>JAQJVL010000003.1:731153-1331153 GCA_035578905.1 Stictocephala bisonia
GGTTTATGTAGGGTCCTAGTCAGGACTTATTGATTTTTCTTGTTGAGTCGTAATAAAGGGGAGTTATTTTTAGCCAGTTCGAGTTCGAGACGATCTAACACAAGTAAGTAATAATAATATTAGAATTATAAATTTTTACAGGTCCATTGCCAGCAGCACCATTTCCCAGGTTCATTTGTATTCATGTAGTATTGTATTCATGTATATTTCAGTTAGAGTTGGAGAACCTAATTGTGTAACTATTTAGTATTTTATTGTTGTAAGACTTGTGTTGATTACTTGTTTATATTAAGACATCCTCTTATATTATTATTTTTGTGTTTGATTCTTATTGAAGTTATATTACTAATTAAATCAATCTATAATATTTAGCAGCCAAGCGAGTATTTTTATTTACGCCCAAGTTAACGATCCCGGACGTGCGCAAATTGCCCCATTTTTGTAGGTTCTAGAAAAGGGGGGTTTGTGACAGTTGGTAACGCTGATCCTAGGATGCCTAGCCAGTCGCCTTACAAACCATTATTACAATACTATTTTATAATTAACATAACAATGAAAGGTGTTATTCTTATTTTGAATGTTTGTTCATTCAACCTCACAGATCACTACTTGTTTTGTGTAGATAAATGTATTCATTTTAATATTCAGTAGCTATTCTAAATAGTGACAGCTAAATATGAGTGTATTTTTGGACATGACATAAGAGTTAGGGCATAATTTTAAACAGATAAATCATGTACAGTTTGATATATCGGGTAACCAGTTCGATATTATCGAAATAAATCATATATTTCTTTCGATATTATCGTTAGATCGATATTTGGTATGCGATATATTGGTAAATCGATCTATCTATATTGAAAATATTTGCCATCCCTAACTAAGGATTCTACTTTAGTTGCTGGTTACAGTAATATCCATAAATCATCTATTATTCGATTCGACACAGTGAGTTCAAATAATTTAATTTACAACTCGCAAAGCAGATTTCTTCCTTCGCCATCTTTGCTCTATATTATTGTATCAAAATATATGTTGATATATTTTGTTGTTAGAGCATGTTTTTGACTCAAATGTTTGTATATGTAATATATACTTATTACTTATATGGACATTTTTGAAAATTATTGTTTCCATGGTAACCAATAGTCAGTTTTTATTATTTGCAGTTATCGTTGTAGAGTATTTTTCTTACATAATATTTACATTTCCTGAAACGAAACAAAATTTAGAATATTTTGGTTTTCTCAAATTTCTTGTTTTATCATTAACACTGTTTCCACAGTGTACTCCCCCCTTTTTGCGATTTATGAAAAATAATTTCATAACGTTACATACCACAATAAAAGACTTTTTAATATATTTTAAATTGTATGATAACCTTAATATTTATGAACATATAGATATCAAATATCCAGTAAATAACAGTAGGTATACAATAAATAACTATTTTTTTCTAAATTTTATAACAAATGTTTGCAAAGTGGCAAAAACCTAATCTCAGTTAAGGAAAAAGAACTGCCATCCCGATGATTGATGACACTCAGATTTATAAAAAACTTACTTTTACTGTAATAATAATTTTATTTAATTTTGTCTAATTCTCTAGGTCGCTTGCCCAAATTCATTACGCCACTGGAAGTAAGATAATTTTCAATATCCACAACAATATAAATAAAGTCTATTCTCAAATGCATAAAACAAATAAAAATAATATAACAAAGCCTTGGACAGAAACAGATAGAAGTTTTATAAGATTTAACATTGGTAAAATCTAACAAATATTAAATATCAACATCCTCCATTGTAGTGCTAATACCACAATCTGAAAGGCGGCGGGTGGTTATATAACTGCCACATGTTTTTACTTTCAAAGGTATACCCTTGTATTCAACTTGTTTTTTTTTATTTACTCTTAAATCTGGACCCAAGGTCCGGAATATATTGGACACATAAGGTACGCCTATTCGTGTTTTACGGCTGTAGCCGTCAACCACAATAGGATCACCAATTTTAGCATTTTTCGGCACCAATAACAAGTCTGTTTTGTCTTCTTTTCTAGCACACAACACTGCAATTTTATTCTCCAAACCTCTCCTTGTCACTGGTTTTATATTACACACTACCACTAGTTTATTGTAGGTTACATCCGTCATCTTGTAATGTTTTGGGATTCCACTCTCCTGGAAAAAGGCAAAATCAATTTATTACAATTGCATTAGCAGTGAATGATTACAAAATTATATTTCATAACAAGTAAACAAAATAATACAGTATTAATTAGTACAGTACAAGTAAACGTCACACAACACAAATTTATTACAATATAAGCACAAAAATATTACAATACAAGTACAAAATGCACAAATATGGTGATCGATTTAGGTGAACCACGCTCACCTTCCTCAGACCAGAGGGATTCACAAATATATATTTGTGCATTTTGTGCTTATATTGTAATACATTTGTGTTGTGTGAAGTTTACTTGTACTGTATATGTACCAACACGTATTATGCTAATTAAAAAACTATTTATTAATTAGTTTAAATACAATGAAAAAATCTGACAAATGTTAAGGAACTTTCCAATTTTAATTCATTGGAGGTGAAATATTCAACTTTTTTACAAAACCAAGCGTTAATTCCAATTTATTTGCCATAAACCCCGGGGTAAAAAAATAAGAGTTCTCAGGTGCTAACTGAATGAACGCTTACACCTCAGCTTAAAGTTCATGTATTTGAACAAATAAATAAGCAACAATAATACAACGAGAACAAATTAGTTATATGATGTTAATTACAAGTTTAGACATTTTAAAGAAATTTCCTCAGCAAATAAAGTTTTTAAAAGATTTTAAAATCAAACTAAAAGCTGCAGAACTTTTAAAGCATTTACTTATCTAACAGTTGAAGCCATGTAAAAACTAACATTTCTGCTCATTTATTTTATTTCTAAAACCTAAAAAAATATATAGTACATGATTATTATTTTCATAGCAAAATTAAAAATGTATTTACAAATAATGAAATAGAAACTCACAGCAGATGCTTCAGTTGCCTTTTACCACCATGATTTGTAAAAATAAAATACATAAACCAAATAAACCATTAAAATTCAGTACTAAAATAGACACACAAACAAAACAGCAAACAACAGTTTAATCAGCTAGCATGTCACACCAAAAAGCTGAAAATTACTTTCAATAGACCATTGAAGTAACTAACCACTTTGTAAACTACAGTGAAGTTAAAGCATCAAGATGTCAAACTATGAGGAATGTTAGCTAAAGACGAAAGACAAAAACTATTTTTATAGATAAATTGTGCTTCGTGAATATTTAAAAGTTTTAACAAAACTAAAAACAAACCTTTGTATTGATGTTACATGCATGTCCTACTGGTTTGATATGGAGTTATAATATGTTACTATTGACGTATGGACGAACAATACAGGACTTACAAGGTTCAGTAACTTTAATGTCCAAAAACTTAATGTTTGCAGTTATTTCAGTTTATCAGTTTGAAACAGTTATTTCCTTGATCTGCAACCAAACTAAACCATCGGAATCCTGTTACAAACAATAATTTTGTTGTGTCATGCTGCCATGGCCGGTATCGAAGTATAAGGATTGTTGAGGTATCAGATGTCAAACTATCAAGGTTCTACTTCGGTAATAAATCCAAAAGTCCAAAAGGGTAATATATCCACTCATGGCGGTTAGTGGATATATTTGACTAGCCTATATATTTATAGCCGTAAACAGAATTTTTCTGTGGCCTTTTAATGGTCAGGATGTACTAGCTCTTACTGAGTGTCTGAAATATCAATTTCTTCATGAACAGTCATGAAACCAAATTAGTAAAAAGGATTGGCTATAAAATTTAACCGGCAGTTAACATTGCACTATTAATCCGTAGCATATCCAGGGAGAGACTAGTTCCCCCAAGCACAATTTTATATAAAAACACTTACGGGGAAACACTCAACAACTATAGTCCGTAAATGATCAAGCTGAAAGTACGAGGGCCATTCAGAAAGTAAGGAACGTTTCCATCTAACGCCGCCAGGCGCGCGCAGACCGCGTTCATCTTTGTGTCGTTCTGCTTGGCTCCTCAGTCGGCTTCCAGCCGTGACAATTGAAGCATCGTTGTGGTGCCCGTTTTTTTTATATTCAAATTTAAAGTGTGTGCTGCAGTAGAAAATCCCGCCAGTTGTGAGGTGCGGTCTGTGATACGTTTTTTGTTAGCAAAAAACTTAAAACCAATAGAGATTCATCGGGAATTGTGTGCAGTGTACGGGAACAACATAATGAATGAAAGTTCTGTCCGCAAGTGGTGTATCCAGTTCAAAAATGGCCGAACCGACGTTCATGATCAAGAGAAGAGTGGACGTCTGAGCATCGTGACTGACGATCTGGTCGCCAAAGTTGATGAAAAGATTAGGGAAAGCCGCCGTTTCACAATAACTGAGCTTGCTCTATGTTTTCCACAAGTTTCACAGACTTTATTGTTTGAAATTGTTACAAAGAAGCTAGGCTACCATAAGTTTTATGCAAGATGGGTACCGAAAATGCTTACGGATCGCCATAAAGAACAAAGAATGGGGGCAGCTTTGACGTTTTTGGAGGCCTACCACGATCATGGTGATGCGCTATTGGATCGTATCGTAACGGGAGATGAAACCTGGGTAAAACACGTCAATTCCGAGACGAAATTACAGTCCATGGAGTGGGGGCACACAAGTTCCCCTAAAAAGCCACGAAAATGTCTTTAAACTCTGTCGGCAAGGAAAATCATGGCAACAGTGTTCTGGGACAGGCAAGGTGTTCTTCTTATTGATTATCTCGAGCGTGGTGCTACCATAAACCTGATCGGTACTGCCAAACATTGCAGAACCTTAGGAGAGCAATCCAAAACAAGCGCCAAGGAAAATTATCATCAAAAATTTTGTTTTTGCATGACAATGCACGACCTCACACGGCAATCCGGACACAAGAATTGATAAACTCATTCCAGTGGGAAGTTTTTCCTCACCCACCCTACAGTCCAGATCTTGCTCCAAGTGATTTTCACTTATTCCCAAAAATGAAGACTTGGCTGGCAACGCAGCAGTTTGACAACGACGAGCTCCAGGAAAGCGTCACCGCGTGGCTGAGATCACAGGCGGCAGAATTCTTTGACGCAGGGATTTCGAAGCTTGTCCACCGCTACGATAAGTGCCTGAATTTGAATGGTGACTATGTAGAGAAGTAGTATTTTAGTCCCTCTTTCAAATGTATATAATAAAATGTTGTTCTTGTACTTGGTTTAATTTTAATTCCAAAACGTTCCTTACTTTCTGAATAGCCCTCGTAGTTCTTTCATCATTATAGAGAGTAGTCCTTTCTTAACAACTTTAACTATTTGTAGGTCTAACATTTATATGTATAATTTATACATTATTTGCTAATAAAAATACTCTGTTTAAATTAAAATGAGATTAAAACATAATTTAACTGAACAATACTAAACTGTATTATGTATACCACGTTAAACATGGGTTTAACTCTAAATAGCTTGATTACAGTACTAAGCCAAAACTTGGGTTACCTCCAAGTAGCTGGATTACAGTACTAAGCCAAAAACTTGGGTTACCTCCAAGTAGCTGGATTACACTACTAAGCCAAAAACTTGAGTTACCTCCAAGTAGTTGGATTACCGTACTAAGCCAAAACTTGGGTTACCTCTAAGTAGCTGGATTACAGTACTAAGCCAAGAACTTGGGTTACCTCCAAGTGGCTGGATTACAGTACTAAACCGCAAACTTGGGTTACCTCCAAGCATCTGGATTACAGTACTAAGCCAAAAACTTGGGTTACCTCTTTGTAAGTTACGAACATTTCAATATGAATGAATATTTAATTCTTAGTTACATATTTGTAATTTGGGATTTTTTGGGCCTTGTTATTTTGCAAGACCTGAGAAACTATACTGAATTTGTGTATATTTTAATAAACTAAAACATTATAAATGATAAGGAGTACTACTAGTGAAACAATGGAGATTTTAGATATCAGTAATAGCCTGTGTATTATTCATCAGAATATTAGAAGTATGAGAGCTAATTTTGACAAACTTCTTATTGAGATATCAATATTAAAAAATTTGCCTAAAATTATAGTTTTGTCAGAAATCTAGATAAATGAGGCAGAGAAGTCAATCTTTGATATTCCAAATTATAACCTCTTCCTAAAAACAAACGAAAAGTATAAAGCTGATGGTGTAGCAGTGTTTTGTCATACAAGCATTAAGGATACTGTGCGGACTGTGCCATCTGTTGTAAATTGTGAATCAGCTGATTTGTTAGAAATACGATTTAAAGAGTTAGGTTATGATTTTCTATTGTTGGCCGTTTATAGGTCACATCAGTTCCCTACTGCATTGTTTTTGGATGAGTTCAGTTGCTATTTATCAAGTAACCATATTAAATCATCTACAAATCTTATAATATTGGGTGATATGAATAAATCTATTAGACACAGGGAATGTAATGGACTATTATTTAATTACTATGACTAGTTATGGTATTGAATCAATTATAAATGAACCTACTAGAGTTACACACTACTGAAACCTGCATTGATCACATACTAGTAAAAATATGGAATAAGAGTAACTTACAAGTGAAAGGTATCATTATAGATACTGACAACGGATCACTGGATGACAACTGTTTGTTTGGAAAGAAATGGGGAGAGAACAGTTGACTGCGGCGTCAAGGCGAAGGTCACGGACGGCAGTCCGTCTTATCACATAGACACTGATATGCTCAGTAGAATATTTGATAATGAGAACTGGTGCGACGTTTATCAACAGCAGGATGTGTCATTAGCTTATGATATATTTATTTCTAAACTAATATGACATATCTCTGAATGCAAATTAATAAATAAAAAAAGTAAGTTAAAAAAACTTAAACCATGGAAATCTATTGATATGTAGAAGAATAAAGGAAAGCAATGTAATGCTAAAGAAAATTAAGATTGAACCTATGAATACTCATTTGAAAGCATATTTTAACATTTTTTGAAACAAACTGCAGAAAGACATTCGTTTATTAAAGCAAAATTATTACAAAACATTGTTTGAAATATTTGAGAGAAATACAAAGCAAACATGGAATTGTTAGAAGTAACTGGTCAAAATATACAAAATAAATTGTCAATTACACTTGAGGTAAATAATAATCTGGTTGAAGATAAAAAGAAAGTGGCCAATGAGTTTAATAACTTTTTTTGTCAGTGGCTGATAAATTACTAGAGAACGAACGTTAGTACTGATTTGTCAAACGAATTTGACATGAGTAATGTTTTTCCAGAACATACAGAAATGCAATCTATATTTATTGGTCCAGTACTTGAAGGTGACTTACGGAAAGCAATAGAATCGTTAAAAATTAACACATCACCGGGATTAGATGGTCTAAATTCCTCTACAATTAAAGCCATTTATGGAAAAATAAACCATGTACTTTTATTCATGTTTAAGCTTAGTTTTAAAAGTGGAATATTTCCTGAAAAAATGAAATAGGCCGTTGTCATTCCAATACATAAAAAAGGCCCGCGTATTTTCTGTAATAACTATCGTCCAATTTCTCTTCTATTGTGTTTTTCCAAATTATTAGAGAAAATAATGAAAAATAAATTAGTAAATTTTCTTTAAAAAAGTTATATTTTAGTAATCATCAATATGGTTTTAGGAAAGGATTAAATACCGAAGTTGCTTTAATTTAACATATGAGTCGAGTATTTAATGGTATAAATGAAGGGAAGAAAGTAACTGGACTATTTTTAGACATAGCAAAAGCCTTCGACACTGTTAATCACAAAATATTGCTTAAAAAATTACACAACTGTGGAATAAGGGGAATTGCATTCAAATGGTTTGAAAGTTATCTGTCCAATAGAAGACAGTGTGTTAGGTTAGATGGTGAATTGAGTGATTTTGGTCTAAGAAAGCATGGGGTGGCTCAAGGATCGGTGTTGGGATCGTTATTATTCTTAGTATATATAAATGACTTGTGTAAGGGACAATTTCACGGTCAAGTGACATCTTTTGCAGATGACACTGCTCTTGGTTATGTTGGTTACACTTGGGATGACCTTTATGTAGATATTAATAACGATCTTGTTTCATTACGTTGGTGGTTATGGAAAAATAGTATAATACTTAGTGCAGTCAAAACAAATTATGTTAATTTTAGTTTACGTGGTGATTGTAAGTATGAAAATAAAATATATTATAAATGTCTAGATTGTGTTTGTAAAGGAAGTGTGTGTGAGACGAAGTGTAATGAAGTAGTTGGACTCGATTATGTCAAGTATCTAGGAGTTATTCTAGATAAAGATTTGAACTGGAAAAAACATATTGCAGCATTAAAAACTAAAACAACTAATGTTCTTGGATTGTTCTATTTATTGAGGAAAATGTGTTCTGATGAACTTTTGAGAACAATTTATTTTTCACTGGTACATAGTAGACTTGATTATACAATTGAATGTTGGGGTGGTACCTATGTAACAAATTTAAAATCAATAATTACAATACAGAAACATTTTATTAGAATTATAAAGAAAAAATCTAAGTTTGATTTGTCAAGACCATTATTTAAGTTGTTAGAGATACTTCCTCTAAGAAGTATGTTTGTTTATAAAGTATTTAACATTTATTATTTAAGGAGTGATAACCTACCACATAGAGATCATTATAGAAAAAAGCTCCGTACTGCAAGTAATGTCTTTGTGCCTCGTCCATTTAAAACACATTTCACTAAAACATATGATTTCTTAGCGCCAAGGATGTTTACTAACTTACCACAAGACATCAGAAATCAAAAGACTAGAGCTTTATTCAAAAAAAAAAAAAAAAAAAAAAAAAAAAAAAAAAAAAAAAAAAAACTGGGTAATTGGCTATTAACATTACAAGATATTGATTTAATATTAAGTGTTTCAGGGCAATAGAAAGTAAACATGTACTATAAACATATATGTGTTGCTGATTAAAAATAAGGTAACCTTTTACTACTATGTCCAATAACAGATTAATTTTTCTTTGTGTGATGCTTAACACTACAGAATATTATTAAATTCCTTTATAAAACACTTTTATTATCTAATACTGTGATAAATATACGTAATTTAATTGTGAGATACAACATATATTCAATAATTCTATTATAAAGCATGTATTCATTTATTATTTATAACCGAACATAACACAAAGTCAGCCAAATTCTACTGCCATATATTAACTATAATTTGTCAGTTGTAATTCCTCCAACAGGCTAAGCCTTGGAGGTAATATTTTTTCCACGCTTCCTAGAATAATTGTTTTGATTTTCATGTTATAATGTTCATGTCCTATGTGATATACGTATATATTCTTATTTTAGTTATTATATTGCATTGGTTGCTGTATTAGATTTAAGTGCTATTGTACAGATCAGCCTGAGTATATGTATACTCATATATGTTATGAGTATATGTTATGAATGTTCATATGAGTGTCAGTGTGAGTCTGCATCTAGGTGTACATATATATATATATATATATATATATATATATATATATATATATAAAATATGTAGTTGTAGGCTACATATATACAATCAATTATATTGTTCAGAAATTCATTGTATATTTTATTTGTATGTATGAATGTATAGGAGTTTATGTATGTGTATGTGTTAGAAATTAGAATTTGTACAACGTAGATATAAGTTTTCATGAATTGTTATAATAAGGACATACTAATCTTGGAAATTTATATTGTTATTGTATTAATTTTTTGTATATTCATATCTGGAAAAAATAAAATTGATTTATTAAAAAAAAAAAAGTAGCTGGATTACAGTACTAAGCAAAAAACTTGGGTTACCTCCAAGTAGCTGGATTGCAGTACTAAGCCTAAAACTTGGGTTACCTCCAAGTAGCTGGATTACAGTACTAAGCAAAAAACTTGGGTTACCTCCAAGTAGCTGGATTACAGTACTAAGCAAAAAACTTGGGTTACCTCCAAGTAGCTGGATTACAGTACTAAACCGCAAACTTGGGTTACCTCCAAGTAGCTGGATTACAGTACTAAACCACAAACTTTGGTTACCTCAGTTGGCTGGATTGCAGTACTAAACCACAGACTTGGGTTACCTAAAAGTAGCTGGATTACAGTACTAAACCACAAACTTGGGTTACATGAAAGTAGCTGGATTACAGTACTAAACCACAAACTTGGGTTACCTGAAAGTAGCTGGATTACAGTACTAAACTACATTTCTAGCTACTCTTAAGCTTGGAGAAAACTCACTTAAATTAACTGAGAATCTGTATATAGTAGCTGCTTTGAGCTGAGGAAGACTCCCGTATTGGGAAATTCTTTACTGAACTTTCCTAATACAGTATTTAATGAACTTATGTTGTTTGAAGTGTTATATATATCAATGATAAAACCTTTTTAGATCGTAGATAATTATGTATTAGGCTTCATTTATCTGAGTCAATTGAGGAAGGTGGATTGCTCAAGACAGCCACTGTACTAGTAGCCTTGACTGAGTGCAACCTGACATAATGCAAAATACAGTTTACAAGATGACGTTAAAGAAGAGGGAGGTATGAGAGTAGAACAAATTGTTACAATCCACAGTAAACACCTTTCAGATCATACTTTCAAGACACTCTTTTTAATAAACAGGATGTTGCTTATAAAGTATGTGGAAATAACGTGAATATGAAAGACAGCATACAAATATCAGGTAATCATAAAGTAAGTGAAAATTATCATTAAATTACTCACAACATCGTAAGTTTCTAATTCATCATTATCACTTATGCCAACAGTAATTCTCTCCATGAATGGGACCTTTTTGGTAGGCTCTGGATGCCTGAGAAGAAAGGCTGAAGAACCAACCCTAATATCCAAATTACCAAAATCTATAGGTTCTTGGTAATCTATAATTTCTCCATTTTCACCATATTTTGCTACATCTTCATGTGTGGTTGACGATTCTACGACTAAATTGTCCTGTAATGGGTTATCAGTAGTCTGGACGGAATTATTTTCAGACTCTAACTCTTCTGATGGTTTACCACAATCATCTAATGCAGCACTGCTGACATTATTATCTACTATATCCGTAGCATTGATTACTTGACTGTTATTATTGTAATTATCTATTGGTTTGACTGAGCCATATGTTTTGATATTGTCTGTTATGTTTTGATTGTTTTCAACATTTTCCTCCTTACTTACACATGGATATTGTAGGTCTTCTACATTTGCATCTATGTCTGTTATTCCATTTCCTAAATCTTCTTGATGAGATTGTCCAATTTTATTTTGATCTAAAAAGAAATTATTTAATTTTTTTATTACTTTTCAAATCAACAATAACATATACGGTCTAGATTTTAAGTATTTGGTAGGTAAGTTTGGCACAGAGTAGAGAAATGAAGACAAAATGATTAACAATCCGTCACTTTATTTATCCTCAGGTTATATAACTAAGTTGAATGTTTACAACAAAACCACAGTTAAATAAGTTATACAGAAAGAAACTTGTAAATGCAAATACTTACTATGTTGGAATGACTCATAATTTTGAAATTTTAATTCTGTTTCCAGAAAATATTACGATTCAACAGATGTACAGACAGGTTAACACGTTCGCTGCCACCATGCAAAAATAAAAGAAGACTATACTAGTTCTGTCCAATAAATACGCAAACTGGTGCAATCTGGCAGCCATGACGTGGACAACAGCCCCGCCCACTAGTGGCGCTAGTTGCCTCAACCCAATGAGCCGTAAGTGCTTGGCGGATCGTCGAGCTGTGAGTATTGTGCTGTTTCTGTCACTTTCTTTTGTCGTTGTTTTTGTAGTTTGTCAAAAATGGAAACGAATCAACATCAAGTTTTTGGTGAAGTGCGGTAAAAGCTACCAAGAAATTAACGAAATAATGACGGCTGTTTATGGAGATAATGCTCTAAAGAAAAATCTGTTTTTAAGAGGATGAAGCATTTTAAAGATGGCCGACAAGACGCCATGGATGATGCAAGGCCGGGGCGACCTTCACCCTCCTGTGTGACAACATCGATCGTGTGTGGTCTCTTGTTCTTACCGATTGTTAGAAAAACTGTCCGAATGATAGCTGATGAACTGAATTTAGGAAAATCAACTGTGCACACAATATTAACCGAATATTTGGGTAACATATTAAAAAAGATGTGTGCAAAAATCGTGCCCAAATTGCTGACGTCGGATCAAAAGTTGAGAAGAATTGAATGTCTTACTGACTAGAAAAATTCACTTGAAAATGATGCTGGATTTCTCAATAGGGTGATTACTGGTCACGAGTCGTGGTTTTATGAGTATGACATTGAACTAAAATGACAAAGCAAGCAGTGGAAAGCAAAAGGTGACCCTCGAACCAAAAAATCAAGAAAAAGCTGATCAAAGTCATGCTCCTTGTTTTCTTTGATGTGGAAGGTGTTGTTCGTTATAAGTTTCTTCCTTAAGGACAAATAGTCAGCTGCATTCTACCTTATGGTTCTCAAGCATTTGAGAGATCGTGTGCGACCGAATTTGATTCAAGGCGATGGATGGATCCTTCACCATGACAATGCACCTGCACATTGATTGTTCACCAGTTTTTGACTAAAAATTCAATCACAATTCTGATCACCCTTCTTTATTCACCAGATCTCGCCCCCTGTGACTTTGTCCTATTCCCAAAATGCAAAAATGTTATGAGTGGACATCACTGGGAAGATGTGGAAACAATAAAACAAGAAAACTAAAAAGCCTAACTGCCAAGGACTTCCAAGAGTGCTTTGAACAGTGGGAAAGAAGATGGAATAAATGCATAGCAACGAATGGAAAGTAATTTGAAGGGGACAAAATAAATTTAGACTAAATTTTGCAAAATAAAGTTTTTAAGGCCTCAGTTTGCTTATTTATTGGACAGACCTCGTATCTGTAACCCACAGCCACTAATTTGTGGTGAATAAGGGTTATCCACAGACTGCCGCCGCACATTTGCGGCTATTGGGGTCATTGCCATAGACTGTCACCACAAAATCGCGGCGTTGTACCTATGATACTAGCATATTGCTATTCGACGGTATATTGTTGAGGCCTGATTTGTTTATTGTGAGCTATGGGAAATGTTGGTAGCGAACGTCTTAATTAATAAGTCTTAATATCAAGTATCTTAGTCTCAGAGGTTTTGAATTATTAGCGTACAGGTTTTTGTTATTTCTGAAAGGAATTTTCAAGTAGTTTTCAAATGCAATATTTTATGAGTGCTACCTCAGAAGAACATATTTAATAACACTATATAGAAAAACTCAACATCAGTTTGTTTATTTGTGGTGTTGCAAAGGACCCCACATTTACCTAATTAGTGATTGCCATAAACATAAACCCACACCTTCAGGCATTTTGTTTTCTAAACAAAAAATCTAAACCTGTTTTGTTAGTTTGGCATTCTTTTTTTTATAGATTCATAAACTACAATTACAAAGAAAAAAGTAAACATTTGTTAGACGATGCAGTTAAGAATAACCCTGTACTCCCCCAATGTGCTCAGAGCCACCCTTAGCAAAAATAGGAGGCCTGTTGCAAAAGAGGTTTGAGGTATTTTTCTATTTTAATAATAATTTTAAAAAGCTATACAAGAAAGCAATTTTAAAAAGAAACTGAACCATACAAATTTGCCTGTTACTTTTAACAAAGCAAAATATGTAAATATAATTAATTATAAACAGCCAGTGGTAATAATCAATCAGTATCTAAGTACAAACAAAATTTACAGGAAATTAAAATAATTAATTCTTAGGGCAGGTATGTAGTTAACACTTCCCACCTAACCCAAGGTGACCAGACCACATGCCTTGGATTTTCCAGAACAGTACTCAAATTTTAGACGTGGTTCTAAAATTGTTTAGAAACTCATCCTGAATGGCAATTTGTGCTAACTTTCCCACAGGTAGTAAAATAAATTTGTTACTATTATTTTTTTACTATTCAAGTAAAATGTGTGACCCAGAAGGTGACACACAGTAAATTTATTAATGATTCAGTGCTACGTGACCATAAAGTCGGCCATGCCGTCCGACCACCAGTGGCTGCGTAGCCGTCTAGTCGGACAAGCGGTTGTTACCTGTGGTGGCTGATGGCCATCTAGTTGGCCATACTGCCTCACTCACATTATTAAATCAGTCTTTGACGGGTTTGCTTGCTAGCAGGTCCCGCACTTCTGTAGTAAACTACGAGAAGAGCATGGTTTTCAGTTTCCGGTGACGATTATTCTTTTAGTTTCTATTACCATTTTTAATTTGTTTTTTCGAGAAATCAAGAATAAAATTAAGCAAAAAAGATGTAAAATAAACTGCAAAGAAAGGAAAAATTAAAAAATACTGTATTTACGTTTTACAAACACTCTGCCCAATCTGAATTAATTGTGTCCTGTAGCATGTTTTGAAAAATTTATCTTAGATTAGACTAATTATGAAAAAAAGTCAGAAATAAACCTTATAATAGTAGTTTAATTTTTTCATTTGTTTTACTTAATTCCTTATTTTACTAACTAGTTTATTACAAAATAAAATGGTGTAAAAATCTCGGACATTAATTTTTTGGCAGTTGTTCATCAGGCCAACCAGATATACATAAAAATTAGTTTTTTTGAGCCTTCCACATATACAGACAGTCATAAATTGACACTACACAATCACAAAAATGAGTTTGAAAAAACAATGTTCAGCCATTGGGGTAAGTTTTTTATTTATTTATGCAGTTACACATGGTGAAAACGAAAATATGGCCTTAGCTCTGAATATGTTAAGTTTAAATAACATTTTTTTAAAGAATACTATTATTTTAATGTTACGTAGTACACTTAATTGCAAGCAACAAATAATTTCTTGTGTACAAATATCTGTTACATTTTTTACCAAATTACCACTGTTTCAGCACAATTTCTGTAAAAATCAATAGAGCCTCCAATCAACCTCTTAAAATCTACCAAAAATTTAAGTTCATTCTGGTTTGAGCTTGAAAAATATACAACTGCATATATATTTGGAAAAATGTGAAAACTCCACTTAATATCAAAGTAGAATGTAATTTACGATATAAACTTGTACATTATATCGTTAATTACCCTCTCCAAGACTCCCAAGGCCCACACTTCTCTTGTCTCTAGAGGACTGAACTCTTTTAAAATACCAGACTCTCTGGACATCTTGTGCTCATTTATTCAAGCACTCACAGCCAAGCATCAACTTAATCTGTTAAATAAAAGAATGCTCATGAAACTTAGTGAGTGAATAAGTTAAAAATAGGTCAACTTATCGTAAATTAGAAGATGCACTAATCTCTTGTAATGACAAACTCGTAACATTAACATGTACCTTCTAGAAATGTTTTCTTGGCTTCAGTAGGTTGTAAATATAACTTCTTGGTCACGTAATCCTTATGAAATGTATAGTTACGATAAATTACTATTATATGAGTACGAAAATGTACCGATTTTAAATTCTTTAGAACCCAATAGAATGTTTTTTCAAGGAATTTATAAGAAATTTTGTTCTTGAAAAGTTAAAATTCTGGAATTTATAAAACTTATAGACCCAACCATGTATTAAAATGTGAATGCAATATATTTACAAGTTTTTTAGTGATATAAGTGTAAAGTTGATGCACAGTGAAAACTAGTAAAAATTCTAGTACTTTTTTTGTTCCAGCGAGGATAAAAATGATTAAATCTTACATTAATATAAAGCTGATAACTACCGGCTGTTCATTTGTCATTGGGCTGTAAATTAATGACACTTTCTAAGGAATAGTCGGCCTTAGTTTGTAACAATGACTACATTCGCACATCTACACTAATCACACTCATTCGAAATCCATATTTGCCCTTATCTTGACGACTGGCATCTTAAGAATAAATAAATAAACAAAATAAAAATTTTAAAATGCATATGTCATAACGCACAATAAAAAAAATAGTCTAATTGGATTTTTCATAGGCCTCTTAGTTACTTATTAAATAACCTTCAAACTCGGGTACATATAATTTCTGCACCGACAGTAGACCTATCAATTTTTGATCTGATCCTAAAGGAGTTAAGCAATGAGAGAACAGACTCTCGGGTATAAAAAATCAGAGGACATATGTAAAACTAAACACGAGGTGGCAAGAAAAAGACAGCTATCAAGTAAAGTGCTAGAAAATCTGACATCTACGTTCCATATTATCTAAGTGGTAGTGACTTTCAGTTACACAGACAAAATCCGGTCAAACTGGTACAAAGGGTTGAAAAATACAGAAATTTTGCCAACAAGTATGTTTAGCGAAAGAAGACTAGGGCTTACTTTTCATTATAAAGAAAAGTAATAGTTAATGAGAAATGAGCTGCTGGTAGGAGGAGGGGGTGGTCAAATATTTAAATAAGTAATTATAAACTAATTTATGTATAATCCTACCTGAAAATTTTATCTGAGTTAAATGGACTGCTGAGTCATTTGCAACTTAATTCTAAGCATCAGTTGAAACTGACTAAGTGATACCATAGTTAAGGTAGCATGCTTTAATCAACTTACCATCTGATCCAGAATTATCTTCTCCCATTTTTGGTAAATTGTGCGTAGGTTCACACATTTAACTACTTCACCTTACATTATTCATAACTTTGCTTTGTTTGGAAGAAAAATCCATACTTTCATTTTGATTTCTTGCACAGTAATAGCATCCAACACTACTGAGAGAACATTGATCAACATTGTAAATAATAATTTAAAGTATTATCATACAACTATTCAAGATAATCCAAGTTATAAATAAATTCACACCATTTCAACATCTCTACAATAAGTATAATATTACATAATAGTTACAGTTACAGATTATTTTCTGACTAAGCAATTCTGTTGTTAAATAGTTTAAAATTATTATTTAAGAAGAAATATGTATATTTACAACTTTTATTTTTTATAACACAAAATTAGTGATATCAGACACTCCCTTTGGGACATTAATCTTGCATAAATTTATATTATCTTCATGTTCAGATCAGATCATTTTTTCGTTATAAATTTAGGGTTAAGATTATAGATATGTCTATAGTAAATTTTTGGAAAATTCTAATTCAGCTGCATTGAAGCAACATATTTTTATAGAATTTTTAAAAAGAGATTTCATACTAGCCAGAAAACCACTGATTAGTCACCATAAATATTATTACTGTTTGAAATATTTGTGTTCAGTTGGCTGATGGGCAATCATGTCTTCTGATTTAAAAGCATAAATAATATTTCCAGTTTCAAATTTCACAGTTCATTGTTAACTTAGAAAACTGCCCTTAGTTACGATGTGACAAAAAATAAACATACTCTTTGGTTGATTTTAATTTGTGAAGTTTTTTATTTTCTATTAATAAATATATTATATTATGCCCTTCTACTTTCACTTTCTCGTGTCAATGCAAAACTAGGCACAACGAACAATTCAACTTCGTCGATTGTATACAAGGAGGTGTGTAGCTGTGTGTGTGATATTTGTTTTTTATAGTTGTACTAACCATGTTCCAAAGTTAAGACTGTCCCACAGACTAAAAAACTGAATTCTGAATACCATTGTGGTGAGTGAATTGTAATTTATTTCATAATAAAAAAGACATTTTGTGGTGCTAGTATTATGTTTTAAATCATGGCCCTTAAAAAATTGCAATTTTTCTGAAAAAAAAAACAGCCAGACTGTATTGTTTAGTATTTATTTTGCCTCACTTTGATTCATCAATCAGCTGTTATTTGCTGCCAATCTAATAAAAAGTTCTGTAAATATTTTAAGAAATGCTTTGCTTTAACCACTCCTTCCTCATCTCACCATAACCCAAATTATCAAATGGTCATGGGCACAGCTATACATGACCAGCAATACATCACCAGTATCATTGGTTATTATTTTACTCCTAGTTCAATATTCAAGCTACTTAGCCATGTATGTTTATATTTATTTATGAAATATTGTTTATCATCTGTTTATATCAAAAGCAAAACATTACATTCATAGTTTTCAACATACACAATGTTTTTTTTACTTTACAATTTATTTATCCAAATTTGCTTACCAGTGAAAGCAATCGCTAACTATCAACAAATTTTTATTGCTGATTCATTTTTAAACATATTTTTTAACAAATATGGTTTTTTATTGTACCATTTGTTATTTCTGTTCCAATAAACCTTCAGATTCACGAAATATAAATACTTTTATAATTGTTATCCTAAAAGCGCAAAACTTTTATCACAAAAATAATATAAACATAATAATTTATTTATTCTTGGGATACCGATCATCACGATATGATCGAATATGGCTTTCAAATGAATGTGATGAGATTATTTTAAGAGAATTTATTTATGGATACAAACTAAAACTTTAGAAAGTGTCATTAATAATAGCAAACTGAAAAATGAACAGCTGGTAGCATCAGCTGATTCCTTTTCAAATTTGTTTTGACTGTGATTGGGTGAAACTAAGTGAAACATAAACATAAGTCTTTCCTTCCTGTTTCAATTTTATTTTGTTTAATTTCTGTTAAAAATTTAGTTTGATTTCTCTTATATTAGTTGTTATTCTTAAATAAAATTTTATTAACGTTTAGTTGAGTATTTAGTTTTTCAAGCTATGAGTTTATTTACTCTATTGATCTATGAATTTATTATTTTGTTATCGTTAAATTGTTATATTATTAAGCAGAGATTTTTATTTTAAATATTTATATACTTGAATGTACTGAACATGAATTGGAAATGTTAATCGTTATTATTTTATGTTACATGGTTAAGTGGAGGAAAGCACTCAACAGTTTCACTTTCTTAGCATTCAGAAAACGAATCACAGATCTGATTTCACAAGCGGCGGGATTTTCGATCAACACCGACATTTTAAACAAGCACAACAAAGCGTACGAGACTGACAGCGATCTCAAAATGGCGCACGTTTCTTCTCCTTGATACAGAGCGTCTGCCGCGCATGCGCAGAACTGTGATCGCAGCGCTGCAGCGGATATAAATGGAAACGGAACTTACTTTCTGGATGTACCTCGTATATATGAAGACACAACACATAATTGAAATGTTCAGTGCCACTGGTACCGTCATCAAGCGGAGAAAGAATCTCGCTCAGTTCCAAATGTCCCTGGGTAAGTGGCAGTGGCAGGAGGTGTGTCCACAGGGTATTCATAGATAATACAGTTTATAAATTAACTGAATGCTGAAGTTTATAAATGAACAGTTCTTTAAATGAAGAAGTTTGCTGAGAGTTTAGGAGTGCTGTATAGGTCTAGATTTGATGTTGGGATTTTGCTATCCATTCCTCTGAGCTGGGAACTAATGGCATAGGATGGAAAGGATCTAACTACTTTAGTGGGGTAAAACTAATAAAAAAATTGGATATGGAGAAGCATAAGGGCAGAGACAGTTTTTCAAGATTTTTAACTTTGCAGTCATGTTTATGATCATTCATATATTTACAGAAGGTTTCGCTGGTAAAATAAATATAATTATCATATCAATGTTGTCAATGGAGTTGATACAGTATGTAATCAACTTCAATTAATTTGTTAATAAATAATCCCAACTAACTTGGTCCCTATTTTTAATCTTCCTTTTGAGGTAAACTAGAGCAAACTTTTCCTTCATAATAACCTTTCCAACCCCTCTACTGGCTCTGTTTCAATGACAATTTATTTATGATTGGGACTAAATTTTAAACAAACCTCAAAACCTTCCTCTATAACTACAAAAGTTTTCATCATTGAATTTCACTACGCGATCTTCTTCAGAACGCAGTCTTCCATGACGTTTGTATTAGATTAGTGGTCGGTGTCCTTTAAACTGATGCTCACATTATACCTACCAATTAACAATACCAGCTGTTACCCGAGCAACACCAAACGCTCCCTACCTGCCCTGTAGCTTAGCCATTTGAGCCAAACATATTATTACCTCTCTTAAAAACCATCACATTACAATACAACAACCAAATTTTCAATCATACACCAAATAAAAAATAGTTTATAGTGCTTTCCCTTGTCATCAACTACCCGTATGGCTTAGAGAAACTTAACAATATTCTGAAATGGATTAAAATTCTTTAAAACGTTTTCTTATACCAAAGGTCTCTTAGAAAACTCTCTCCTACTGTCACTTTCAGAAAAACAAAAAACCCTACACCAAAACCGGGTCCATCCTATTATGTTATCTAATCCTAAAAACTCTTATCTATTTCAAGGACAAGCAATTACCCGGTTGTAATCCTTGAAACAAACACTCATGCAAAACCTGTCCTATTCATCTCCCAACTGCACCGTTTGCCAGCTCCACTACCTCCTTTACATAGAAAACACCTGGAAACCACACTCGTAAATTCACCAATTCTAATACCAACACTACCCAGCTCAACGTATTGGCCTTACCAGTATAACCCTCCAAAAACACATAGATTGCTAGAGATGATTGCAAAGTTGAAAATCCTGAAAACATGACTCCGCCATAGCCAATACCCTTCTCCATAGCCAAAAGTTTGATCAGTGTTACACCACTAAAGCAGTCAGATTCCTTCCAGGAGAAGCCAATGGTTCCCAACTAAGAGTGATTGGAATTACTAATGATGAATGTATATTTTTGGAACGTACTAAATCAATGAAGTACGAATAGTTTGGGTGAATATATACTTCCATACCACTATGACATTTTTTATTGATAAAAAATTACATTCACAGATCAAATATATTTTTTTATGTTCGTGGCAAACTGCCATGCCATATGGTCTAGTTTGGATAATATTGCACACCAAGACCTTCCACCATGTGAATATTTTATTTTCACCCACAGTGATCTTGATAAGATGTAGAGAATAAAGTTATGTTCTAAGCATATGTTGATTTTTATTAACTGTTATCAAAGTCAAACATAAACTATGTTAGTGGTGGTGTCAGATGGTATAAATATTGTTGTAAAATTATTGGCTTAAGATTCTGACAGCTAAACAAAATTTCTAAATAACAATTTATAAAACTGAATCCATTAATGTAATATTATCACATTTAATTCATCTCCTAAAAAAATAAGTTTGTTTCTGGAAATATTGACAAAAACCAAGTGATGGGCCAGGTTATAGAAACAATAATACATATTAAATAGATTAATTTCAATATATTTTGGAAAGATTATCTGATGTGACAGCCGGACAAAGCTTGCACTGTAACAAAGCCCTCCCTTCCTTCTACTTGCCAAGGAACACCTTTATATGACGCTTGTTTCCTGTCATTCACTATCAGATCTTCCGCAACTTTTTCAAATATTTTCTTCTTGGGGTTCATGAATGGAAGGTCTGGGTTTCGAGGATAGCCGGGCACGGTAATGTTGTCACCAGCTTGTGCCTCAGGTGGAGGAGTCAACAGTTCCACAGTCTCGGGCGTGCTTGCACACAATACCATGGCTTCGGAGACAATTCCTCTCATCTTTTGAGGCTTTAGGTTGCACAAGACAACTACCATTCGCCCATCCAGTTCTGCCAGTGTGACGTGTTGCACCAGCCCACTCACCTGCCACAATATCAACTCGTAATTCTAAAACGTAATAAATAAACCAGACAAAAAAATACTTCCATTCTTAAACTGAAGTAGTTGAATTAAACAGGAAGTTAGGACTTAACTTATGAAAAAGTTGGAATGTTTAGATGCTGTCTTAATTTCGGCGATTTTGTTAACAACCATATTGTTACAACTTGTTTTAGCATATAAAAACCTGTTACTTAGCATACGTCATTTGAGGCAAGATTTACTTACAACAGTTCTAGAGATTTTATCTCCAACGTCTATTTGCTCAATATACAGTTGAGTAGCATCAGGATGAACTTGGGCATGTAAGATCTTGCCCACTCTGATGTCCAGTCGCCCAACATCTATAGGAAGTTCTTCTGCAACGGGAGCTGCTTCTAAACACATTGATTGATACTTGAGTTAACACACTTAAGAATAAATGTTTAAATCAAATGAACAAAAATGTTACTTTGTGAGTAACTGAGTGAATAAATAACTATGAAGTAAACATAATTTATGAAAAGAAAATTGTAAAAATGACATAAAAATGGAAACTTGCTGATCAGAACTGATTGGGGTTGAAGTAGTCTATTCAAAATATCACATTATTTGAACTGTGAAATATTGGTTATTGTGGTCCACTATGGCCCTGCCACATTTCCAAAGTTGGCCCAAAACCTTTTTTTCTTACAGCTCATGGTTCCTTTTTTGTGTTTACAATCTTTGTTTTTTTCTTCTTTGATTGCAATTTTCATCATAATTTAATTTTTTTTTATACTTTCAGACGGTAAGATTTGATCAAAAATGGAATAATGCAAAATTGTAAACATTTAAGGAGCACAAAACATTTCTCCATCTATCAAGCTAAAATACACATAATATATTTCAATCAGTGACATGATTGAAATAAAAAGAACTCTTGCAACTCATCCATATAGTTATAACTCTATCTATAACCATATTGTTGCATTCTAGACAGTCACAAATACAGATATTCTAACATTTCTGAACAACTTAACTCCTACTTCATTAACACGACCAAAAGAGACTCGCATGAAGAAAGTGCCAGTGGTACAGAAAATTTGTGTACATGTGATCTTTTGTGTTTGTGTACTAATACTGTGCTGTTAGTGATATATATCCTATGATATAGTCTCCTATGATACTAAGAGATGGCTAACTATTTTGGAACTCCCAAATAGACAAGCAATGAAAAAAACCTCCACTTTCTGCAGCGTTAAGTGTTAGAGAGGACTTTTGACAGTTCTAACTTTGCCCCTTTAATAAAGGCATTTTTCATTTAATTTCTCTTCTCTATATGTCTTGTGAAGACTTAAGAAGGTAATCAGCCCCACTACTGTCAAAACGGCTTACTATTCTCTTATTGAACCCTACATATAGGCTCACTGCCTGGGGGGGGGGAGCTCCTTCAAAGGAAATTTCCATAAAATTAAAAACAGAAAAAGGCCATCTGCATTCTATCAGACCTAGGGCCACAAGACTCTTGCAGAGACTCATTTAGACATCTAAATATCCTTACCATAATTGGACTCTTCGTCTTGGTGATAGTTACCTATACAAACAAGCAAGACCTAATAAGAGGAATTGGTATCCACAACTATCAAACCAGAGGAGCCAAAAATTTGGCCCTTACCCATCTACCGTCTAACTAAGTATGAGAAATGACCATCATACATTGATGCCAAATACTGGAGCATCATTGTAGAAGAAATTAAAGCACATTGTTACCATCAACAACAAAGGAAGACTATCTACAAAAGGCTTCTACAGCTTGGAAGAATTTGAACGAAGCAACCTTTAGTTCTAACTTTTGACTATTCTAATTAAATATTTACTTTAGGTTGAGATGACACAACTCTGTTTACAATGAATATGTGAATAAAGGTTTTAAATTTTGACAACAGGCTGGTGTCAATAGTCAGTAGAATGATTGGTAAGGTATATGGGCAAGTAGGAGCAAAAGTAAAATTACTTTCATTGTCTAAAACAGCTTATACAAAGAAAGCCATACAGTGTACAAAGATATGTAGATAATATTTGGAGACTTCCAATGCTTTGAGTGTATAAGAAACAAACACAACGTTTCGACAGGTATAACAAACTCCTGCCATCTTCAGGTATACTTACTAACTTAGCCTACATCTAAAACAATTTGAATCAACAGTAATCTTTAGTATCTAGCATTTAGTATTAAGTCTTTTCTGATTTAGTATGGGTTAAGGGGAAAAAATTGTTTTAGGTGTAGGCTAAGTTAATAAGTACACCTGAAGACGGCAGAAGTTTGTTATACCTGTCGAAACGTTGTGTTTGTTTCTTTAACACTCAAAGCATTGGAAATCTCCAAATATTATCATATCATGAACAATCCAATACTAATAAATAACTTTCAAACAACAGTGTACAATACTAGGAATATATGAGCTTGTTTCTTTACTTTAACACGATTATAAACAGTTCCTCTGATTATGGCTCTGTTATGAGTGGCACTGAGCCTAGAAAAAAACCTATTGCATATTTAAGGCTTTCTTGTAAACATAGTCAAATAGTTAGATTACTATATGAATTTTACTACCTCATTTTTAGATTACAAATGGGTATTCTCTAGAATTCAATCGCATAAAAGAAAAACACTCTTCGTTTGCAAATAAGAATATATTTTTTTTAAATCATAAATTAAATATTGTCTTTTGTATGTACTAAATACAATGAATAATGTTTTATATTTAGTAATTTTTCAGTTCTTTATTATTCTTTGCCTAAATAATCAATATGCATCAAACTTAATATCTATCTCTGTGCCAGATGCACTAGGTAATGTTTTACTTGAAGAGTTACAATTTGAATTTTGTGTCTGTACATGAAGAATTAATAAACAAAAATATCTCATTATTGGTATTTACAGGTCACCTAAATCAGATGTCAATATTTTGTTGGATAGGTTAGATAGTTTAATTGATTATTTCAATAAAAAATATGGTAAAATTATTGTAGCAGGTGACCTGAATATAGATGTTTTAGTATTGGATAGCAGACATAGATTATTAAAACAATTGTTAAAAAGCAGAAATATGAGGTACCTTGTCGATTTCCCAACCAGAGTTAAAGATATTTCGGAGACAGCAATAGATAACTTCTTGATAAAAAATATAAAATTATCTAACTTAAAGGTAGAAGGTCTGGTTACTTTCTTATCTGACCATGATGGACAGCTATTAAAAGTAAAATGTAAACATTCAATAAAAACTGCAAATTTTCCTATAAAAAACAGTTGCGTAAGTTCTCACCTGAAAACATTAATCTATTTATGCAATTACTTTCCAAAGAATCATGGTTCAATGTTTATAATTCCAGGGTAGAAAAAAAATATGATGTCTTTTTTAAAAATTTTTCTTTCTATTTTGATCAGGCTTTCCCCAAAATATTGGTTACAAAGATAAACAAAAAACGTACATGGATGTCTAAAGAATTAAAAATTAAACAACAAAATATTATTCGATTGACTAAGGAGTATCGTAGTAAAAAAAGTATTAGTTTAAAAAAGTATTTACATCAGGAAAAGACTATTTATAAAAGAGAATTAGATATGGCTAAAAACAGACATTTTCAAACAAAAATTTAAAATTTCCAAAACATTCAAAAAACTGTATGGAGTATAATCAACTCTGAAGTTGGGGAAAATGACAAGAAACAGTTTAAGGGGAGCACGCCGCGGCGAGGCCTCCAATGCTATTTAAATGGGAAAACATGTTACTATTTAGGTACAAGTTTCTCATAACCTATAAAAACTAGGGTGATGATTTTTTTTTTTTTGCTTATTAAGTTCATGTTGGTTAATGAAGTACTCCATTATGAAGTATTTAGCTACAACAGTTATTTAGGGAAAAAAAATTCTTTTTTATACTATAAAAACATCTTTAATTTTAAAGTTCAAAATTTTTTTTAGACTACTTAAAACTTAATATAATTTCATAAAAATGGAGTAAATTACTCATTAAGTAGTGTAAATTATGTGTATAAATTTTGAAGTCTGTAGGCCCAATAATTCGGGAGAAAATGGTACCTAAACACTGAAAAAAGTAACTTTCGGGAAAATCCATTTAAAGTCTAAACTAGCAAACACACACTAAAAACATCCTGGAACATAATCCT
The DNA here is from genome assembly GCA_035578905.1 of Stictocephala bisonia. Lineage (NCBI taxonomy): Eukaryota > Metazoa > Arthropoda > Insecta > Hemiptera > Membracidae > Stictocephala > Stictocephala bisonia. The sequence continues at coordinate 756,970 of JAQJVL010000003.1, forward strand.
GACAATCTGTATCTTCTTTTCTTCTCTTGAGCAACCTTCTCTTAACCCTTTTTTTCTTATTTTCCTCTTGAACCTCTTTATTTGCTTTTTTTCTTCTATTTTCATCAATTTTCTTCAGTCCTTAAATCATAAACTTCCCAGGTGTTATTCCCAATCTTTCAAACACATTAGCTTTACCAATGGCACCATTATTGAAGCTTATAAAGGAGTCATTTACTCCAATCTGAAGAGTTTTAAGCCCTACAAATGTAGTTTTTGGAACCCTACTCCAAATCACATTATTAAAGCTCTCATTCAGATTTTGACTCTTTCCGTGCAAACAATTTTGGATCCGACAAATCTTTGTAAACTGGCTTTATTACATTCATTACTTCTTCAGGTAGAGAGTTTTTATGTTTATATTCTATATTTTGTTCTTGTGCCTTTTTATACTTACACCAAGACTCATTTCCAAAAGGACAAAGCTCGTGTTGTGGTTTTTCATCACTTGAAAGTTTGTGCTGAATACATCAACGCCATTCTTGTTTTTATTTTTTTTAACCATAAAAAGCAAGGAAAGTACCAAGTGTTATATATTTTCTTAAACAGGATGAAATGGAGATTTTTTTAAGATAATAATAAAAAAATTGATTTTTTTAACCCCCGCCACGGCGTGCTCCCCTTAAAAATATAACTTTAAAACAAAACTCAGAAACAGTTTCAGACCCTAAAAAAATTGCAAATATGTTTAATGGTTATTTTAGTGACATGGTTATGGATTTGATTTTAGGTAGTGACAATCAAAATGAGACGACTGATGTGAAAGCTGATTTTATCGATGCTTTGTGTGTGAAGCCAAAGTTTGATTTGAAACCGATCGATGAAAGGGAGGTGGAAAAAATCATTCAATCTTTAAAAAATAAACACTCCAGTGGGCATGATGATATTCCTGTAACAATAATAAAAGCTGTAAAAGCCTATATCAGTAAAATTTTGTGTCATCTAATTAATTCTTCTTTTGTATCAGGCATTTTCCCAAACATATTAAAGCAGGCAAAAATAATTCCTTTACATACAAAAATGACCCTGAAAATATATCCAATTATCGCCCAGTATCTGTGCTTACTTCAATTTATAAAGTGTATGAAAAAGCGGTCTATTTACAATTATCAGAATTTTTAGAAAAATTTAATGTTCTAGATCAGAGTTTCTCAAAGTGTGGTTCGCGGACCCCCGGGGGTCCGCAAGCATATTTTTAGGGGGCCGCGAAAAATATTTGAACATATTTTTTTAAGTAGCCTATTTGTACCAATATTGTTTTCGACGGGTGGCTACCCTGAGGCTGTAGGTCACGTTGTCTGTCATTGGAGCTAACGGGAAGCGGCCTCTGCATCTATCTGTCCTGTTCCGTCATTCAGTGGACTGCCGATGCTTCGATGCTTGTCGTGATAGTTTGCTTTGCCTTGTTGTGTTGTTTAACTTTTAGTGGTGAACTGTTTTTAGTAAGGAAGTGTTAATTTGCGGCCTGTATCATGGATCGTTGGTTAAAGACATCGGTAAAACGTTCAATCGATCAATCAGAAAAAGGAGATTATCCTGAAAGTGAGGTTAGGCCTAGCTTTTTCTTAGAACTTAGGCTTAAGCGGCCGGTGTCATAATTAGAATCTACAGTTTCCGGTGACAACCGCGTCAAGGTACTATATACAATATTTACAAGATGACCAGACGTTTCGCCCATACTGTGATGTGGCATCCTCAGAGGTTTCTCTGAGAGGTGATTCTAATTAGGCCTAGCTGTTCAACTTCAGTAGCTAGTTCAACTTGCAGCACTGATTTAAGTAAAACTTTTAAGCGCCGCAAATATTGTGAAGAGTATTTAAAACTAGGTTTTGTGCAAGCTAAAGATGAACAGAAACCACAGTGCGTAATATGTTACGAAATTCTTTCTAATGAAGCCATGAAACCGGCGAAATTACGCAGACACTTCGAAACGAAACATCCAGATCTTGCTGGAAAGTCTTTTGAGTATTTTAAAACCAAACGTCAAGAAATGGAAAAAATGAAAACATCGATGGAAAAAATAGCAACAGGTAGCGCCGCTGAAAAAGCTACCGTGGCGTCATACGAAGTAGCGTTACTCATAGCTAAATCTGGGAAACCATACACAATAGCAGAAGAACTAATCTTACCAGCAGCAAAAAAATGTGTAATATAATGATAGGAGAGTCAGCTGCTAAGGAAATAAATACAGTTCCTCTTTCAAATGATTCTATAAAACGTCGAATTCTTGACATGTCTGAAAATATTGAGGAGCAGTTAATTTGTAAGTTAAAATCTACACAAATGTACGCTTTGCAGCTTGACGAAAGTACAGACCTATCAGACAAATCCCACTTATTAGCCTTTGTTAGGTATGAAAATGAAAATTACCTTTCAGAAGAGCTATTATTTTGCAAAGAGATTCTTCATAACAATGCACATGATGTTTTTGAAGCATTAAACAATTTTATTTTATCAAACGACTTGGACTGGCAGCGTTGTGTTGGTGTGAGTACCGATGGAGCAGCAGCCATGGCTGGCCAAAAGACAGGTCTCATTGCTCGTGTCAAGAATGTTGCTTCCAAAGTTAAGTGGACTCACTGCTCTATTCATAGGGAGGCATTGGCTGTAAAACAAATGCCAGAAGATTTAAAGACAACATTAAGTGAAGTTGTGAAAGTTGTCAATTATATTAAAGCTCAACCTTTGAACTCTCGCATTTTTACCCAGCTTTGTGGAGAAATTGGAAGTGAGCATGTACAACTCTTACTTCACACTGAAGTTCGCTGGCTGTCCCGAGGAAATGTCCTTACACGTTTTTTTGAATTGCGTGATGAAATTAGAATATTTTTTCTGGATGAAAAACATAAAAACTTTTCCCTCACAGACAAGTTGTGTGACTTTGCGTGGTTGAGCAAGGTTGCATATCTGGCAGATATCTTCCAGCAGTTGAACGTTCTAAATATGAAACTTCAAGGATCTGACACTGATATATTCCGTGTAGAAGAAAAAGTAGAAGCTATGATAGAAAAACTACATCTGTGGTCTGATCGTATGCTTAAAAGCTCATACAACTCTTTTACAACGTTGCAAGAATTCTTGACAACATCTGAAGAAGTGATGCCTGCAAATACAAAAGAACTGTTTGCTGAACATTTGACAGGCCTAGCTCAGAGTCTAAGAAGCTACTTTCCTCAACCTAATCCTAATGATGATTGGATTAAATATCCATTCAAGAAGAGAAGTATTGGTGCACTTATCGATCTATCTGATTCTGAGCAAGACCAATTGGTGGAACTCTCATGCAGCAGAGCCTGGGAGATTGTTTATCAAGAAAATAACTTGGCAAGGTTTTGGCTACTTGCACAAGCTGAGGTACCAGAACTTGCCAAAAAAGCCCTCGAACATATTGTGCCGTTTTGTACCACATATTTGTGTGAACGAACCTTTTCTGAACTGTGCAACCTAAAGCCAGCAAAAAGAAACAGACTGAAGAATATTGAAACTGATTTAAGGCTAAAGCTGTCTAAAATAAATCCCAACATTTTAGGGATAGTCAAAAGCAAAAAGCAGTACCATTGTTCTCACTAAAGTAAAGGTAAACAAACTGACAACATTTTTATTTCAATATTTCATTTAAAGTCTGTTGTAACACCGGTATACTTAGTTTATACTTATTTCATTCATGTTTTTTACATTACAGTGTTTACTTCAATATAAATAAAATATATGAAAACTAAATTACAAGGTTTAATTTAGGTTTTTCCAGTCCACAGCTTATTAGAATAAATGTTTTTTTTATTTTAAGATGGTAAATTTTAAAAATACTAAAATAGGCTAGTTTTGAGGGGTCCGCAATGACCACATAAATAATTGAAGGGGTCCTCGAGTACAGGAAGTTTGAGAACCCCTGTTCTAGATGATAATCAGCATGGATTCCGGAACGGGAGATCAGTGGTGAGCGCAGCTGTTTCTTTTATTGAATCTGTTATTGAATCCGTAGACAAAGGAAATTATACAGTTGGTATATTTATGGACCTTTCTAAAGCGTTCGATAGCGTAAAACATAGTAAATTACTAGAAAAACTTCAAATCATTGGAATATCTAAAAGAGCTCTTATTTGGTTTTCTTCTTATTTGACAAATAGATCTCAATTTGTGGAAATTACCCATTTGACAACTTATAACAGAATTATCAAATCATCAGCCAATTAAATTTGGGGTGCCCCAAGGTTCAATTTTAGGACCTTTGCTTTTTTTGTGTTATCTTAAGGGCATGGAAGATACTTTAACCTATAAGCAAAATTCTAAACTATGTCTTTACGCTGATGATTCTAATTTGATCATATCATCTAACTCTCCAGAAGAAACTGAAATTCTAACATATGTGAAATTAGAGAATATTGGAAACTATTTTTACAATCACAACTTATTATTGAATTCACAAAAAACAAAATTTATAAATTTTAAAACAGCACAGAATAAAATCACAAAAGAACCAACAATAACTTATAACTCAATATAGAAACTTTAAAAAGTATATATTTTGCCCATGTACACTCTCATCTTTTATTCGGTATAGCATTATATGGGTCAACAAAAAAATTAAATATAGATAGCATTCTCAAGCAGCAAAAAAAGGCTATCAGAATAATTTTAAAATTAGAATTTTATGTTGATGTCTGACGATGCCTACATTGTAGGCGAAAGGCCTCACATAATAAAACATTTTATTGGAATGTTTGAGAATTTCTTAAATTAGTTACAATTTCCAATAAAGAACTCAAAGAAGAAATGGATATCAGAATAATGCTTAGGCTTAAACGAGATGATTCGGCAAAAGAACATTTTAAAAAATTACAAATTTTTACAGTTTATGGCCTATATATATGAAACAATTCTTATTGCCAAAAAGCAAGATTCAGAGGAAAACATAACACCATTTCATTCTTATAATTTTAGGAGGAGAAGGGAGATTGTTCAGCCTCACAAATTAAAATTTTTTGAAAAAAAACCTTCATATGCTGGTAACTTTTTTCTAAAATATGTCCCTGATTTTATAAAGAAAGAAAAAGATCTATTAAAATTCAAGAGAAGGCTTAAAGAGTATATAATAAATTTAGCTGTATATTCTTTTGACGAGTTTTCCACCTCCCAGAAACAGATGTAAAACCCTAACATTTCTGTATACAGGAGGAATTTCTTGTGTTTAGATGTTTTATTCTTTTTTTATATTTTATTTACTTTTAGACACTATTCACTGTACCACCAATGTACATGATATATGAATAAAGATGTTTGACTATGACTATGACTATATTCCATTTTACACTTGATAGAGCAGAGTGAGAGAGAGAGAGAGAGAGAGAGATAAGCACTGTAAGTTCCCAATTTTAATTTTACATCATGCGATATAATGTAGTGAGAGATCATTGATTAAGAAATGTCATACGACTCTCACCCGGTACACACACTCCTCATAACTTTGGGGGAAGAAAGACACTCACTCATGTCACCTTATAGATTTACGACATCGTTCATTAGAGTTTTAGTTCTAAATTTTATTTCCTCCAACCCTCTAAATTTTAGTTCATTTGTTTTATTATTGGACTCTTCCATTGTAAATTCTCCCCCAATGACTAATTGTTTATTTGCCTGACTCTTTAAGAACTCTGCGTGGTGACGGAATGTTCATTGAACGGCTTCTGCGTCCATTTTGAACAGACTTTCATTTGCAATCTATGAAGATAAACAGTGATTGTGTGAGTGACAAGTGTACAGTACCACATATATGAGATGACCACCAGATACCACCCATACACGTACATCACCTATACTACTGTACGTGTATGGGTGGGTGGGTCAATACCACTGTACGTGTATGGGTGGGTGGGTCAATACCACTCTACGTGTATTAAGTTAATTGTCATTGTCTACGTGTATTAAAAACCATTGTTCAATACCACAGTGCGTGTATGGGTGGGCGGGTGGGTCAATACTACAGTGCGTGTAAGGGTGGGCGGGCGGGTCGATACCACAGTGCGTGTATGGGTGGGCGGGTGGGTCAATACTACTGAGCGTGTAAGGGTGGGCGGGTAGGTCAATACTACAGTGCGTGTATGGGTGGGCGGGCGGGTCGATACCACAGTGTGTGTATGGGTGGGCGGGTGGGTCAATACTACAGTGCGTGTAAGGGTGGGCGGGTGGGTCAATACTACAGTGCGTGTAAGGGTGGGCGGGCGGGTCGATACCACAGTGCGTGTATGGGTGGGCGGGTGGGTCAATACTACAGTGCGTGTAAGGGTGGGGCGGGCGGGTCAATACTACAGTGTGTGTAAGGGTGGGCGGGTGGGTCAATACTACAGTGCGTGTATGGGTGGGCGGGCGGGTCGATACCACAGTGCGTGTATGGGTGGGCGGGTGGGTCAATACTACAGTGCGTGTATGGGTGGGCGGGCGGGTCGATACCACAGTGCGTGTATGGGTGGGCGGGTGGGTCAATACTACAGTGCGTGTAAGGGTGGGCGGGTGGGTCAATACTACAGTGCGTGTAAGGGTGGACGGGTGGGTCGATACCACAGTGCATGTAAGGGTGAGCGGGTGGGTCACTACCACAGTGCATGTAAGGGTGAGCGGGTGGGTCAATACCACAGTGCGTGTAAGGGTGAGCGGGCGGGTCGATACCACAGTGCGTGTAAGGGTGAGCGGGCGGGTCAAGAATCAAGAACTTTATTTGTCATTAAGTTAAAACACAATATAACAATAGACTTCGTCAATTTTACATACATAAAAACATTTCACATCACAAATTTACATACTAAAATATTAAATCTAAACAGTTGTGATCTAAGAAATCATCTATTTTGTAAAATGCCTTTGATATAAGCCAAGCCTTAATTACTGCCTTAAATTTACTTAGAGTTACATCTCTGGCTGTAAGAGGCAATTTATTAAACATTTTAATTTGAAGATATAAATGGCTATTACTACTTTTACTCAATCTAAACTGGGGTAAATTTAATTTGTCCAGATTTCTGGTCCCATAACTATGAGTGTCAAGACGTTGAGTGAAGCTTGTTAAGTTTTCCTTTACATAAACTAAATTGGAGAAAATAAACAAACTAGGTAAAGTTAAAATTTGAAGCTGCTTGAAAATACTACCGCAGCTTTCCCTACTACCGACTCCAACAATTGCTCTAACAGCTTTTTTTTGGCATCGAAATACTTGGGAGGATCCTTGGCTGTTGCCCCATAATTTTACTGCATAAAAAAGTAGGGGATGGAAAAAGGCAAAATATGATGTTAATAATAAATTCAGGCTGACACAAGATCTTAACTTACGTATCAGAAAAATTATCCTAGAAAGTCTGGTTATAATGTTGTTTGTATGAGTGTTCCAGTTGAGTTTGCTATCAATATTTATTCCTAACAGTCTGACTGATGTGCAGTCGCTGGTAGGCATCTTTAGACTAAAATTGATGTTTTCTGATTTTTTATTGTTAATTACTAAGTTATTTGCTGTGAACCAAATATTAGCCTTCTCCACATCCTCTTTGACTTTTAGTTGAGAATTTACAAGATTTGAATCGACACTTAAAAATGTTGAGTCATCTGCGTATAAAATAGTATTTTTTAGATAACATGGCAAGTCATTGATTACAACTAAAAACAGGAAAGGGCCCAGGACAGAGCCCTGGGGCACACCAAATTTAATTTCTTTGAGTTCAGACTTCTGCTTACCGACTATTACCATCTGTTTTCTATTGCTTAGATATGATTCAATAAGTTTGAGCTCAGTATTATCAAGGCCATAGAACTTTAATTTTTGAACCACAATATTGTGGTCCACATTATCAAAGGCCTTACATAAATCTATTAGTGATGCACTAACGACTAGTCTATTTTCAAAAGCATAAAAAACTTTATTGACAAGCTCTTCTACTGCATTGACTGTACATCTCCCTGGTAAAAACCCAAACTGAGATGTACTTAATAAGTTATGTTCATCAAAATAACATAACAGTTGATTTTTTATTGCCACCTCAATTACCTTTCCAATAACTGGCACCAGAGAAATTGGTCTGTGGACAGTTTTTGTCATCTTTTTTATAAATGAGTACTGTTTTTGAAATTTTTAAAGAATTGGAAAATATACCTGAGAAAATTATAATATTTACAATATAAGTTAAGGGATTAATAATTACATCTGCAATATTTTTTAATAAAAAATTAGAAAACCCATAAAAGTCTTCGCTTTTAGAGGAATTCAAAGATTGAACAATTTTACATACATCAGAGCTATTAAGTTTCTTCATTCTAAAGACTGGTCTGTTTATACTACTATCTAGGTGGCCAGAGAGCAGGTCAAGTGCGCTAACTTGGCTATCCTTAGCAACATTAGAATTTGCGCAGTTTAGAAAAAAGTCATTAAATGTATCTGGGGAAATGGATGGGGTAACTCTATTTATAAAATTATTACAATTTGTTTCTCTTTTTATCACTTGCCATGCTGCTTTTACTTTATTGTTTGAGTTTAGAATATAAGATTCATTATACTTGATTTTTGCATGTTTTAGTTCTTTTCTATAGTAAAGTCTAATTCTTAAAAATGAGGCTCTGTATTCTAAACCTAAAGATGCTCTATCTCTAAGCATAATAACATAATTTCTTAACTTAGCAAGTTCAGGGGTAAACCATTTTTTATTTTTACCTTTACCACCAATTCTAGTGTTTTTACATTTAATGGGGCAACAGCTGTTGTAATAGAAGCCAAGCTTTCTAATAAATAAATCCAGAGTGCATTCAACATTTAAGTGCTTGTTATAGATATCCTCTCATCCTTCGGTTACCAATCTCTCCCTCAATGCATGAATACATGTTTGGGTAATCAATCTGTAGGACTGATCAGTGTGACTCATACCCAACCCAGAAGATATATTACTCTTGTTTATTTTCAGCCACAGAATATCATGATCAGACATTGATATTTTAATAATTCCCTTATCACTAACACAGCTACTATAATTAGAAATTGCATTGTCAATACAAGCCCTTTTGCGAGTACTTTCTGAAAACAAACAATATGAGTTATATTCTCTTAATAAATTAACAAACGTATGTACAATTGGTATATCTTTCCTTATATCTATGTTAAAATCACCAAGAATGAAAAAACGACTTTTCTTATGTATTAGTGAATTTAGCAGATTCTCTAGGATTTCTACAAAAAGGGAAAGATTTGATTTAGCAAATATATAGACAGTACAATTAGGTTACAATCAATCAGCTTGATTGCACATGCTTCAAAAGCTGTGTCAACAGCAAACTCCTTTACATCAAATTCCTCAAACTTTATATTTTCTCTCACAAGGAGGAGTGAACCACCATAGCCATTGCTAGATTTACGACAATAAGATGCTCCCCTTAAATAACCCCGTGGAATAAACAAACTTAATTCGGAGTCAGTAAGCCAGTGTTCATTTAGTGAAACCACATGAGCATTAAAATCATTATTTAAGAAAAAATCTAAATCATTAAAAGATGGTCTAATTGATTGAATGTTAAGATGTACAAACAAAAGATCGTTTTTATCTATTAGCAAATTTGATTTGTTTACTGAACAACAAAAGGATGGTCTTATAAAAAACCATCTGTAGTATTTGTGGGCGTTTCTTGCAAAAGGTTATTATTGTTATTCAAAATACAATCAGGCTTAAGATTATCAGATGGGTGAGGATCAGAAGAGATTTCCCCAACAGAAATTGCCAGAGAATCTTGTTCTTCCAGAAGACTAGAATCATCAGCTCTGCTTTCAGGAGATGGATTAACTGAGAAGCTCTTGCTGGTCAATGGGGAGATAGCAACTATAGATGGACCGGATTCATAGTCTGTATTTAGCTGGAGACTTGTAGTTGTGAGATCTTTAGAGGCCAATGCAGAGCCCATTACTGGACCATCAGTCATCGGGAATACCACAGTAGTAGAGAGTGATATTGGAGAAGTAGATTGACCATAGATCGGATTAGGTTTGGAGGTGTTGTTTAAGAAAGACACATCAACTTCAGGTAGATTTTTGTCTTTTAAACAGTCCACTGAGGCAGAAAGATAATAAGCTTTAAGGAACAAATCAGCTATGGTTTTTGAGACACATTTTTTTCCACGTCTATTAATGTGAAGACCGTGCAGAGTATGGTGCCGTCTTTCAAGCAGATGAAGGTCCAGCAGATAAACATGTGGCAGGCTGTAGGCTATGTTCCTTATGCCATTATTGACAGCTTTAATAAGTTGATTTTTATAGTTAGATTCTTGCAAATCATACCTATAAGGGATAGTGGACAATATCATATTTGTGTTAGCAAATTCTACAGTAGCTTTCTCTAGTAGAGATAGAAGTTCCTTAGGGTTAGCACTACCACTACCATTGGCAAAATTGTTTGTCCCTCCTATCAAAACAAGACAGTCCTTGCTTGAGTATGACTTAATAATTGAATCATTCATTGCTGAATGTATGACTTTTTCCAAGGGAGCGCCAGGCAACACGTAACCCTGCACCTGACATGTTACAGGTAGTCGCATATGCAGATGATAGGCTAAGTCTCGACCTTGGCTGTCTGATACTATAGACATTCTATTAGTTATGGGAATTTTAGTTGGTTGTTTTATTACATTACTTGATGATGTTGGAGTTTGAAATACCACAGTGCTAATTTTATTTTTTGCCGAAGGATGTCCCACTTTAGACTGACACTGTTTATTTACTGGAAAGTTGGTATTACTTGAATAATTAGGATTGGGAACTACAGTACGGGTTTTGAAATTACTTTCTGTGTTATTTATTTGGTCTTTCCCCTTTGGTCCACTTTTTTCAGTTTCCAGAACATTTAGCTTTGTCTGAAGTACTGTAATACAATTTAAATTGGAAATGTGTTCCTTTTTCAGATCTTCAATTTCCCCTTCGGCGGCTCTTAGCTTCTCATCCCAAACTAAACTTCCTGACATTAAAAGTCTCCTTTCTGAATCACTGTTGTCCATAGCTAACCAAGAGAGGACGAGTTGCTTGTTTGATCCAAAATTGTTATTTAGTATATATGCTATCATAGAACGTTTTTTAATCAAGTCAAGTTCTGATGATCGTAGCTTGCATATTTGGCCAAAATCTGGGAGGTTCTTCTTTATTATTGATGTCAGGAAGTATTCAATAGCAACCACACAGTAAATACCACAGTCATGATTGTTTGTTTGCTGTTGATAATCCATAATTTTGAAATCTGAGTCTTTAATGTCTAAATAGAGGGCTAACTTGCTATGGATAATTCTGGCATCTTCCAAGTTCAAATTATTTAAGGAGTCATAGTAGTAAAACACCTTTCTACTGCAGTCAGCCATAAGCACACTCCAGTGAGTACCACCCTGTTTATCCACGAACCGTGAATTGTTTATAGGAGCCACAAGAAAACGTTTAGACTTGACATTTAAAGGGTCCAGGAAATGGTCGAAATCCTGTAGCACCTTTACCGCATGGGTGGTAACAGGGTTTAAAACAAGGAAGGAATCATCGGAAATGGCACTGCAGAGGGATTCACAGTATCTATGGATTGTTTGGTCAAATATCCAATTAGGCCCCAGCAATTCACTGCATGTGGCAATCATAGAGCATTGGACATCGGTCTGAATCATAACATCAGAGCTAGCGACAGTTTCAATCATCTTCATACTCATAGAAGTGTCACTTTCAGTAAGAGATAAATCGCTAGGGCAGTCTTTTAAATCCGGATTCGGCATTTTAGCCTTGAGTGGAAAAAATTGCTCGATTTTATATGGTAATTTCTTTTCACTTAAATCCTCAGAGCCTTCTTAGAACTGAAAATCTTGCCACCTGGTGATATGATTTTAAAATCAATTCTTCCAGGATTAATTCCACATTTTCTTTTTGAGTCTTCTTTCTTCCAGCCACTTGGCATAGAAGAATCAGAATTTCCAGAAAGTTTATCAGCCATAATTATCTCAATATCATATGCTCACAAAAAAGTTGTGGTCTATTTTTTGTAATCCGACTATACTTTAGAATGTAGCATAGAGTTGTTCAATGATTGTCACTCCCGACTATACTCTGTTGATTCACTTTGTCAGGTCTACTTTGTTGTGACACAACTATACAACTATAAAATGGTAGTGTGGAATGTTTGTAGAGAGTGCTGTTGTTGTAGGGCCTATAATAATCTAATTACTAAAATAATAATTAGATCAATTGTTTGTTGAATCCTGTATAAAATAAAAAATTGAGTTTTAAAATGAAGATATCACAATTATAATTTTAAATCGATAGTATGGCAAGTAAACACTAAGTTATTGGCTGTAGGAATTCCAATGTTGTTGTCCAGAGAGAAAGTCAGATAACACAATGATATATAAATGGAGGAAGGTCTATAGACTATCAGTTGTAATTGAACGTCCCTCTGTTGACAGTCTGATAAGCAGCAACTGGTCAGAGTCCAATGTAGATAACCTGCTCTCAGTGGTCTGTTGTCAAACAGGATAAAACAATACTGTTCTGCACATGGATATCAGACAGGAAACCAATCCATAGTAGTAATGTAGAGTAAAAGTAGTCTTGTGCAGATTGTATTTATGAAGCTATTTACCTAATGAAAAAATGTTTATTATACTATGAAAAAATTATTGTTGTTGTGTCTAATTATCCAAATGTTGTGTAAACTGATTTAATTTATTTAAACATGTGGCAATAAAACATGTGCTTTCCTTGTAAATGATTGTAAGTAACCTATTTTGCTTAAATTTACAATTAATATTTAACTGCCTTTAATTTACTATGTCTCAATCTATGTGAATACATTAAAACTTCAACTCAAACTTATCCTCAGCTTTCAAAACTAGTTATTTTAGACAAAATCACTTTTAAAAGTCACAGTACATTTCAACTAAACTTCACTTTAAAATAGCAGATGACCAACACCACAGTGCGTGGTCGATACCACAGTGCAGGTCGATACCACAGTGCGTGTAAGGGTGAGCGGGCGGGTCGATACCACAGTGCGTGTAAGGGTGAGCGGGCGGGTCGATACCACAGTGCGTGTAAGGGTGAGCAGGCGGGTCGATACCACAGTGCGTGTATGTATATAAATATAGGCTAACTGTAATATGCTGTAATAAGCAAATTATTTAAGAAAATAATGAAAATATCTGTCAATATACGAGGACATTCAATAATTAAAGAGACAAACAGGTCTAGAGAGGAAACAATTTATTTTTATAAATTCACATTGTACTATTATTTGTGTATAGGAGGGCGGGTGGGTCAATACCATTGTTCGTGTATAGGAGGGCGGCTGGGTCAATACCATTGTTTGTGTATGGGAGGGCGGGTGGGTCAAAACCATTGTTCGTGTATGGTAGGGCGGGTGGGTCAAACCATTGTTCATGTATGGGAGGGCGGCTGGGTCAATACCATTGTTCGTGTATGGAAGGGCGGGTGGGTCAATACTATTGTTCGTGTATGGGAGGGCGGATGGGTTAATACCATTATTTGTGTATAGGAGGGCGGCTGGGTCAATACCCTTGTTCGTGTATGGGAGGGCGGCTGGGTCAGTACTTAACACAATACATAACTAACTACCTAATATTGTCCTCTGATGTGAGGTGCCACCAGGACCTCACGATCCTTTAACACATGTCCACTTGAAATTCGTTTGAAATTATTAGTCTCAAAATTGTAGCCACAAAACAAGACCCTGTTGCGTTGACTGCCAATAATGAAGATAGACTGCTCTCCAATTTCGACGAGGAACTTCAACGGGTGGTTTAATACATATAAGAGGTTATGTGTATGTGCAGTTCACTGGAAACCGAACGGATGGATCAATTTTTATGAAATTTGGTATGTAGATGTGTTTAGCTATTAGAACAACCCTTGTACGATCGGACAACTATTGTAGTATTATTGTTCCATACCATCCATACCGGGTGGGTCAATACTATTGTACGTGTATACAATAGTATTGACCCATACCACTGTACGTGTATGGGTGGGCGGGAGGGTCAATACTACTGTACGTATGGGTGGGCGGGTGGGTCAATACCACTGTACGTGTATGGGTGGGTGGGTGGGTCAATACCACTGTACGTGTGTGGGTGGTCGATATCCACCATAATGAGCATTCGGTTGGGGCTCATCACACTAAAATACCCGTGCGGGGATACCATGGGCGGGTGAGTGGGTCGATACCAGCAATGGCTAAGTTTGCTAAGCAATGGCTAAAGAATCTTGGACCAACTTCAAGGCTGTCAACTTTTAAATACATGTGGTGACGTTTGGTTTGTCTTTCTTTGACCATGGGTCAATCAGAAACAATCTATCTCTTATTTTTGTTATAATAGAAATTAGGTGGTCCTCCAATATTAATTAACTTTCCCAACACAACAAATAGAATAGCAGTAAACATATTTTGAAACTTAAAATGCGTTTTATATTTGGATATGGATTTCAGTAATGATTCATCATTCTTAATATATAAAAATGAGTACCTGACATTCGTTGTCATTACAACACTTGACAACACCTTAACAGATTTCCTTAATCTTTTTTTAGAGTAACTTAATTTTTTGAAGAATATTCCTGAAGAAAGAAAAATTTTAAAAATCAGCAGGAAATTGGAAAATTATTTTAAGAGTTTTGTGGTTTGATTTATTTACAAACAAAACAAATGAAAGGACAATTTGAAACAGGTGATGTAAATGTTTCTGCAAGTTATTTGTATTTGTTTATACAAACATCTGCTGTATGTTTGGTAATATACTGTATGAAATGTTATTAAATAAACTAATTTTATATCAAGATATTTATAGTACGCGTGCTGAAGGTCCGGCCTCCTGGCTGGCCTACTAGTCATATAAAAACATCGACTCTGAGCGAGGCGGTCACAGACAGATCGTAAAAGGTGATTGTTTACGCATTTACGGAGAATTTATATTTTGGTATCTCTTATAATTAGAACAGTATTTAAAATAAAAACATCAAATAGGTTAAGAGTTTGAAAGTTAACAAACTTTCAAAAAAATAACAAACAAACGTATATCAATAAAAACTATTAAATTTATCATAAAAATTATAAATCAGTTAGTAACTTTAATTGAAATTAAGTAACTACGAAATATATACTTCTTACTGTCACTAAGAAAAATATTTCTGTGATTTCCCGTATCGTTAAAATACATATAATTTTTATTTAAATTGGTTTCAAATAAAAATGACGAGTTGGGAGTGACTCGTCAGTTTTATAAAACTCATGGACGGTTTTTCTAACGACACATTTGTCGAAATCGTCTAGTTCTGTTGCTGTTGTTTTTCTCTTGTATTTTTGGGAGTTGTGAACGAACACTCTCCTTCCGCTGAAGTGTCCAATAAACACTTTTCAGGCCGAATTTCCTTTATAAGGGGTTTTGAAATGCTACATGCAACTGCAGTTCGTTCTAACGATTTTTTTACGGGGATTCGTTGTTCATCTCTTAATTTGGCCTTATTCGCCATGAACTCACTTACTCTCCAAATAATTTCCTTAGCCTGACTTCTAGTAGTTTTTCCTTGGGCTACTTTAGGAATAAAGCGAGCCATAGTTGAGGCAGGAACCACTAAAGGAATAAACTATTTAGGATTTACGTTCACTAATTTTACAACCTTAAGAGTCTGCAGAGGCTGTCGGCCATGTTGGTTTAAATCTCATTAGAACGATGTTTTTTTTCGAACCGGACAAATGATCACGTGTGTCAAAATTTAACAGTTATTTTTAAACGGTCCTTTCCAAACAAATTGCATTTGATCAAGCGTGAAATTACTCGTTGAACTGCTTTGTGGATTCATAATTAGTTTAATAGAATAAATATAAAAATTATTTCGTTTGAAGTTTTTATTTTCACCTATTTTTCAAAACTAGACATATGTATTCATAATATCAAAAGCAAACCCAATTCGCAATATGATAGCATTTTAAATGACACCTCATACACGTTTGGTAAATAAATAATGATAAAAATATGGATTCAAAATAACGTTGTTTTTATGAGAATTAAACCAGTATGGCTCTGCAGACTCTTAACACACTTAAGGAAAAAAACTGACTTATTACACTACAGTAGTTAGATAAAAACAAACATATAACCAACTAAATAATTGTTTATCGTACACTTGAGTAAACATTCCTAACACGCTAAACCACAAGCAAATATATCGCACGCAGTCTGAAAACGTACTAAATGTGCATCCGTAGATAACAATTAATGTAACTTATTTTAGAAGCAAGCGTGGGAAAGTCTGACAGTAGCGAATGTTTCCAGGACTGCTGGCATATTGAGCCCTCCACCCGTCTCCTCCCTATCACCGCTCGGCGGGCTCGAGGCCGGACCTTCGCCGCGCGGTCTATACCAACATTTCATACAATATATTAATTTTGGACTGAATGTAATGCAATTATGGCAATTCTATGTATATTATAATCCCGTCCATCATATGGGTTACAGTATTTATAATTTAAATAAGGGAATTTATTTGTTTACATTGTGTTTTATATTGACTTTAGCAAATTTCATGCGTGGAAGGAAACATCATATGTTCAGGTAAATAGATTTTTTGTTATGACCACTTTTTTGTATTATATTTATTTATTTTTATTAGATGTTTCACGATCTTAAATGGTCTATTTAAAGTTTATGATGTTTTGTTCAATTTTGGTAGTTCAAATGCCACCTGTTAGACATACCAACATAGGTCGCAGAACTTGCAATGCTGCAAACCAATGATATATACGAGCAAGTCAAACTGATGAGCAACGCGAAGCCAACAAAAGAAAAATGTTGCTTTTAATATCAATTGAGCTGCATGCAGTTACAGCGTGGTAACTGATTACTGTTTACTGCCAGTCATTGCTGTTGGGGCAATGAACATTGTGTGTTCACATTGCAAGTCATTAAAGTTTAAAAACTAAGCCCCTGGATTGTGTTCCGCGAGTGGAAAAGTTAAGTTGACAGGTAGTACCGCCACCAGAGCCGCTACAGTCATTGGTTTCCGGAAATGGGCCAGATTTTAGATATTATTTTACTCATATTCAGCAATACAACAATTGCTTTCAAATTACATCATTTGGCAACAAAAATTATATTTATGCCTACATTCAAGATTCAGGGTCAAATATATCATATAACAAATTCCTTATTACCAATAGCAGTTAGTGAATACATATTTTTGCAAATTTAAATATGCTTACGAGACAATTGTGAAAGGAGTGAATGAAGGAACTTTTTTAATATCATTGGTTTTGTCAACAATTCGATCATAAAATGAAACTGCACTTGCACTTGCCTCATCAGGTATTGCAGCTACATTATTGGAAGGCAGTTGAACGGCCTTCAGCACTCAAGCTGCCATTGAACATGCAAACAATTGAAACTCTAACTTACAATCTTTCAAAGAATTTTGCAATGACCACAGTGTTGCAGCAAAGAAACTGATCATTTGGGACGAATGCACAACAGCATACAAAAAATCTTTGGAAGCATTACACCGCAGAATGCAAGATTTACGAAACAACAAAAACCTGTTTGGTGGTGCTATGATAACTTACATTGGCAGGTGATTTTCGACAAACTCTACCAGTAATTCCACGATCAACACCAGCCGATGAACTTAAGGCATGTTTTAAATCATCTAATTTATGAGAGTATGTCAAAACACTTGAATTAAACATGAACATGCGAGTAGAATTACAGAATGACCGATCTAGAGAGATGTTTTCAAAACAACTGCTCGACATTGGTAATGACAAAATTCTTGTTTACACATCGTCAGGATACATTACATTCCCAAAAAATGTTTGTCAATTAACTGAATCTAAGGTTGAACTCATTGAAATGGTATTCCCAAACTATGCACAGAGTTACAATGATTACGTTTGGTTGAGCGAACGTGTTATATTGGCTGCAAAAAACGTTGATGTTAAAGAAATGAATTTTCAAATTCAAAATAAGATAGCTGGCGATCTGATAACATACAAGTCTGTTGAACTGTTGCCAACACAGATGAAGTCTACTATCCCACAGAATTTTTAAATTCACTTGTATTGCCCGGTTTACCATCTCATAATCTGCAATTGAAAGTTGGTGCAATAATCATTACGTTACGGAATATTAACCCACCAAGGCTTTGTAATGGCAATAGGCTTACAGTGAAAAAATTAATGAACAATGTCATCGAAGCCAAAATTTTGAATGTAAATTTAGAAGGTTTTGATCCCATGTATTCCCATAATAATTCCTGACGTGCCATTTGATTTTAAGTGATTACAATTTCCTATTCAACTCGCATTTGCCATGTCTATTATAAATCAAAGGGGCATTCATTATCTATAAATAATCTTGAAAATCCATGTTTTTCACAGGGGCAATTGTATGCTGCCTGTCTGTTCTCAAGTTGGAAAACCATCATCATTATTTATTTATGCCCAGAAAAAAAGAACTGAAAATGTTGTGTAAAAAAAGCATTGCAATAAAGAATGTATATTTGAACAATTTTTTATATTTATTTATTCTAATTTAAATTGAATACTCATGAATAAGACAAGGCAACGCCTGTCGGGTCAGCTAGTTTGTAATAAATTGCTGTTGCTATGTTGAAAACAGACCAATTAGCTTAAACCATATTTGTGATGATAAATTAAAATAAGATGTTTTTGTATTAATTGCAGATTGTCTGAGTTGACAGTATTTAAATACTATTAAATATTTTACTTACGTTTTTTAGGCTTAGGTGCTTTAGCTGGTTTATTTTCACCGGAGTCAAATGCAATCTCTTTGCTTGCTGAAACTGATTCTTGTTTCACCTGGTCCTCTCCTGATGTTCTTACTGAAGTCACATTCTCAATCCCTTCTCCTGGGATCGGAATCTATTATAAAATAAATAACATAAAATAAAGAAATTGCATTTCATCATTATTAAAAATTTATGTTTTGATTAAATATTGTTCTAATTTAAAACGACAGTATAGCCTCGATTATCGTAACTAATCAGAGCTGAGTCCATTTCTGATAACGGAAATTTTCGATAATCCAAGGTTATGTTAGTTTGAAAGTATAGGCGGGTAATAAATGTATATTGAATCAAATTATTGTAAAAACATATTTTTTATTTTAAAACTACATTACATGTTAGAGTACAATAAGACAAAATAAAGTTTGCTTTCTTTTCTCTAGACTGCATAAACCATAAATGAAGGGCTTAATTCAATTCCTCATATTCTGACGGATTCATTGACTTTCGATTCAGCATTTTAGAGCAATATTCTTCCATGCTAGACATTTTTTACCTACACTGACACTGAAGAAATACCTACTCCTAAATCAGCTGCTACTTTACACAGTATTTCCCCATTTTTTTACCCTTCTACCTAAATGCCTCAAATTTTTGTTCAATAGTTACAACCACTCTTTTACGTTTAGCTGATATTGTAAATTATATCAGTACAGTAGTCTATTAAATATTTTTTTAAACTTTCTGAATAAAAATACATTAACTAACCATAAAAATAACTACACTTTACACTAGATAACATGACAACAACAACAAACACGTAATAACAAATTTAACAATGAACAGTAAGCGTAAATATCAGCGTGGCACTGGCACTTGCAATCGAAAACTGAGAATAAAACTATACATTTAAGGGTTACTGATATTTCAAGGTTAACTCCCGACTTAAAAGTAGGGGAGTGGTCCATGACTCACATCCGCTCTGCTATTTGTCTGCCATGACACTTATTTACAAAACAATGTTGCCTTATTGTAACCTAGTAGCGATTGTTGTTTATTACATTATCACAATGATTTTACAATATAGCAGATGTATTTCGTATTATTTAGTTTATATCATTGTTTTAAAACAAAACTAACATTAGAAATAATACAAGTAATAGTAATTTTCTTTTAAAATTTTAATAATTATCCATTCAAATTAATTTTTGCTTTTCCTCGTGCTCTTTCCGAACATTAGGGTTCCAATAATTGGGGATTTACTATATTATAAATAAAAGTACCTCGACTCCTTCTATTTTCTATATCTTACTGTAGTAAACAACATTTGGTTTCACAATGTTTCAGTTGTACACAAACTATGGAGTCTTCTGCAACTTATTCAAAAGAATGTTTTTGTAAGGGATTCATTGAAAGGATTAATCCACCGTCAACTGAAAACATGTATTTGTTAAAGTGAACAAAAAACATAATGAAAACTCCTTATATTAGGATTATTGAAAAATCATAATATTGCATATATAATTCATTAGATGCTGTACAGATGGCCCAGTCTAAAGGTGCGAGTGACTTATAGGACAAGTTGATACAAGTGAGGAAAATGCTGGGTACTTTCCTAAAAACATTACATTCTTACTGATCAGGTGATTGAAAACTAGCAACTGGTACATTTAGAAATGGGCCGGTAACTAAGAATTTTATTGGCTATCTTTTCTATTTGTAAATAACATAGCTTACTAATCGGTTGCAATTATTTATAGCTGTTGCTGAATCAGTTATTAGCAATATATTTTTATTAATTAGGCTGAGAAAACATTTTGAATAGACGTTATTGAATTTTTACTAACAGCATCATTTATATATTGACAATTTATATTGTCAAAAATTGATAAAATGAGAAACCATTTCAATTTGATTTGTCATACTACACCATTACATAGTTCCTGTATTTGTAATACTAAACCTATTATTTCCATCTAACAGACAATAAAATGATATTGTGATAGTTTATTTTTGAGATAGTTAATTACTACAAACAACAAATAGAATAAACGAGAAAAAATACTAAATGCTATTTATTGGAAAGAATAAAATAAAATTTCTAAATGAGTATGAATATAAACAATTATTACTAACAGATGCTATTGCCGCATGATGAAATATTGAACAGCTGATCTTTAAACTTCATGACCTTGACCCATATTCTAATCTATTACTATTCTAAATGCGTTCACAATAGTAAAGAAAATACAAAAGAAACATGTTTTAATTCAAAAAGAAAATGGAACTCACATTGATAGAATCAAGCATGGGGCCAGGCAGATTTAATTAATGTTCGAGGTCATAACCAATTTATATGTCTTATCATAATCAATTATAATTTTACCGCAAAATAACTTGGCTATTCATCACTGATATGAATTTGATATAACACATTGGATTAATAATTTTTGTCTATCAAGACTTCAACACTACAAGTTTAACAAGAAACCTGGGCAAGGAGACGCGCAGCAGACAATGATCAGATTAATGTATGGGGCAATCAGCTGACTATCTTAGGATAACTGTTAATTTTTAATATGAAAACCAGTTTTCAATCAGAATCTTCCCACAACAAAAACTGTTTTCTGCTAGTAATTTAGTGAAATGTACTGTGCATTGACAGTAGTTTTTTTAATCAATGTAGATTTTAACCCAGAAACAAAATAAACACAGCTGATTCAGTTCATTGGTGATAAAAAGTACCCAACCTCAATACGTGGTTATAGGGTATTTGCTACCATTTGTTTATTTATTACAAAAATAGAAGCTTATTAGCTTCACCTTGCACCAAATATTTAATTGGGAACAACCTAAATATATGATTGTTCAATTCTGTTGTTTGTCGCATCACTTTCGTCTCCATCTTTATAACCACTCTACACTTCCCCACTCGTTCATGTCACGTCTCTTGCTTCAGCTGCTGCACTTTACCATTCAATGTCATGCCACCTTTCATAATATATCAGAAAAGCTTTAACCATTTTCTGACACTGGATCTTTCAGTAATGTACTATCTTAGAGCTACATATCCATGATATTGGAAGCTTATCCCGAAGAACTGTTTCAACAAATAGTATTTTATTGGTAAAATAGTAATTTTAATAAGTTGGTCTTTGTATTAAAAAACATATCATGGAATAAGTAGAAACCACAGTTTTGCAAGAAAACTTGCCAGATAGATCCTCAGATATAACTGAATATCACAATTTCTACACTGCTTTTTTATCTGGTATTTAGATTTAGAAATTTATTCAGACCCAGCCTTCATCCTATTTTGACGGGCAAATCTGTACTGACTATAAATGCCATTACAAAACTTAATGAAGATTATTTTTTATTAAAATTTTCATTTGACAGTTTGAATGGGCATACAGAGTTGTGTGTAAAGTTTATTCAATGAATGAAGTAATGACCGTTATCTCATTTGATGATTCAAACCATGGGACTTAACCTTCTGCAGTCAGTGGGCCACCGTACCAGAACTATTGTTTCAAAATTGTTTGATCTCATAAAACACAAGTAAAGACAATGATTTTTAACAGTCACTACAAAAAACTGGTATAAATATCATTGTAATATTCAGAGTAAATTCATGTTCAAAACCTGCATATCAAGAACATACCTCGGACTTACAGTTTTAGTGTTAAAAAAAATTAATAAGATTCAAATTAAATTAACATTAAGTTTAGGGAAATACAGACTGTTAGTAGATATTAGTCCTACTAGATTTTCAGTTTTACTCATCTTATTTGCTGTTCATTTGTCATTGGGCTATTAATTTTACCTGGCAGTGTCCTCGGATCGGATCACGCTAGGGAGTGCTTGCCGGTTGGTGACAGACGATGACGCCTTCGCCGGGCCGCGCCCGGTGATACCGGAACGCGACTGACGGCTGGTGCGCCGCGCCAACTGGCCGCCGGCAATCCTTGAACGCTTGGCGCGAGAAGACCGTACCGCCGGGGTGTAATACACTTTCTAAGGAATAGTCGGCCTTAGTTTGTAACAATGACTACATTCGCTCATCTACACTCACCACACTCATTCAAAATCCATATTTGCCCATATCTTGACTATCCGTGTTTTATGAATAAATAAATAAACAAATTGTGTTTGTATTGTGAGAAAGAAAATGATCAGAATGTGTAGGATTGAAAGGGCGACATTCAAACAAGTATTATAGTTATCGCAACTATAAATATATATTAAATACATTTTTGAAAAACATCACTTTTTAAAAGTATTACTATACTTTTCATATCACATTACCAAATTGCATTGTACAGGGTGTCTAGGCTAGAGGTATCAAGAAATAACTACCTCGTTTGGTATAACATTGTAATATTTATTTTAAAATAACTATGCTAACATGTTACAAATACAACAAAGATTGTTATCTTATTTAGTAAAGTTCAATGTGATCACCATAAGTCGCTCTCACACGGTCCAATCGGTATTCAATATCCCGCCATGTGTTTACGAGCATTTATGGCGTTATTCTCTCAACTGCAGCCACAATCCTATGCCTTACTTCCCGTTAACATTGTACTCTTTCCTGGTACACGAAATCTTAGATGAACCCCCATGCAAAGAAATCCAAACAGGTCAGATCTGGTGATCTTGCCGACCATGCAATAGGCCCTCTTCTACCTATCCAACGACTACGGAATTGCTCATTAAGAAAATCCCGAACATCAATGTGGTAGTGTGGTGGAGCACCGTCTTGCTGGAAAATGATTTGTTCTGGCATTTGGGGTACTGCAAAGTTTTGTAACATGTCCAAATAAATGTGGCCTTTTACTGTTTGTTCAATGAAAAAAATGGCCCAATAATTGCATTGTGCATCAGCCCCAGCCAAACATTTATCTTCGGTGTGTCTCTTTCATGCATTACTGAGGCATGCAGATTTCTTGATCCTCAAATACGACAGTTGTGTCGGTTTGTTAATCCACTGAGGTGAAAAGCAGCGTCGTCACTGAAATATATATTTTGAAGAATGTGGGGTTTTCATTAATGCGATCCAATATCTCGTTAGCATATTCTAGTCTCAAAGGACGATCATTTGGCATTATCTGGTGAAGCAGCTGAATCTTATATGCACGAAATTTGAGCCTTTTACGTAAAATGTCATGAACTGTTGATTTAGGGAGTTGCAGTAATCTAGAAGATGATTTAATTGATGTACGTGGAGTTTGATTTAAAAATTGTGCACGTTATTAATTGCTTGTACACTTACTTGCTTCTTTAAATGCTTTCCAGTTTTTTTAATCAAAGTTAAATTAGCTTCAAGTGTTCTGTCCCACAGTAAGATTGTCTTTGAGGTTGGTGGATTAATGTTGTAATCACGACGAGCCCGACGTTGAACACGAGTTACAGATTTGTACTCTGCAAGCCACAACACGCACTGTACCTTTTGTTGTAGGGTCAACATTTGTTTAACATAAGAAACTTACAGCCAAATGACAACTGTGACAGCAGAATGGCTGCAGTCAATTATACGAATTTAAAGCCAACAATGGTGTTGTAATCAGCTGACTTCTCAGTAAACATCACCATAAGACTGATAATCACATTAGTGGCTAAGTTGTTACCGCCAGAGATTAATCAGCTTGGTCACATGGAAAGACTGCATTTTCTTTAACTGGTAATTTTTTTGTCATTGTGTGTGAGATATGACCGTTAAACTTTACACATACAATCTTGGTATTATTACTAACCATTTGTAGTTTTAATTGAAACAAAAAAATTGAACACCCCGGATGGGAATATTTATTTATTGATACATCTAGCCCGGACACCCTGTATTACTCTAGGAGCTAAATTATTAAAATGTTACACACTTAACAATTATTGTTTTATTATAAGCGTGTTTAGGTAAACAGTCAACATTAAAAGGCTAGAGAAATATCACTAAACCTGCGGGACCCCATTGGCGATTTGCATACTTATTAATTCTTTCTTGACAGCTTTTATCTCATTTTCAAGCTTCTTATTTTCCTCCTGCAACGCTATTGTGCCTCGTGTGTTTACTTCAGACACCAACTGTTTTATCTAAAATTGAATCCAATTGTATTAGTTTGATTATAGCATTTACAGGTCCTTAAAATACTCATATAAGATAAGAAACTGTCTTATTGGTTAGTCACAAGATATCGTATAGTACTCTTTCCATTTACTTGAGCTTCTCTTTAAGAGTAGAAACCAAGATATGGTATATGTTTTTCTTTTTCTTATCTTCAATAATACTCTCAGCCAGCTTTGCTAAATTAATAGAATATCATTGCATACTTCACTTATCTATTTGATATCAGGTTTTTGAGTAAATTGGTCAAACTCTTATCCATACACCATCACCCAAAATGAAAATCTATGAAAAATCATTAAAATAAAATAAATAAATAAATAAAACACTTGCTGCCTACAAGTGACACATATTCTGTTAGATAGGGCAGGTCCTGTAGAATAATACTGCATACTTTACTAATATTTTGGCAGGTTTTTCAGTAAATTGGTCAAACTATTACCTCAGCACAGTAACAAAACAAAAAAACTTTTAAAAATCATTAAAAAAACTACTTCCTGCCTGGGGGTGGCACTTATACCATTGGATAGGGCAAGTCCTTTAGAATAAGACGCATACTTTAATTAAATGTTCATTAGCTGATTTTTGAGTTAATTGGTCAAACTATTAACTCTGCACCGTGAATAAAAAAGAAAATCTTTGAAAAATATATATAAAAAAAAAAAAAAAAAAAAAACTACTTCCAGCCTAGAAGTGACAGATATAAGAGCCTCCCCTAGGAAGGAAATAGTTTTTTTAATGATTTGTTACAGTTTTTGGTTACTGTGTAGAAGTAAGAGTTTGATCAATTCAACTTAAAGTACTTAAAAACCTGACAATGGTTATATAAGTTACGTATACAGTCATATTCTACAGGGCCTGCCCTATATAACAGTATATGTTTCACGTCAAAGCAGTAAATATTTTGGGATTAATTGATATTTCAATTTCTCATAATCATAACCATATGTTTTGAATTTTGAGGTCAAGTTTAATCTATACGTCTTGTAGCCTTCCTGCCACAATTATAATTGTCTGTGATTGGAAGTTTTTACCTTTTTCAATTCCCGCACTCTGGATAGCGCCAAACAAAACACAACATAGAAAAGAAAATAATTTCTCATTTGACACCCAATCTTTATGAAATTTTCAAGGCAGGTCTTTTTTCCCTAAATTATCTGCATGGTATGGGCTTTAATTTAGTAAGATAATTATTCTGTGTATTTTGTTCCTTCTATTTTTTAAGTGCATTTCAAGTTTCAATAGATTTTTTACAAACGATGTGAGGTTCTCTCAATCCCAATGAATACCTATAGCTTTTAAATGAAAGGTTAGCTATTACTAAATTTCAACATGTTTAAAAGTAAACTAATCACACTTGTATAAATATTAACAAGTTGACTGCCAGCATAGATAATTTATTGTGTCATTCTGAGGCCACCGTAGTAAAACTGTATGTCCGCCTGACGCCATGAGGGCCACCGGTAGCCCATGTCATACGTGCCGTTGTGCGCCATGTGGGCCACCGGTGGCCCTCGCGTCTTTTATAAATCAAACACAAATTTTAGCGCCATTTTTAGTATTACGTAATTTTTAATGATGTATTCTGAAAGCTCATAAAATGTTATAGAAAACGGTCCTCTGGTTTTTAAATAAAGCAACCCTAAATAAGTTTTTATATATTTGAACTAGTTTTTACGACATTTAGACAGACTAGTTTCTGTCACAAAAAGAATCAATGTCACTTACTAAACACCTAACCTTAAAAGCTGATCAGTGTGGGAAGAAATTATAAATATCACAACAAAACAGCTGAAACATAATATCATATGGTATATGTAAACTTTTGCCCCCACGCCATGAGGGCCACCGGTGTACCTCGTCAATAACTTCACAAAATGGCGACAAAAAACTGGATGTCAGCTATTCCTCTACTCGGGGGGTCATTTCTGGTTGCATGGAACACAGAACTTGGAACAATGAAAATTGAACTTTACCGAAGAAACAGCTGTGGCGCCAGGCTGAAATCTAGTGAGGGCCACCAGTGGCCCTCATGGCGTGAGCTAAAATTGTTGTGTGGGCCACCGGTGACCCTCATGGCAGTCAACGTGTTAAATGGCTTTATGTCTGACAGAAACCATGATTTTTTTTAAATAAACATTTGTCCTGTTAAATAAAAAACATTTTTACGGAAAATATTATCATCAGTAAACCTTTTATATTCAACCTGATACTGCAAGAGGATTTGGGGGCGAAGCCCCCAACGAGCGAAGCGAGTATTTAATAATAAGAAGCAATTCTACATTTTATAATATAAATGTAAATATGTTCACTTAGAAGTTTTGATTGAATATAGTATGCAAGTTGAAAGTTAACATTCATGTTATATTCAAGTCTAAAAATAGACAAGCAGATAGTTTGGCTCAACAAGCAGCAAATTGGTACAGGAAATGTTCATGTCTTGAGAGGCTGCAGTTACTCTGCACTCTGACTGTTGATTGTGAGTCAGTCTATTGCTAGTGCTCCTTGAGTAAACATTGTTATAAGTGGTGTTTAGCTTTCTTTAGTGTATAGGTGAATTGATTTATGTTTATGTAAATTATGTTTATTTACATGAATTTAAAATAATACAAAATTAAATACACAAAGATAATTAGTTTTAAATTTACATTTTCAGTTAATCTGTTTGATAAAATTGTTTCTACTGAATTGCTTACATTTTTATTTGTTCATAATCCAATTATGAAGAAGAAAAATTAACTTGCTTTTAAATAAAGTTTAATTTAAAATGGACAGAAGTGTTTTAGGGTTATTACAACTGACAGAGTGCCACTAAACCACTTTTGTCACAAAAAAGGGGTTGGAAAATGTGTGTGATCTGTCCGAAGAAGAACTTAACTTGATTAAGATAAGAAGTTAATTAGATAGTAAAGAAATAATAAACATCTGTTTTCATCATAAGAGTTTACTATTGACAAAGTATGAATTCCTACAAAAGGTATGCTGTGACCCATATAAAAATCACAAGAAACCCATTAAAAATAGTTTAAGGGTAGTACATTTACAGCAGAGTGAGGTCTGTGTCACAAAAGGTCTATCTGGGGAAAAGTTATGTACTAATTGCTATAAAATTATATTCTCAACTCCAATTAAGTGTGAAGAAGAATCACAAGATGATGATGATTTTATCATGTCAACTGAGACTGAAACTGAATTACAAAAAGAAAAGGCTGTTGATTCTTTAAAAAAATTCTTTGACGAATTTAGGGTGTTCACCTTTCAAATTACATGCATTGAATGAAAACTCAAAAATTGGTTATGCTCAAAATAAACTAGAAAAACTACATGAAATCGTTAAAATGAAAATTGAGACAGTTTTAGATGTTGATGTGCCATCAAAAGTACCTAAATTACAACAAAATACTGAACAAAAAGCAGCAGAAATGGACTTACTTGTTGAGAACATAAAACGTGAACTGACCAAACTTTCGATAAAGAAGGAAATGCAACTATTGACCATTCCCGCATCACTGTATTGGTCAAGAACAAAAATCAAAGCTACTTTTGAAATGTCCAATTATTCTACGAGACAAGCAAAAAATTTTATAAAGAAAAAGGGTTTTTGGCAGAACCTGAAGCAAGGAAAGGAAAGATACTGAGTCCCGAGGTTGTTGACTGAGTTGTCAATTTTTATCAGAGTGATGAGCAGTCGAAGAGTTTTACCTGGAATGAAAGATGTAGTAAGCTTAGAGAAAAAACAATATGAGAAAAAAGATTAATTTTAATTAATCTGAATGAATTGTTTGCAAACTTTAAATGGGAATATCCTAAAATAAAAAATGGTTTCTCTAAGTTTTGTACACTTCGCTCCAAATGGTGTGTTACACTATCCATCAAAATGTAATACTTTTAATACAACTAGAAGAGAGTTACGAATATCTACAAAAACTGATTTTGTGTGAAATTCAAATCAAAACTGTATGTTTAGGCAATGTGAAAAATGTTCATCTAAAGAAAATCTGACCACATTCTTACAAACCAAGTTTGAAAACTATGAAGAAGATGATGGAATAGATTACAAGCAATGGGTTGCTACAGATCGGACACAGATGGTAACACAAGCATCAACTATTCATGAATTTGTTGATGAACTGACGTCCAAAGTAGAAAAGTTAATCCCTCATTCTTACATTGCCAAAAGCCAGTCAAGCTACTTTAAAAGCCTTAAAGATTGCCAAAAGCCAGTCAAGCTACTTTAAAAGCCTTAAAGATGCTTGTGAGTCAAATATAGCCATCATATCAATGGATTTTAGTGAAAATTACTCATTTATGATTCAAGATGAGGTCCAGGGTTATCACTGGACCTCAGACTCATGTACTGTTCATCCAGCAATCATCAATTTGTGTATTGACCAGGAAAAATTAGTCTCATCCCACTGTATCTTTTCTGATGACTTGAATCATGATGTTTGTATGGTTTATAAAATTCAAGAAACCCTAATACAATTTCTCAAAGACAATTTTCCTAACATCACAGACGTTCATTATTATATTGACGGTTGTGCAGGGCAGTACAAGAACAAATACCTTCATGAACCTTTCCCTTCATGAAGTAGACTCCAAAATTAAAGGCCAATTGTCTTTCTTCGCTACAAGCCATGGCAAAACAGAATGTGACGGTATTGGAGGAACTGTTAAGCGGTTGGCGCGAAATGCAAGTCATCAAAGGCCTCTTGACAATCAAATACTGACTGCAACTACCTTTTTTCAATTTTGTAAATCCAACATTGCCAAAATCAATTTCCACTTCATTTCAAAAGATTCAGTAGATCAGACTCGTTGCACCCTCGCAAAATGCTTAGAAGGTCTGAATACTTTCCAGGTACTAGAAGTTTTCACTACAGACCCCTCGACTGTTTTGGAACTATAGAAGCAAGGCGAGTCAGTTGCGATGAAAAACCAAGTCTAACATTCAACTTGAGAAGAGGATTAACTTTAAATGTTAAAGAAGAAGATCTATATCCCTCTCACTTCATTGCTTGTACATATGACAATCTCTGGTACTATGGAATAATAACAAATGTTGCCAAAGAAGATGGAGATGTAACAGTAAAGTTTCTTCACCCAGCAGGACATCCCCTTTTTTTTTATTGGCCCAAACGAGATAATGTATGTGACATACCAATTCCACACATCCTTGCAGTGGTTGAGCCTCCACACACCTCAACGGTAAGGACCCCCACCAGAGTGCACCAGATTAGTTGAAAATATATTCAAATAAAAAAATTAGTTCACTAGCTTGCAAGTCTTCTCAGTGAAATGGGTCTAATGATATACATTTGGTGTGTGTAAGAACAGGTTTCTGTATACTTAATTTGTACGTAGATATTAAGTTTATATTTTAACAAAGAGCCTATAAATCATATCTGAACTAAAATATTTTTAATTCACATTGCTTACTATTAAATATAATTTTCCAAATATTCAAAAATGCAGTTTATATCTTTCCTTTAAAAGCTATAGTTATTCATTGTTATTGAAAGAACTCACATCACTTGTAATTAATACATTAAAACTTGCAATGCATTTTAGAAATTAAAGGAACAAAATACACAGATTAATTATTTTACTAAATTAAAGCCCATACCATGCACATAATTTAGGAAAAAAAGATTGATTGATTATCTCATTCCCTTTTTGAGATATTGAATTTAACGTAAAACATGTTTGCATTTTTTAAAATGAACAAAAAATAAAAAATGTAATTTTTTAGGTTTAACTTAGACTAGTGAGGTAATTTTGTTTTCAAATTCCTTAGTACTCAAAGAACCTGCCTTGAAAATTTCGTAAAGATTGGGTGTCAAATGAGAAATTATTTTCTTTTCTAAGTCATATTTTGTTTGGCGCTATCCAGTGTGCAGAAATTGTAAAATGTAAAAACTTTGAAGTGCCATAACTGGGAAACTAAGTGACATAAAAATTCCAAATTTGGTAGTATTACTTATCTTTAAAAGAACAAATCTACCAAGTTTCATACAAATCTGAGATGGCGGGTGAAAAAATTATTTTTTTATGGTTAAATTGGCGTGGAATGATCCTATGCCAATTTCAAGTGATATTTCCCTCATTCCCTACCATTTGGATGAGAAATTTGACAGTTTCACACGCATTCCTAAATAGTAGTTAATTTGAAACAGTCAAAACTTTTACTCTAAAAATTACACATTTAAATTAGTAAAATGTCTTCAATAGTTTATACTAGTTTATAGAACACTTCGAAACTGAACAGTAATGTTGAAATTATGAATCCAAACAATTTACCATAAAGCAAAATCAAGATATTTTGGTACTGTAGTTTTAGTATATGCTTGCTACACCTAAATTGTGAGTAAAGCATTTTAATATTAGATTATCAATTGACAAATTGGTGATTTGTAATTAACTTAAATATAATTAAAAGAGACTGGAGAGCTTCTATATGTTTTATAATTATACGGTGCAATTTATTGCCCATCTGATCAAGTAAATGGCGGACAAGAGACAGGATCGTACAGGCCCCCACCCACACACGTACTGTGGTATTAACCCACCCGACCTCCCACACACGTACTGTGATATTTACCCACCCGCCCACCCACACACGTACTGTGGTATTGACTCACCCGCCCACCCACACATTTACTGTGGTATTGACCTACCCGCCCACCCATACACGTACAGTGGTATTGGTTAGTTTCATTTTAGGGAATTTTAACCAATACTCTCAATAGTAAATAACAAAATTATACTGACACAATAAACAACTATGATATATTATATTTAACTGGTTTTGTAGTAAAATTATTTTGTCAGCTCGAAAAATGCATTTTTTACTTACATAACCGAACATAACCGAACTTATCCTAATTGTTTATTTTCTCAACAAAAATTCGTAATTTACGTTAAATTCGAGTGTGTGACCTCCGTGACGGCCTGCCAGCAGTCACTCCGGCGGGAATATGGGTGAATTCGGTTTTTGTGATTAATAGTTGGGTAATTATGCACTTTCTTGCCACCTCTGAAAATACGATTTCATGTTAAAAAAGTGGTGAAAAATGAGTTTATATCTCTTGAGGAGTTTGATTTCATCCGCGGAAAACTCGTTTTTTACCGAAAAATCGAAAAACCAGTTTTTTATCTAATAATGAAAAAAACAATTTTTTTAAAAATTGTTATTTTTTGACAATTTTTTTAAAAATTGTTATTTTTTGACAATTTTTTTCATTTCTCGTGTTTTTTATGCTGAACTCAAATATATAACTGGTTTTGCAGTAAAATTATTTTTTCAACGTGAAAAATGCATGTTTTACTGACATAACCAAACATAACCTAACTTATCCTAGGTAGGTTAAAATTGTCTATTTTCTCAACAAAAATTCGTAATTTGCGTTAAATTCGAGCGTTTAGCTTCCGTGACGGCCTGCCGGCCCTCACTCCGGCGGGAATATAGATGAATTCGGTTTTTGTGATTAATAGTTGTAGTATATAATGATCGCGTAATGGCCGCTAATCGCGATCCGCCGCGATAGTAGTTTTTCCGTTATTTCTGGAGAAATATTTGTAATAGACCGAAATAGTTTTCAAATTTGTATTCAGCGCAAAAAAACACATCAAAATAAAAAAAAGATGATTAAAATACCGTTTAAATTAACGGAATATGACAAAAATATTAAAAGTTGTGACATTGGTTTTTTCGAGTTTTTCGGTAAAATACATTATTTCCGCGGAATAAAAAGCATCTTGTGAAAATACAGCCAATCCTAGACCCATTTCAATCAAAATTTTCCAAATTTGTTTGGTGGCAAGATACTACATAAATACCTAAATTTTTTTACTCTATTTTCTATGCCAGTGGCATTTTTATATACTATTCAAACAGTTTTTTTTTTTTTTTTTTTTTTTTTTAGGGATAACGGTGAAAACCCCTATCGCAAATTTAAGTGGACCTCTCGGGATTTGAACCCGTGACCTACTCCGTTGGAAGCAGAAGTGCTCACCACTAGGCTAGGAAGAGGCCTTATAACTAGGACTATAGAACGTTAGTTTCATTTTAGGGAATTTTAACCAATACTCTCAATAGTAAATAACAAAATTATACTAACACAATAAACAACTATGGTTAAGGTTAAGTCTGTTATTCACAGATAACAAATTAATTGCTAACACATAATCTAGTAGCTTATTTGTTGTAACTTACCTCTTCTTTCAAATACGTTATCAAATCTTCACTTTCTTTCAGACGATTTAGAAAACTCAAATCTGTAGTACTAAGCTCGGGCATTTTAAGTAACTTTCGGAATAATCTGGGGCGAAGTATTTCTTTTACTGATAAAATCATCAACTACCAGTGAGTGAGTTCCTTTTCCTGTATTTGAAAATTAAAGAGTTAAAAATTGTATAACCTGTAACAAAACCATGTCTCTCGTAGTTTCAAGTTTCAACATAACAGACAGACGCGTACGGGCAGACAAAAAAATAAATGAAACATATGGTAGAATATTTTACAGGGCTGCCAGTACTACCACACGCACAGACTAATTATTCATTCAGTGATATGTTCCCATAACTAAAAAAAGTACAAAATATCTAAAGCTCTAAAAGTCTACAGCCACCATAAAATATTCTCATAACAGAGATTTTGCACAGATTGCGTACGCAAAATTATTAGTTTTTCGATTGAAGACCATGCTACTTGGTTTCACGCACGAAACTGGTCCGTTGATATACAGCATATGGTCTGGTTTATGACATTTTAATCGTGTTAAATTGTTTTTACTATATACACTAATACAGATAAATAAAACTAGATTAGTTAGTGTTTTAACTGAAAATAATAACAAAAACAAGTAACAATATTCCACAAAGATATTTATCACCTCTCAACTAGTCTCAAAGACATAATAATTGTTTCTTAGTAAGATAAAAAAAGATAGATTATCAAGGCAGAGGCCAGCTCACTTTACGTAGAGGGTGAGTAAGCTTTCAGGAACTCTACAAAATCTTCAGGAAGTCAAACTATAAAATGCATAAATCATCATAACGTACAATTAAAGGAGGAAAACAAAGGTGTGATTGGATTTTTCATAAGCCTCTAAATATTTTAGTAAATAGTCTTCAAAGTCTGGTACACATATGCGCCGACAGTAAATATTTCATTATCTTTTTTTCCTGAAGCTGGAGCGAAGGATTTACAACCAAATGTATGTATCAGGCTTGTGAGTTAGCTGAAAATCAGACCAATACTATGTGGGTCGGATTCCACATAAATCTGTAGGTATTTTAGTTGCCCTGGCTATTGGGTTATTAATAAATGGCCCTTTCTGAGGAACAGTCAAACTCAGTTAGTAACCAGACTACACTCATATAATCATTCATATTCGCCTTAAAATATGCGCAAATTGTGTCAGCGTGTCATTTGTAGGAATTCCTATGAATTGTCATGGAAACTTCTGAACAATAAAAATGTCCAACGGAGGATCATTATATGACTGAAAATTAGTTTTTGAAGGTTATGGGAATTTACCTCACACCAAAAAGGGATTTCTAGGAACGCTTGAAAAATCTCTCAGTGACTTTGCTACCCAGCAATCCTTAGCGTACCTGATTACCTGAACCCAAGAAGGTCCCTATGGAACCTATAATAAAATAGTTCCTCAGATGAGGAATAACAGATTGGATAACAGAGGAAAGGCATTCTGAATACTGAGCCTAAGAATAAAAATAAGGTGTCGTGTTTGAAAGCCTAAGTAGAAAACTCATGTGAGAATACAGTTGAACTTGAGGTACAAAAAATAAAAACTGTATATAAGAAAACTGACAAAAGCATTCGAAAATAATACAAACAATTATAAGAATAAAAAGAAAATCAGCGCTCATAAAAGAGTTACTTTGCACTATTCATTTTTATCTTCATAAGTTGAAGTTGGTGTAAAGAAGTTGACAAACAAAACTACACATATGTATAAAATGTTACTATTTATTTGTAAGTGTAATTAAATTGAAAATACTTAATAACGTTAATTGCTAGATGATTTTAAACACACCTAAATGACAAATTTTCAACTTGTACAACGGCTGTATGTAGTATGGAATAAGTATGTTTTTGTAATAATATCAGGAAACAAAGTTTTGTTTTATTAGTATACAGCTTGTGAACAGAGAGGAGGAATTTATTGACCTTGAGTCAGATAACTGCCGTTGGTGGACTTTGTTGTGAGATTACTAGGAAAGATACAAATTTTAACATGTAAATTTCGCAATGGTTAAACCATATAACAAATCTTTTAAAGCTCAAATTAGAGATTTTTGTCAATCCAGCCCAAACATTTTATGAACCTGTACGTGCTAGGAATACCTTCAACGATATACAAAGCAACTATTTTCAGAAAAATAATGATTGATTCTCCACATCATTTTTCTTGTTTGAATTCTAAATTAAGATTGATTCTGGGACTTCTCCCTTGTATATCTTAAAACTAAAATTTGTTTTGTAATAGGTAGAATAATTGAATACAAACCTCATAAAAATTGCATATTTTAAATACACTGGTAAAAACTAAGAACACCACATAATATGTCATCATTACGTTTAACACTGAAAAGATATAAAAGATAGTCTAATCTGATTTTGTTACATCAACAACAGCTGTCTATGTACACGTATGAATAATGGTAACATGTAAACAAGAACAGATTCTATCAAATACATGATTAAGCAATAGATTACCAAAAGATTTCAATATTGTCGATCGGAAAATTCAGATATAAGTTTACTAACTCTTTTACAATATTAGATAGCTTCTGTTTAGACTCAGTTGTTATTTATATTATTATTTTAGACATAATTAATTTAAAGAAATTTTCAAATGGAATATAAGTGTGCATAGTAAGAAGATAAAGTTTTATTTCCAACTAACAGTATAAACATTGGCAACTTAACTAGATTAAGATTAAGTAAAGGATATCCTAGTCCTTAATTGTAGTTTTAAGTATAGGATACCCTAATCCTAATGTTCTTAGGTAGTTTTATCTTCAGCTTCGGCCCATAAATAACCTAATTAGACAGCAAATTAACTATCTCTTATTGCAATATAACTATTTAGGGAGCCTTCAAAGCTGTACAATTTTGATAAAAAATGCAGTGATGCAAGTACTTTTTATTAATAGAAAAACTCTGTTAGATGTGGTCAGAGGTTCAATGTAAACTTTTTATTGTTAAATAGTACAATTAAAAATACCCCTGAAAGCTTCGCATGCCAACCCCGTCACTCACTACGCTCATGATACCTGGGCATGTGTCTATTGGCTTCAAATATTAGTAATTAAACTGTATTAAGTAAAATCACATTATTTAAATTAATTTATAGTAGCTCACTCAGTGCACTTGATTTGCACTCTATTTATAGAATAATAATTATAAACAACCAATGTTTTATATCATATAATGCAAATTTCAAATGTTTTCATGTTATTTAACAGCTGATGATAACATAGAAACAGACATACATGCATTCACTAGACACAACACAATGCAGAGTTCCTCTAGCTAGACTTCAGGCAGAGTTCTCTCAAGAGGCTACAGGCCAAGCTTTGTTACAAGGGCATTTGGGGTTACTTGCAGTGCACTTATGAGGCCAAGTTCCTCTCAAAATTTGAAGGGAAGATCCTCCAGGAAGGCTACAGGCAGAGTTTCCTCACGAAGCAGCAGGGCGGGCTATTCCATGAGATTGAAAGCTTAGATCTTCAAGAGAGGCTACAAGAAATGTTCCCTTTCGAGGTGAATCAACAAATTTCAAGGAAAATATCAGGAAATAATTAAAATGTAGACTCTTCTTTTCCTAAGACGAATTTTGTTTTATGTTTTATAGTAAATTTACTTCTCCGGAATTTTCATGATTTTCGATCTGGATGAAAAAACTGCAAATGTTGTCTTTTAATAGAGTCTAAGTAATGAAGAAAAAACTATTGGTAACCTTCAAAAGCACCTGAACTACCCCTAATCTCTATAAAATAATGATAATCCATTTTCTATTATTTATAAAAATATAAGAAAATGGACTTTTAATGACAAAAATTAAGAAAAAAATCAATATCCTTGAGGTTAACTAACTATATCATAGACAACCAAAGATATTTGTTAGCATATGGCTTTCAAAGCCAGCAACCAGTCTACTAAAAATATCAACTGCTGCTATGATGGTGGGGCTGATCATTGACAGAGGGGCGTCCATTCCCTTCAGCAGTTCTCCTTGCTAATGTGATGATTCCACAGGTTGTTGACTGCCTTTGCACAGATAGTTAAGGTGATACATTGGAATACTGACAAAGACAGGTGAAATGATATACTTGAGTTGGCTTCTGACTGTGATGCAGAGGTCCTTCTGATCACAGAAATCCAAATCTGAGCAGAAAATGTCTGCTAGTTTGCCAGGCTACCAGGTTTACGGGGTTGATAGAGCTTAGATACTCAAATTAATAAATATTCATTAGACAGAAACAATCTTAAAAATAAGAACAGAAGAAAAATAAAAGTAACAGAAAAATAAAAAAATTAAAAATACAGGCATCTGAAGACTGTTTGGTCAATTTTGATTTCAATGACTTTATATCAGCTATTAAATGCCTCCCAAGTAGTTCTTTAATTAAAATTATGTTTATTTTTATAAATACATCACCTCAAAGACGCAAATTTGGGCTTTCTCGATACATACAGAATTAAGAAACTATTTCCCCGACTATTCACAAATTTAAAAAAACAGACACTCACAGGACTGGTCTTGCTTATCAGTTATTTTAAATTACGTAATTTTACTGCAAATTAGTACATTTGATTTAATGTTATATGTTTGTTTTTATTTTATTTCAACAAGAAATACCACGTCTTGGCATCTTATGCTTTTTAATAACACACAATTTACAAAATTTACTAACTTTATATACTCAACTGTTGGTTGTACTTTTACCCGCATGTTATATTACAATCCAATCACTACACACATGTTCAGCAAGACACATCACCCGCAGGATCGCACTTAGACTTCCTGCAATTATACCCCACCCATCCCAGGGGAGGGGTCGACTATCTGTGTATGAGTAGATCGCGGTCAGACGTACAATCAGCAGTATAAGCATAATTTAGCTGTCCCTAAAGCTGGCCAAACTGCCTTAAGTCCGATATATCCAAAAAAATATGAGTCACGCAAAATAGTTATGATGAAAAAGTAAAATATCGAACAAGAAGAAAGACAAGAAAAATGAAGTGCAATATAAGCAAGCTTGCTTATTGAGGCATAATTCTGGTAACTTCAATAATTTTTAATATATAACAATGGCGTGATTCCAATTAAAAGTTAGTTGGCAATGGTAATAGTGGTCTACTAGCCCACTTATAACAGATAGCCCTTGGCCAACCTCTATTATATTAAAACTTGGTTTTTATGTAACTCATGTATGCTTAGGTATATAAAATAATACCCAAGAATAAAACAGTCTTAAAATTATATTTAATATTTGAAACCACCATAAAATATTGGGTGGTCCATAAGAAAAAATTGAGTTGGCCGCCCTATTGGGAAATGGCGGCCATTTAGAAAAATGTCCATATTCATATTCTTTATTTGTTATAAAACTTTACAAGCATTAACAAAGTCAAATTGAGCATAAATTGCCAAGTCATCTTAAGCATATAAACTAAACTAAATAAATAAATTGTGGATAAATAAAATAGCTTACTACAGTCATAAAACATTTTAAAACTTTCTTCCAATGAATAAAATGGATTTTCCAAAAGCCAGGAGTAAAACTTAGACAACCATTTATTTCTAGGGTTGCCTTCTAAAATAGGGCTTAATTTATTGTACACTTTAAGAGATAAAATAATATGACTATTAAGAGTTTTGCTAAGTCTATTGTAACCTATGGAAACATTATTTTTCTTACGTGTATTGTAAGTGTGAATGTTGTGGTTGAAAGTTGTAACATGTAAATTTGTGAGTGCTTATGCTGCTAAGTCAAACAAGTATAAATTTATAATTGTTTGTATTCTAAGTTCTATAAATAAAGGTTTACAATGTGATAAAGGACTAGTGCTGGTCATAACTTTTACAGCTTGTTTTTGTATAATTAAAATGTTACTAATTTTACTACTATTACCCCAGAACAATAATCCGTATCTAAGGACAGCCTGAAAATAAGCAAAGTAGGCTGTTCTAATATATTTTGTGGAACACAGGTAGTTAGACGTCATAATAAGTATACAACTCTCGAAAGGCGAGTAGCTATTTACTCAAGATGTCCAGCCCATGTTAAGTGGTTGTCAATGACAACTCCCAAGAATTTTGCTGATGAAAAGGAATCCACCTTTATGTCAAGTGTGGGCCTCAGGCTAAAAATCTTTGGGGTCTTGTCCTTATTTAAAAAGGAAACCATTTGATTGAAACCACTCAGAGCAATCCCTAATAGTATTTTCATACATTACTTTAAGATCATCTAAGCTACTTGAAACCTTTAAAATTTTAGTATCATCAGAGTAGAGAATTGTTTTAGTCTTAATGGAAGAAGGAAGATTGTTTATTGCAATTAAAAAAAGAAGGGATCCAAGTATAGAGCCCTGAGGAACTCCATACTCAACCCTTCTTTCATCTGACCACTGGCCGTCCAAAAAAACCTTTTGATGTCTGTTAGTTAAATATGATTTGAAAAATCTTAAACATGATCCTCTAACACCATAATATTCTAATTTTAAAATTAGTTCAGCATGATTAATACAATCAAAGGCCTTGCTGAACTAATCTTCCTTAAGTGCTGAACTATTTTTCATAAGTGCTTCATAATCTTCCTCAAAATCCCATAACAACTGCTGTCTTTATGACGATATGATGCACAGATATGAAAACTTACCTCATTACCCATAAATGTACGGTGATATTAATCCACCCACGCTCCCATACACTTACAGTGGTTTTGACTCACCTGCCCACTCTTACACGTATAGTAGTGATGATGACCATTGTATGAATATATATAGTAGGCAGGTGAGTCAAAACCACTGTACGTGTATGGGAGGGTGAGTGGGTCAATATCACTGTACAATGTACATGTATGGGTGGACAGGTGGGTCAATACCACTGTGTATGGGTAAGTGGATCAATACCAGTATGTCTATGAGTGGGTGGGTAGGTCAATACCACTCTAAATGTATGGGTGGGTCATACTGTGTTATGTGCATGGATGTATTGGTGGGTCAATCACAAATGTACATGTATGGATGGGTCTATGGGAGGGTCAATACCACTATACGAGTATTGAGGGT
The DNA here is from genome assembly GCA_035578905.1 of Stictocephala bisonia. Taxonomy (NCBI): domain Eukaryota; kingdom Metazoa; phylum Arthropoda; class Insecta; order Hemiptera; family Membracidae; genus Stictocephala; species Stictocephala bisonia. The sequence continues at coordinate 797,248 of JAQJVL010000003.1, forward strand.
GAGTGGATTTGCCAAGTAATTTTGGCAAAACTATAGATTTTATTTATATGCTTATGGGGGACTGTTATCAAAGTTTGCAGTTACTATGCTCCAAGCTACTTACTTTACAGGGCCCATCTGTCATGTTCATATTGCAATTCCTGTAGTGCTAATATATTTGTGAGAGTTCATCTCATAGGTTCACTCATTGTCTTTTTATTTTGAGTTTAAAGGTTTATTTAAAATGAAATTGTCTACAAAATACCACTAAAAATACTTTATTTTTTCTTAACATAAGTATTATCAAATGGGTGAATGTATGGTTTACAAATAGTGTAACCGAGAATAACGTTTTTTTGCAAACTAACGCTGACTTTTCCTTATAAGTGTCAATTAAAAGGTAAATGAAATGAATAATGTGGAACTACCAGTCAAAAGAAATTGACAGGTATCATCTAACTCAGAACTTATAGCTAATTACTTAGTTGGAGCGAACAAATTTACTTTAACCTGAGAGTATGTGCAGTTTATTTGATATAAAATCATAACCTATATAATATCACGTTCTTTCATTTGCATGAGAAAGATTGAGCAATTTTTTAAAGAAATAGACTAACAAATATACATAACAAATAATTTACATATTTTTAGAACTTATGCTTAAGAGGAGTCATAACTAGAATCTATATTTTCCAGTGACAATTGCGTCAAGGTGATATCTATATTATTTACAAGATAACCAGATATTTTGGGTGTCTGGTTATCTTGTAAAAAATGTAGATAGCACCTTGTCGAGGTTGTCACCGGAAAATATAGTTTCTAGTGATGTACATATTTTGTTCACTATTTACAGTCATAACAAGCTGGATGGTTAAATTATTAAGTATCATGTAATATTAATTTCGGGAATGTAAGGTGTAGCAAAAAGAGTACTTAAGCTATCGTTAAGCTTGGTCATATTATCAAACGCTTTGCCAAGAGCTGAAGCTGCATCCTGAATCTGTATCTGTGAGACCACTAGATGCTGGTTGGTGGAGTTAATTGCTCTGACCGTAGTGATAAGGCTCTCTCGTGCTAACGAACTCATGTTATTGTAGAGAGACAAGTTGCATTCTCCTAAAAAAGTAATATTTCAGTTATGTAAAACATCATATTTACAATATCTGGTGGGTCGGGGAAAGATATTAAGTTCCAAACATACATACATAATTAGTTCTTAGGTACTCACTCAATTTTTTATGAAGTAAAGTTTCATACTGAGTTGAGTTAGAAGCATCTTCGTCTACATCATTTTTAGTAGCTCCGCTTCTTGCAAAGAATGCCTCACGGAATGTGTCTGAAAACAAACAGTCAATTAGTAGAATTTTAACAGAATCATATACATAGTAGTCAGTAGATGTATCATTAAACTCATAGGTATATATAAAACAGTAAAACTGAAGCTTAGTTTTTCTTTAAGTTGGCCTTTCTTACTGATTACAGTATATTTTTGTGAAGTGAGCCCTTAATAAACAACTTTTTACAAAACATCTTCTCAAAAGTTATAAATACTCATTCAAACAAAATTTCTAAACTTTCTTTATGATGGATTCATTTCACCTCACTTTGCTCTGGCGTATGGAGGACGTTGTGTTTTCAAAATTGTTTATTATTTTAAGTGTACTATCTTGTAATTGTATTGTATTACCTCAGTGTCTGTATTTCTCTTGTTTATTATTATAATAACAACAAACATACATAATTTCAAAATGAAGAACTGTTTAACTGTAATTATTATATATCCTTTTTTTCTTTGCTCATTACTTTATTAGGAACCAAATGTCATTGTTAATAACATTAATTGTTCAACTAAATATAAGTAATATTTTAATTAAATAAATTAAGTAATTTTCTAGTGTAAAAAGGGTATCACTGTTGGTGTTATGTGAGAGGGTGCATGCGGAGTTTTGCTCCGCAATAATGCAATTATACATCTATGCAAACAAAATATATTTAATAATAATTATAAATTAAATAATACATAAAACATACATATATTTTGGTATATGTATAAATATACACATAGTTTGGCCAATTTTACGTGTTATGAATATAAATAAAAAAAAATTCTAATTTGATTACTAATTCTAATTTGTCTAAATTAATAATAAAATATCAATTGTGAAGTTTGGTTATGTGTAGTAAACAATTTATACTATACATTTACAGAAAAGCTACATAATATAAATTAAAATACATATGAAATAAAAATTGAAAAATAGATTTCTGTCTAAACTAACTAAATAAGTAGTAAAATGAAATGTAAATCTCATGGTTAGACATGATTAGAAAAATGATTAGATATTTTCTTCGGTTAGGTCATCATTAGCTTCAAATTCTACTTCATGAGCCTCTTCATCCAGTTCGCCGTCGGGCAATTCGTTGTCAGACTCATGGAAGAGCTGTCTCACAAAATCTCCTTTTGGTCGTATTTCTTCTCTTCTTTCTTCCCTTTCGACACTATCAAGCATTCCACGTAATCTCTTCTAATAAATCCATAGTGGGATTAGTGTAATATAAAGCGGAAACACCAAATAGTCATATACTTCACTAACAGACACAACTAAAACAGTCACCTCTAACACAGAAGGGCGCACGAGGAAATAAACCCCGCACTAACCACTTACGCGATAGGGCGCACGCGGAGAAAACCTCCGCAAACTGACACTGCGTCATTGAATTGTAACTGACAAGGAACCAAGGGGGAAGGGGGGGATAAAAATAGCTTTGGTGGATTCCCGGAATGAGGAGCGTGAGGTACGGAGCCGGACACGACTGCCGACACCAATTGTGCATATTTATTTTAACAAAAACTAAACGTGCGGAGGAAAACTCCGCAAGCGCCCGCTCGAGGGTTAATAGAATGTTTTTAGACTGTTGAAAATTCTCTTTTGAAGGACCAAACTCTTTTGAAAACCAACCAACAATAACAATTGGATAAATTTATAAATAATAGCTATACAATGATTTTCAGATCTCTTTTAAAGTATGTTGCTAAGTATGATCTTAGATCTGTGAAAAGCGCACACTAGTGATGAGCTGAAAATTCGACTCAGCAAGAGCTGATAGTGGCACCTAACAATGGCAGTAACTAACTAGTTGATTGTAAGAGGTGAGAGCCAAAAGGGAGTAGAGTAATTTGTTTAGTTTTCCAAACATTTGTCTCAATCGGCTCTTTTCACTCCCCCCTCTAGCCCTCTCAGTCATTCAACTCACTCATGTCTATTTCATTCTTCATCCATCTGGCTCATTTATATTCTTTCTGCTTTCTGAATCGTTTAGACCATTATGCCACAGGTATAGTACTTACAGCTTGTTACAATCTGCAACTCTTAAGAGACATTGCCTTTTAACATCAGAAGAAAGCTGATGTCCTAGATCCGTGATAAAATAATCGAGTATGCAGACACCATCAGAGCATGGCCACGGGCATGATAGTCATACGCCATAACAGCCAGTGCCAGCAGTTAGGGTATCAGCTACTTACAGTAGTGCCCATTCATACATGTACAGATCCAAAGATGTCTGTTCAATAAATTTACAGTCATTGTGGACACAGTACCAGTGTCCATGTCATAGGTAAATATGACTGTGTGTCAATAGAGTAATGTAAAACTGAATACTGGCCATAACCATGATACCTAGAATAAAATACAGGTATTACGCGTATCTCGCATGATGTCATACGGGTGAAGTGGCAGCTGAAGACACAAAAATACATGTCTATTTTTACCCATGGTTTACAATTCAAGATAATTAGTGGTAAATAGCTTGCTTACAATTTATCTAAAAGCTTCCGTGTGATTGGTAGATTTAGTTACCGATAGTTAGTAATGTAATCAAACCAGCTGATTAGCCCGTGTGATTTCGAAGTATAAGCATATTGTCCCTGTGATACCTACGTATGTTGTTCTAAGTAACGTGGCCATAACCATAACTTGTCTGATCCATTATATGTTGAAAATGTTTAGTAACCTAACTTTAATGTCAGATACCACCGATTACCACAACCAGACTGATATAATTGATGGTATTACACTGTCTATTCGATGGGGGTTCAAGCACGGTTCGCTTCTTCCAATGTTTGGTGGTAATTTTTAAAATAACTGATCGTCATTTACTGACCATTCTTTGTTGTTATTTCTGCTCCCTGCTGATATTACTTATACCAGTTTTAATGTTGTTATTTCTGCTGCCTACTGATATTATTCATACCAGTTTTAATGTTGTTATTTCAACTCCCTGCTGATATTACTTATACCAGTTTTAATGTTGTTATTTCTGCTACCTACTGATATTATTCATACCAGTTTTAATGTTATTATTTCTGCTCCCGGCTGATTTTATATATACCAGTTTTAATGTTGTTATTTCAACTCCCTGCTGATATTACCAGTTTTAATGTTGTTATTTCTGCTACCTATTGATATTATTCATACCAGTTTTAATGTTATTATTTCTGCTCCCGGCTGATTTTATATATACCAGTTTTAATGTTGTTATTTCTGCTCTCTGCTGATATTATATATATATATATATATATATATATATATATATATATATATATATATATATATATATATACCAGTTTTAAGGTTGTTATTGCTAAAATGCAATATTCGTCTCTAACAAAACTGTTACTGGTTCGATATGAATTGTTTTGTGTTCATAAGGATTAAAAGGTATTGTACCAATGGTGTACTAAAACACAAATTATTATTCTAATATTCATTTAATAGGTTAAGCAATCAAAAGTAAATTGATTTGTTATACATGTACCATTACAACATATATTTCAATATAAAAGATGCAAAATAAAAAAAAAATCAAGTTTATATGTGTAGAACAATCATAATTTTTTTAATGGGTTAAAAAAAATACGAAATCATATAGGTAAAATTGTATAGATTCGTGATAAATAAACCAATTTACAATCTTCCAATCATTAGAAAAAATCTGTTGCCGACGAGTAGGTATATAATTCCTCAGAATCACATATACATTGAATAATTATCCAAACAATGAATGTAAATTAAAATTTTAACATTTGTACATCATTACAACGGCAACCAAAGTACTATACTCATTTAATAGAGTTTACGTTGTACTAAGCCAATACAGTACTGAAAATATTCAGACTGAAAATATCCAAAGAAAAAACCATTTATAATACTTTATAAAGAACACAAGAGTGGATAACAGCTGATAGGGACCAGGAGTACTTTGAGATAAATGAGTCGACTCATGGTGTTACTCTTTTAGCAAAGACGAAAAATAAGGAGTTGATTATTTCTATAGAGTTGTATCGCATATTACTTGTTCACACTCAAAATCAAACATGGGTTTCTATAATGAAAATGTTACATTCAATTTATATCCAATTCTGCATGTGCCTTTTTCATATATGTGAAAACAAAACAGTTTGTTAGATAATTTTTATTAAAAAAACCAATTAAATTATGAAGACAGCTTTTTCTGGGAAATGATCAACTATTACTGTTCAATATGCTTATAAAATTGGAACTAATCTATCACAACTATTAAAAACAAAAACTAATTCATACAGTGCCTCTCCCATGTCGGAAGAGGCTAATATTCGACAGATACTTATAAATAGTAAACAAGTAATCAATAAAATTCTCATTTTCAATGCCACATGCATTTGCTATTTGGTCAAATGGCTGTTCGTCACAGTTGCGTACTCTGTGGTTGCCAAATCTCATGTGCAATCCATACTACAAGCACAAAGCAACCATCTTCTGGATAAGCTTTCCAATGTTGTTGACAAGGTTATGGAAGTCCAACCACTAGTTCCCTTATCTTCGATTCATTAAGCTGAATGAATCGAAGATAATGAAGTTTAAACTGGATAGATTTGTTTCTCGATCCCATAATTATCTCAGTAAATTTCTTACATCTTTCTTGATTGTTTCAATTCAACTACATCAGACTTACATTGTGCATTACCTTTAACTTTGTTGACGTCAATATATAAAAAATCAAGTGTTTGGTCAATGCTTGACTCAGTAGTAGAGTACACATTGTTTACCAGATGGTGTTTACAGCTGAGTGTATTGGCCGACCTTGAAATTACTTGTATACTGACTTGTTAATGTACTGGTTTTCACTTAAACACATACTCAATACAGAATATTAAGAAGTTAAAACTTTACACATAGATGAAACAGACTTAGATAACATTCATTACACAAAATATAAGAAAGTAATCAACAAATCAAATTGAATAAATCAAATAAACCACAGAGCCAAAGTGACAGTGCTGGCAATTTTTTGAAAGGGTGTTACTAAAGTGCTACTCATTTTTACATTAAGTGTATCCAAAAGTGCCGTAGAATTTTCACTAGATTTGTAAAGGGTTGGAGAAAACAATGTAACTTTTTTATTTGATGAGCCAGGATAAATATTTTTACACCATATTATAGCTAAATAACCAAGGAAATACCCACCAAAATTCTTTTTTTCAAAATCTTTTTTCTTATTCTAGTGTTTTTCCATACTGTATTAAAAAAAATTTGTTGCCATACAACGTTATATACCATTCTAAACATAATTTAATTTGCTATATACGTGAGAAATGTTATGTTTCTATTTCCATAAACCAAAAAGTTTTACTTTTACTCGTCAGCTGTTTGTGCAAACTCGTTGTGCATGCGTCAGCGACTGAGGCAATAGTAATGCCTTCATAATAATGATTTTTACATGTTTTTATGACATCAAATATACTTTTAAATGAAAGACCAATTTGCCTTGAGCAGACTCATATAAATATTTGAAAAGTACGCATTCACTGATTATTTACAAAGCTCCGGCTTGATCAGCCGTTTGCACATATTTAAACATCCGGCTGTACAGGAAGATGAGGGAGACAAAGGGAGTGTATAATATATATAAAAATAAGTATAAATAATAATATACTACTTATTTATTAAAGTAGATAAGTTTATTAGTTTAAGAACGTAGTTTTATAACATGTTTGTGTAGATGTAATTTAGTTTTTAGCACTTGAAAAAGGTTTGGGTTTTACCAAATCGAAACGTCGTGATTGGTAATTTTCGCGTAATGATGGCAAATGTCCAACTACCTTTGTCTCCCTCATCTGATACTCCATCATTAACAAATTTCAAAAACAAAGTGTACAGGAAGTATGCATTTCTAGCTAATTTTTACAGGCTTTACCAGACGTTGGCACTAAAAGGGTTATATACAACTTAAAGGTTAATAGTGTTACTATGTCCAATGTTACAATTATTTTGAAATTTCAATTACTTAAAAAATGTCTCTTTCTAAATAAAACATACATGTATATTCTGATCCGATAACAGTTTTTTAGGCCTACTGAACAATGCTGAGAGTGCAACGACTTGATTCATTACCTTCACATTCACTATCAGATTCAGATGCTTCTCCGGCCACTATCACTCCTTTATTATCACTATTTTTAGGAGTCATCTTCTTACTCTGTATCTGCAAAAACAGTAAATATATTTGGATTAAGCTAAAATAGTACAGTTTAATACATACATTACACCACAAAATAATGTAAGTAAGCATATTTTAGAGTCCTTCATGACAGTAATACATCTAAAAATGTGTTCAAGATCTATTGTAAGTTTATTGGAGAAAAATTTGATTTATTTGATTCTGTGTTTTAGTTTATTTGAGAAAATAATTTTCTAAGTTAACTTGAGACAAATTTTACATTTGACTTTTCCTGAGGCGTATGGCCTTCAAGTAGCATAGTGTGAGAAGTACTCACAAGAATTCAAAATATCAAGCAGGATGTCCGTTTATTGTTAAGTGCATACTTAGCTTATATCTCAAATCTCTCGGTCTACAATCTCGCGACATGAATTGGTTCAACTTTAATACTAGATGGTGAATACTAGGTGACCCATTGTGAACTCCCCACTGCAAAGTGCTTCTTTTCAGCGCTTCACAAACTTTTTTTCACTCAAATATATTATATATGAACTACACTAAACTTTAATTTAATTTTAATTTACTACACTTACTATGGTAAATACGAGTGGTCGAGAGCGTTGTGTATAAACAAAGATGGTTAAACTTAAACTAACGGCTACTCTTCTACATCATCGTTGTCACGTGACCATTGCCAACGTACAGCACGAAATTTCCTCGAGACAGTAACAACCGACGCAACAACTTTCTGGCTTTCAAAAAAAATTTGTATTTGTCTATATCGCAATAAATAATTTATTTATTACAACTTTTTACAACAGCACATAACACACCAATCCTGGCTTTTTAAAGAACAGGCAAACAATGGTATACAAACACATTTTTGGTAAAACAACCAAAGCACCTACAACATTGCAATTTGTTTTGTTGGCTAGAGTATTTCATTCACTGCTGACTGACAGTTTGTACTCCTGATTCCGACAATTGGTTATTGTAAAGTTATGCAACAACATCTGCCATTTTTCCCACTCCCAACACTCCCCCCCCCCCCCCCCGCCGAGCAGGAATTTCAAGTTGCACATTTTAATTTTATTCCTACGTATATAACATTATATAAAAAAATTATTGAAATTATATATACTATGAAATGTACAAAACAGAACATTCTGCGTCGATTGGTACCAAGTTTGTCGCACTAATTTGATGATAAACATATGTTTTATTGAGTTTTACAAAAGAGCATGCAACGTTGTTCATTGTGCATGAACAGTTAAAAAAATCTGAGAACAAAACAAAGACAATATGGGAAATAATAAATAAAATTCGTCCTGCCAAAACTAAAAAATCATACAGAAACATTATATTGGAGGCTAACGGTGAGCTAATAAAACACCCAGTGGATGTGGCTAATATGTTTAATGATTATTTTGGTAATATAGACAATAGCATCAAACTTCCAACCAATGTAAATACATCAAACAATTATGAGCGGGAGAGATTAATATTACCCTCTCTTTTCCTTGGGCCAGTACATAATAAAGAAATAAAACAAGAAGTTGAAGGACTAAAAAATAAGAAATCAGCAGGTTATGACCATTTGTCCTCCTATGTTATTAAGTATGTTATCCGAATGAATTGACAGAACCATTGAAACATTTAGTAAACCACTCATTTATGACTGGACATTTCCTTAAGATCTTAAATTGTCAATTGTTAAGCCTATTCTTAAGAGCGGGGAAGAAAAATGCTGTGACAACTACAGTCCAATAACTATTACATCCACTATCTCTAAGATCTTTAAAAAGCTTGCCTTGTCTAGATTGCTGAAATGTCTGGTGAGACATAATATTTTATCTTCTAGCCAACATGGATTTATGAAACAAAAAAATACAACTGCTGTTTTCTCTATTGAACCATACTGTAAAAGAACTGGACATAGGAAAGTGTGTCTCTAGCCTTTTCTTCGATCTTAGTAAGGCATTTGACACTGTCAATCATGGCCTGTTGTGCAGCAAGATGTACAACATTGGTATAAGAGGGCTAGCGCTGGATTGGTTCGCCTCATATCTGAGGGGGAGGAGTCAGGTTGTGGAATTTACATAGGTGGACTATATTGGTTGTGTTCGATGCTTCTTTTCTTTTGAGATTCCAGTTTTGAAGGGAGTGCCACAGGGGTCTATACTTGGAACGATTTTATTTCTTTTATATGTTAATGACTTGTCATCTTGTGTGAAGAGTGGTAAGATATGTCAATTTGCTGATCATACCTCCCTTTCTTTGTCTGCTCACAATTTTCAGTCACTAGAACAAATTTCCTTCATAGAATCAAATAATCTGCTCGAATGGTTTCAAGAAAACATGTTGTCAATTAATACCCAAAAAACAAAGCTTCTACAATTTTCAGTTTCAAAAACAAATAAACACAGTTCTCCTTTAAATGTCATTTTGGATGAAACTGTAATTTACCGATCTGATAAAGTTAAATTTCTTGGAATAATGGTGGATGAGGGTTTGGATTTTTATGCGCATTTGGATTATGTCTCCAAAAAGGTATGCATAGGTACTTAACATGTTGAGAAATTTAGCAAAAACTGTAAATAGTGATGTTCTTCTCTCTGCTTATTATGGCCTAGTCTACCCATACCTGGCCTGCGCAGTACCTATTTGGGGAAATGAGTTTGATAGATCCTGTTTTCTATTTTGTCTTTAAAAAAAAGCCATAAGAGTTGTATTTTCCTAAAATAAACGTCAATCCTGTAAAGAATTCTTTCAACATTATAAGGTTCTGATCTTTCCTTCTCTTTTTATTCTTGAAACTCTCACTTTTGTAAAATTAAATTTCCCTGTCTTTTCCACTTTCTCTAACCACTCTTACACTCCTCGTGTCAATCACAGTTTAAGATTACCAAAGCATTCTACTGCCTTCTTTGAGAAACATACCCTTTATAATGATATAGCTCTTTATAATGGTGAGAGTGGAAGGTATAACTGAATTCAAAATTCAAAATAACTTTATTTCCTTTTATGCAAATGTACAATGTTACAAAAATTAAACTGTATACATAGGAAAAAATACTCTTAAATTAACCATTAAACATGTGAAATACCAATACAACTAAAACACACAACTCCTTAAAGATTAACTTTAGAATTTAGATTTACAACTGGTCTACTAATACTGCTAAAGAAAATGAAAAAAGGTGGAAACTAGGACCGTTATGCGTGGGTTTTGCTGTATTGCTGAAATTGTTAGAGTATTGCTAGTTTAAATTCAGTAGAAAAAAAGTATATGGAAATAAGCCTACATAGGCAATGCTGCCTGTGCGTAGGCTTGAGTTGCTTGTCAGTAGAATAATATTTTCACTAATTTATCCAGTGTATTTAAAATTGTAAGAAAATGTTATTTATGTATTTTTTTTATAACTAGTTCAATATACCATCTCACTTTCTTTTTTTTAACTATTTGTTTTGAAAATTTGGCAATGTTAAGTAATTCTGCTATATTCAAAAATGCTTTATTACAGCACGAGCACAAGAGAAAATAAAAAGAAGGAAAAAAAGGTTAGTATATGCCTACTTGAGTCAAGGAGGGAGGCAGAGAGAACGCTGCAGCTGAAAAACTATAGTAGTAATATACAATCAATCCGTAGTTGCGTGGTGAAGGATGTTCAGGTTTTGGCCATGTCTGTATTCGGCAGTGATAAGAGCCTCTGCCTCTTGTGTACTGATAAGAGACAACCACTGGTTAGCATTTGTCTTTAAAGAAGCTAATGATGGAGAAGAGAACAATACCAGGCCCACATTTTGCCGATAGTTGAGCAGATTTCTAAACAAAGTATGACATGTATAGAATGGATTTGTTCATAGATAGGTTTTAGCTAAGGGAACAGCTGAAATTCCAACATTACGTGAATATCTTGTATTGTGCGAGTGGGAAATTATAGAAAAAATTATGTTGTGGTTTTTAAATATATGAATTAAAAGGGCTTTTATGTATAGATGACGCACACTTAAAATACCAGTTTCAAAAAACAGAGCGTCAGTTGGATATCTAAAACCTTTGTTAAATCCCACTTTTAATATAGATTTTTGAATGATGTTAAGAGGCTGTAAATTACTTTTAAAAGCTCCCCCCCATGAAATTATTCCAAAAGACAACAAGGACTGAACATAGGCAAAGTACGCTAACTTGATTTCTTTTTCACAAAGAATATCTCGAACCCGCTTGAACGCAAATACGTATTTACGTAATTTCTTTTTTAAACAGTCTATGTGTTGAGCCCAGTTTAATCATCTGTCAAAAATTACCTCCAAATACTTATAAGACGTCACACCCTCAATAGCCTCACAGCCGCATACCCGGCTATTGTAGTCTCCACAAGAATGAATCACTAAATTATCTAAGGTACAATCGGTATTACTCCTTAACGAGATAGGTAAGTATTTTGTTTTACTGACGTTCAAGCAAAGGAGATTTTGATCAAACCACGTTTTTAAAGACATGAGATCTCTTAAAGCAAATGAGCGCACCTCTGCCCAGTCCCGACCCTTTACGAGCACCAAGGCGTCGTCGGCAAAAAGAAACAATCTACTATTTAAATTTAATCTTGTGATATTATTGATATATATTAAGAACAATATTGGACCAAGAGTGCTACCTTGAACGACACCATAATCTATTGGAAGTAAATTACTATTGACCCCACCCAAGGCAACTAATTGTCGTCTTTCTGTTAAATAGCTAGAAAACCAATCAAGTGCTTTACCACGCACTCCGATTTGCTCCAACTTTGGTAGTAGTAAATTTCTATCTATGCTGTCGAAAGCTTTTTTCAGATCTAAAAAGATAAGCATAATTCGCTTGTCTTTGGAAATAGAGTCGTACAATTGCTTGTTTACATCAAAAAGTATGTCTGAAATTGTTATGTTCTCCCTAAACCCATACTGACACTCTGTTAGAATCTGGTTTATTTGCAGGTATTTAACAAGCTGTTCTTTGACTATTCTCTCTAGTATTTTAGAGAAAACACTGAGTAAAGAGATGGGACAGAAGTTGTTTTTATCTGTATGAATTTTATCTTTATATAAGGGAAGAACTTTAGCTATTTTGAAAATATCTGGAAATATTCCGGTGGAAATACTGAGATTGACCAGGTGTAAAAGTGGTCGACTTAATAATTCGATGTTTTTTTTTTAATATTGAAGCAGGAACGCCATCATAGCCAGGAGAGAGCCACCTCGTAGTGCATTTATGTGTCGTTTTATGTCGTGTTCAGTAACAGTGTGTAAGGTGAGCTCTGAGTCAAGTCTATAGTCTGAGTCAGTAACTAGTAAAGGTCCTGTAACGTGTATCGCGCTTGCAAGGTTTTGTCCTACGGTTGAAAAGAAAGTATTGAATTCCTCTGCCACTTCTTTAAATACTAAATCGTTATAATCAGCGATGATGCCTGGTCGAAATTTTTTTATTGGGAAAGCGTCTTTTTTACAACGTATTCCAATCAGATCGTTGATAACCCCCCAAAACAGCTTTGGATTGTCACTGGATTCTCGTAACTTGTTTCTATAATAATTACGCTTGGCACTTCTTAACTCATTACTCAAATACAGCCTGTGATTCCGGTAGAAATTGGCTAGAACGTCATTAAAAGGTTGGCGTTTTACTCTCTTGCTTAATTTGTCTCTAACCCGTATTTTTTTCACGAGGTCAGAAGTTATCCAAGGTTTTAATTTTTTTAGCCTGGTAGAATGGCGTTTGATTTTGGAAGAGGATTGGATAGTTTGCTGAATAATGTTATTGAAATCTGAAAAAGAGGAATCAGCATTTTGATTGTTTATAATTGGTTCCCAGCTTATAGTTTGCAAGTTAGAAGCTAATAGTGTGTGGTCTAAGTATGTGCTGTTGTGTACAGTTGGAATGCTCACCCTGTCTGTGCATGTTGCTATAGTGAGGCCTGTACTGTAGTGGTCAGTGGTGTGTGTCTGGAGCACAGCAGCTTGTACACTATTCATGTCTTTGTAACGTAGAAATATGTGGTCCAGACACGTAGCACTGTTGTCAGTCACCCTTGTTGGCTTATCAATACACTGTACAAGTCCACCGGCAGTCAAACAGTTTAAGTATTGTTCTGAGAATTGAGTGTCTATCAAAGTGTTGACGTTTATGTCCCCAAGCTAAATGTGAGCGTCTTTTTTATTTAGTCTAGAATAGTAAAGTTGTAACTTGTCAAGGAAGTCAATTAAATTACAGTCAAATGTTCGGTAACATGCAGTGAGAACAAAGTTTTGGTTTGCAAATGGGAAACACAGTTTAATGCCAAAAACGTCTCCCAATGTTATTTGTTCTATAGTTACAGTTAGCCGTTTGTTAAAATAAACAATACCCCTATCGTTACGGTTTTGATATCTGTTAGTAGTTACAAAATCAAACCCTTCAATACTCTCCACCCCTGCCCATCGCCACTATCTGAAAGCCAACACTCGGTTAAAACAGTAATATCTAGTTGTGGCATTTCACTTAAATAACTGAGCATTTCATCGAAGTTCTTGGAATAACTCCTGATATTAGTATGAAAAATTTTTAAGGTGCTGTTTTTATTCCCGTAAAAGTTAGAAAAAGAGATGGTATCACTTAACTCTAAACAATTAAATCTAAAAAAAATCATCTTCATCTTCCGCGTCCATATCCTGCACAAACCAGCCCGCCCTCATACTTTATTTGTTATTAAAGCCGTTACCAAATAATATAATTAAATTTAACCATACTTGTATAAATGTTGAGAATACCAATGAAAAATTAAAAATCCAAAGGTTTTAACTTGCACACTACGCATGACAGTCTAGTTAAAATTGCTCAGAAAATAAAATAAAAATAAAAAATAAAAAACACAATAATAATAATTAAATACGTACAAAACTAAAATATCTGTTGTATGATACCCATATAAGTTCTAGATAATCTTGCGTCTTATATACAACCATTGATTTTACTCTATGTATAGTAAAATCAATGATACAACTAATAATTGGTTTGCACTGTTAATATATTAATAATAAAGCTTAAAACTAAACAAGGCTTTTTGTTTTAAGAAAATTTAACTAAGCGTTTGCTACTATACATAATACTAGACATAAATTAATAAAATATCTAAACATTGGTTTTACTTAAATGTGTACTTTAATATTTTACTTTAAATATTTTAACAGATAATAGTTTTTCACTCAATAAATGGTCTAATTGCATTTATATGATCAACAGTATTGAAAGTCTTTTAATGAAGACAATATCTAAGCAAAATTAATAGTTAGTAATATTGCAATAATTTATAATATTTGAATGGTCCTTTATGTCTAATATACAGGGAGAAACAAGGAATATGATCTAATTTAAAATATATATTTTAGCTTTATGCAAAATAAATATAGACTTTAGTTGTTATTAAAGCCGTTACCAAATAATATAATTAAAATTTAACCATACTTTTATAAATGTTGAGAATACCAATGAAAAATCAATAATCCAAAAGTTTTAACTTGCACACTACGCATGACAGTCTAGTTAAAATTGCTCAGAAAATAAAAAAAAATAATAAAAAATAAAAACACAATAATAATAATTAAATACGTAAAAAAACTAAAATATCTGTTGTATGATACCCATATAAGTTCTATAAAATCTTGCGTCTTATATACAACTAATAATTGGTTTGCACTGTTTATATATTAATAATAAAGCTTAAAACTAAACATGGCTTTTTGTTTTAAGAAAATTTAAATAAGCGTTTGCTAATATACATAATACTAGACATAAATTAGTAAAATATCTAAACATTGGTTTTACTTAAATGTGTACTTTAATATTTTACTTTAAATATTTTAACAGATAATAGTTTTTCACTCAATAAATGGTCAATTTCATTTATATGAACAACAGTATTGAAAGTCTTTTAATAAAGACAATATCTAAGCTTTTGTAAATAGTTAAGCAAAGTTAATAGTTAGTAATATTGCAATTTATAATATTTGAATGGTCCTTTATGTCTAATGTACAGGGAGAATCAAGAAATATGATCTAATTTAAAATATATATTTTAGCTTTATGAAAAAAAAAAATATATATATATATATATACACATATACACACACATATATATATATATATATACATACATACACACACACATACACACATATATACACATATACATACATATATGTATATATACATACATATACATACATACACATACATACATATACATGTATACAAATAGACTTTTAGTTTATTAAAATATATGCGAAAACACTATAAATTGAACTGAGGGAAAACTTAACAAATATCAAAATGATTTCAAATTACAATTAAAGTTCGCATCAATGTTGGGAAACGAGGCAATGAAAATCTATGTATTATAGTGAGGTCTCAATACTTATTTAATATACCTCTTAGTGTTGTATGATTCTTAAGCTGAAAAAAGGTTGAATATTAAGTGAAAAAAGTTGTTTGCTATTTCGTACTCGTTTAAAAACTATTGAAAATTTGATTACCATTGATAAAATACAGAAAAAATAAATATGTACCCTAAGTTCACTGTAAATGTCAACATACTTTACTGCTTGTCGTACTGGTCCAGCTGTGCCACATCTGTCACCCGGGTGGAGTTGTCACCGTCAGCAGGCTTGATCAACACCTTCCTGTTGAAGTATCCGGCAAAGTGAATCTTCCTCTCCCTCTGCAGATGGCGAGCTCTCCCCAGGAGTGCCTTGTTGTCTCTGGTCAGGTGCTCGTTGACGTAGAGTTGACTAGGTGGCAAGGAGCGGTTCACGTCAGTGGAGTTGATGTTTTTCTTGAGGCGTGCTGCTGACATCCATGTCGCCTTGACACTCCTCGACAGAAACTGACAGATGATCGGTGGATGAGCGTGCCTCCCCGAGAACAGTCTGAGTCTGTGTGCAATGGAAATCTCCTCTCGTTTGAAGGCCAAGCCGAGAGCACTTGCCAAGTGTTGGAGGCAGGTGTAAACGTTCTCTCCCTCGGTGAATGGAAAACCAACAATTTCTATGTTGGCGGCTCGTTGATGCTGTTCTGAGTCCCGGAGGTTCTGCTGCAAGACCCGCAACTCTTCTCAAAGTTCCTTCTTTTCCTCCTCCAAACGATTACACCTTTCATGAAGGTCTTTATCAGAAACTTGGAGCCCAGCCACAGTGATCTTTAAGCTTTCTATTTCTTCTGAGAGAGCAGAAACAGATGTAAGAACAGTTTCAATCTTATCGTTAGTATTTTTATTAATTTCTTCCTTCATCTTTTGAATTGCTTCGAGGATAGGCTTTTGATCTTCTGTTTTCTGCGAAGGTGATGAAGCAGCTGCGCCAACACACACATCACACTTCCACGCCTTGTTCCTGGTAAAGTTCTGTTCACGAGTGCACGCAGGATGGAACACGCGTGCACAGTTCACACATTTTGCCGATATAGATGTCGATGTGATAGGCTTGTCGCACTTCACACACTTGTCACTCATGTTGAATATTATAAATCACAATGAAAACTATTCCAAAACCAATACTCAGCTGAAGATAGAACAGGTTATAAACGGCAAGTACTAGTGGGCAGGCTGACGCATGAGCTAGAGCAGGTGCACTGATAACGCGTCCGCTCGCATCGGCTACTGACAAGCCACTCTCACTTAAACTGGAGACTAACCATATAAAATTTAAGAAACAACTGAAAAGCCTTCTGCTCGACCTTTGTTGTTACAGCAACCATGAGTTTATAGCTGGCCATAAATAATTTTGATTCACTGTGATTGTTGAAAACTTTGAAAAATAAATTGTTTTTGCTCTATCTTTTCACATGTTGTAGTCTTAGTTGATTATTGTTTATTGCATTTACTATGACTATGCGTGTATATATGTTTACTGGATTAATAAATTGGTCGGTAGCGTAGTTGGTTCTATCCCAGCTTCATGTGCTAAAGGTTCTCAGTTCGATCCCAATCAGAGTCATAATACATTTTGAGAAGGATCAGCTGATAACCACCGGCTGTTCATTTGTCATTGGGCTATTAATTAATGACACTTTCTAAGGAATAGTCTGCCTTAGTTTGTAACAATGACTACATTCGCTCATCTACACTCATCACACTCATTCAAAATCCATATTCGCTCATATCTTGACGATCGGCGTCTTATGAATAAATAAATAAATGATTTGATTTGAATGTGCCTACTTCCGCGATTGCGTATACATTTGAAATTAGCACCCGAAGTGCCAAGATTTGTGTTATAAGGTTAACCTTGCTATTTAATAATTTTAACCCTATATGCGACATCATTCATTTTTGTTTTCACCATAAAAGGTCTCCTATATTTTGTTATAAACTTATTGAAATCTTTGATGTGGCTATTTTCATACTCTACCAGCACTCTATTCCCTATTCCTTACTCCAAGTGCTGTTTATCTCTGTCCAAATATTTCTTTGGTAACTATTCGATTTAACACATTATGCAATTTTCAAGTCTTTTTTTTCTGAACACACGGAAATAATAGGCTAACTTTGAAAGTACAATAAAAGATTTATTGGGGGAAAAGCCGGGAAAACTAAGTCTTATAAAAAACGAAAAATGTTCGTGTTTGTAAATACATCAATATTGGTGTAGGCCTACATATATATTGTTGTGGGTACTCAAATTAATCATAATTGCATCCTGATCACAAATATGGCAAGGATTTTGCAATCGGAAAATTATTAAGTGTGTTAGAGCAGGAAATGTGCTGGTTTCGGTAAGGTTGTTAGGTTTTGTAATGTTATGTTTTCCCCTAAAACATTTGTTTAGCACTTTCAAAGTTAGCCCGTTGTATGAGTACACTATTTTCAGGGAAAAACTTGAAAAATGATTAATGTGATATCGATAAAACTACCAATTTGGTAAATAATAGTAAGATGTTTATTCTTGAAATTGTCTCTTATGTGCATAGAAATAGTTTGTTAAATTTGGGTGACTGGCCTCCCTAGAATCCGGAAGAAATATAGGTAAATTCAGTTTCTAGGGTTTAAAGACACTGTTAAAGACTAAGATATAGTTGTACTCTTTGTAAATATTTACCCAGTCCAGTCTATACCCAAATATGTTATATTAATTTTAAAACAAACATGCTAACTAGCCAAACATTACCTTGAGAGTTAAACTTACCACATTTATGATTTCTTGTTCATCATCTTCTGATTCTGATGCTTCTCCAATAATGACAAATGGTTTATCCATTACGATAACTGTTACAAATTTCCTGATAACTACGTTTACGACAAAACAAAGCTCAGTACTCCTCGAAAATGTCAAAATACCGTTCCTCTGGCCTCTAGAATTATGCCAGAACCTTTGATATTTTCAGCCCACCTAACCTCTAAACTAAAAGAAAGCTCACTAATCCTTGAAAATGTCAAAATACCGTCCCTAAAGAATTACACCAGAACCATTGTTATGTTCAACCGACCTAACTTAAAAACTAAAATATGATCTTAACATTAAAATGTTATATGAAATTACAATTAATTAAGTTTAGCTAGCTTAACCTATCTTAATGTTTATGTTTTTAGATTGTGACGTTTGTGTTCGACACATTTTCACACCTTCCTACAGAGTGCCTTTTACCATGGAGTTAAACATTTGCTAAATATTTGCAAGGACTTCAAGATTATAACAGAACTCAAAAATTCTTTATTGACAACAGAATAACATTACAAAATACCATCAACAATAAATTACATTAGGTGGTTAAAAATAATCTAAATCAATTGAATATGATAACATTAACATAGAATATTCCCTCTTGGAGTTCTTTATTGGAAATTGTAAATAATTTTTAAAAAATCTCGTAAATTCCAATAATATTATTTATTTTGTATTTAGTTATAAAATAGTTAAAAATAATAAACCAATTGTAAATAAATAAATTATTTAAAAAACAATAAAATAGTTAGAATTTATTTGATGCTTGATGATGCCTACATTGTAGGTGAAAGGCCTCACAAAATAAATCATCTTATAGGAATTTGAGAAACAAAGTACTTATGAAGTATAATTTCTCTGAACATATAAATAATAAACTTAAAACATATGTCAGAAGATTCAAAATGATAATTATTAGACATGTGTTTAATTCACGATCATAATGAGTTTGATTTGTATTTTCAATTGGTTATAAAGTTAATATTACGTAACCAGTACATCACATTACAATTTATGAACATTCTAGAATTATTTATTTTTATATTATTTACGCAATTACTATTCAGCCATTTCACACATGGGTGGTATTTTGAAGAAGAACATGAACCACGGACTCTGGACGGTTCTTTGCGCTGCTATCAATGCAACAGCAGTGAAGAAGAGCAGGGACCTAACAGTCTAGCTCTTTGTGGTCTGAAGAACTGGAAACATGCAAACACGACAGAGAAACGGATCATGATCATGCAATGTCCACGTCGTAAGTCAGCGTTCTGTCACTTAATTCTAAGAGAAGGCACTGACAACGCTATAAGGGGCTGTAGTGGTCCTACATACACTACAGGTCGCCCAGCTTATATAGGATGCTTTATGATGGTAGATCCTAAAGGTGCTTTTGTCGACCGTGTCTGTCTCTGTGATACCAACCTCTGTAACAGATCCAACAGACTTCTCTTCAATATATATTGCATGATCCCTCTTGTGTTGTGGTTGAAAGACTTTATCTGATTAAGTTTTTGAATGGTTATAATATAAGAGTGTTTCTTTAAATATATGCTTATATTTATGTTGCATAATAATTATTTATGAAATAGCTTATATTATGAGCTTATATTACTCAGATGGTTCCATAACCCGTTATATGCACCTTTTCAAATAGAAAATTGTGTCCTGTCATAAGATTATTTGTATACCGTATTGTAAAATTTCACGACACTACATTATTGAAAATTATGAGGCACTTTCTGGCGTCACTGTCACACTTCTCCATTATGTTTATACTTGATTAAAGTTTTTAGTTTGATACCTCCAGAAATATTCACAAAAGTTGACATTTTCCATTATGGAATGACTAAGCTTTTAAAAACTAAAAAGCACCACACTTGCATTTTTTTGGTTAAAACCTAAAAAAGGGGATTGTCAAATACAAATCATGATAATTTTAACGTAAGGAGTTACGTTTTATGCGAGTCTGGCCTTGTAATGGTTTTCTCTATCTAAACTGTTCATCTCAGACAACAGTTTTTTTTTTTAATCTGGCCTATCTGGAAATAGGAGAGTGCACAGCTCTGCCTATAGATAAAAAAAAATGTTGTTTACATTTCAAATCTGACAAAAGTTTCTTAGGAAAGTATTAAAACGTCTACAACTTTTATGGTTGTTAAAGTTCAGATGTAGAATAGGGAAGAGAACTGTGCGTCAGACATGTCAGTTAACTGAAAATCAGACCAACACTACGTGGGTCGGATTCCATGGTTGCCCTGGCCCATAGTTGCCCATATTGCCACACTGCAGGCCCCATAGTTGCCCTGGCTATTGGGCTATTATAGTTCTTTCTGAGCTAAGTCAAATTCAGATAGTAACAATGACTACACTCGCTCATTTACACTCATCATACTCATTCACCCCACATATTCACCCATATCTCTACGATCGGCTTCTTTTAAACGAATAATGAATGAATAACTTTAATTATTACTAGTTTTTCATTATGACTATTTTGTTTGTTTTAGTTAGTTATTGTGTTTATATTGTGAGTATATTTAATTGTAACCATAGGACTGCAGGATGACACAGAAGCAAGTCATAACTATGAAGGACTGGACTCAAATATTCATGTACTTATTAAATAGTTTATAATTTTTTTTAGCTAACCACATTTACTGGGAGGAGTGGTTGGTTCTATTCTAAATTTTCTATTTATTCTGAATATTGTACATTACAAGAAGAATAAATTTAATTATTTCACTTTGAAGACTTCTGTAGGTTTAAAAACAATTAATTACTTTTCAATTCTGTTTCTAAAGCCAAGGCTGATCATTCAATTTGAGGAATTTAATGCTGAATACTGAGAAAGATACTGTTGCAGAACTCGTCCACCCAATATGGATGGTCACAACCACCCCCCCATAATTTAACAATTAAATTCTTTTCCAAGCAATACATACTTTTCAATAATTTAACAATGTATCTAGTTATAATTAAGTTAACTGTACTATAAAATTCCATAGACTCTATTATGTTTAATTGTATCACAATCAAAATTCATAAAATATTTGTATAAAAGCAAAGTCCGTGATTTCTGCACTCACTCCCAACATTTACTATAGAAACAGACTGCACAAGCTCATTTATTTGCCATAGACACATGTATATGTTCTGCTATCTAACGGCGATTCATTTCAACCAAGTGCTTGGACAACTATTTGGCATACTCCAGCTTAGGTATTAGTCAGTGTATGCTGGAGAGGCAGAGAAAGAAAGGGAGATAGAGAGGGAGACCACTAGCGCTACCCGTGAAACACCTAACAGAACTAATTACACCAAACAGTAAATCCAGCCTCACGGGACCCATAAGAGTGGCCAGTCTTCTTGTTTCTATAGCCAATGCTCCTAAATTGGAACTAATTTTAAAAATGTTTAGGATAGAGAGCTCATTTTACACAGCAAATATTTTATGTGAGAAATAGAAAAGGTTATGTGTTCACTATATTATAATCTTTCAGAGTAAAAATAGTTTACTAACAATTTTGTTAAATTTAACTGCCATTCATGTAAGAACTGTGTCTCACACATTCAAAATCAGATGATATGTAGGGACAGGAAATAAGATTATCACATCCATTGGAGTTTTCAAACTTTGAAATTAGTTATATTTATTTTGATACAATATAGACCTTGTATGGTTGAACTATCTGGAAGAATAAAAGACTACTTTTAATTTACATAGTTAATTATCTCTTCTAGAGTGTTCTAGTTTTACGTATCTAGCAAATAATGAGAATTAGTTATCCATCGATGAGTGGAATCTTGAAGTTCTATGAATACAACTCCCTAACTGATCTTGTGTTGTGTAACACAATTTCAAAAACACAGTTTTAAAGAAAACTGTTGTTTCTTCAAGAATATTAAATATCGTTGAAATATAAAAGATGTGGCAGTTAACAACTCTGGCAGTTAAAAACAAAGCCAATTCTTCTCCAAGGTCATACCCTTCCGTTTGTCGTTTCATACCTAATGGAACGATCATGTACATCTTGGTAGATCCAACATCTCATCGGAGATCAAGATCTAAGACTATTGGCAAGAACCACTGCAAATATTATTGTCTGTTATACTCACCAATAATGGTAGACAATATATATACAATGAACCTCAAGCTCCTGGAGTGAATAGTGTAGTCAGCCAATAAAATCGTTTCTAAAGAATCAAAATGTAAAATGAAACTTAAAACTAACAAATACCAAATGTTATTTGTTGGAAAGTGTTCAAATAATGTTAGTTATATATTATTACTGTATTAACTTTGTAATATCTGTTCACCCCCTCCATTGGTGGAAGTTGGACTAGAGTTATAACACTGGTGGAGTGATGTTTTTATAACGGTGTTTGCAATGATTAATAAATGCTGTTTGTTTAAAACAAATTTAATAAAAATATAAATAGATTTTAAATTGTACCCTAGATGGAAAATTAATTTAATATCTTCTAATTAATTAACCAACACAACACATTTCTAGATTTGTATTTGTTGGATGCTCAATTTGTGCACATGCCATAAAAAGTAAACATAGAAAATATTCAATAAAACCTTAAGATAATTGTTGCTTTATATTAAATAACTCTTTAAATAAATCAGTTTGATCTCATTAGCTACCAAGCTAACTTGACAGTTTTAAAAATACAGCCTAGATTACTTTTAGAAATATACTATGACACGATTTAATGAAAACTGACATTCAAATACACTACATTTTTCATTCTGCAGTTACTACAAATCACCCATTTACGACGTTTGCTTGCAAACGTCTTGGAAATTATTCTGAAAGTTTTCTAGCTGAGAGGTCAAGTTATGTACCCTAATGTGTCAGTTTGGTATTGAATTTTAAAATTGACAGGACAAACAACATAAAAACCAAACATAAGGGGAATATTCAAACAAAACACAACATTAATGTTTAATACAGTAGAACCACATCATTACAACTCTGTAACAAAACTTATAATTAAGTATAAAAACTAATACTATATTGTCAGTCAAAAATGAATATAAACGTAGCTCTAAAGACATATTTTTTTGTTTATTCTGATAAAAATATGACCATGGCAAGTTTTTACGGTACTTAAATATTTTCAATTTACAGGTAGTCTGCATACTATTTTGTATTTTTTAGCCAGCGTCATATCAAAATTTATTTTAATTTTCTTTTGATAAAACTGAGTAAAAAATTAAAAAAATCTGATCTAACTTCTAATAAGAACTACAGAAATATGAATTACTTAACTGTTGCACATTCAGGCCTGAAAAGACAAATATGTAATTTCAAAAATAAGCACCAAATTAAGTTTGCAAGAAACAGGTCATCAGGCTATACTACTTGGCAACATTTACATATTTTAACATGATTTTAATGTTAATGAACACTACATTCATGTTCAAAATTGTAAATTATACACAAACTGTAAGTATAATGCAATTATAAAACATTGGAGGCCAAAACCAAATCATAAAAGATTATTATTACATGATTGTTTTATCCAACTTTATTTATTTCCAGATAAAATATTCATAAACATATTGATCTTAGGGACTGTTCTTGGAATTTTTTATATATGCTTCCTAGTACTTCACCATATTCACAATGAAATACTGCGTAGAAATAATACTAATATTGTATATAGATTGTATAATAAAAATATTTTTTTTGTAAGTAAATTAATTCTTCAGTCTCTTTTTTACTTATTTTACTATTACTGATTACATTTTTTACTGGCATATTTTACAAACATTGTTGGTCCAAACTTATCAAGCAAATTTCAGTGGACCTCCGCATATGAATCTGTGGACCTCCGCATATGAATCAGAAGTGCTCCACTGAGCTAGCAAGAGACATTTGAAGGATTATAACATTTTTCCAACAAGTAATATCTTGGAATGGGAATGAAAATGTCATTAATAAATTTATGTTATTATTTTAATTGTTTGTAAGATTTTAAAATTATATATTCTTATTTATTTTATCTGTATTTAGGGTGGCAATCGAAAATATAAATGTAGTATTTCTGATGCTTTAAAAGTTATTAGCTGTATATAATAACCATTGGTACATATATTTGGTCGGTAGCGTAGTTGGTTCAATCCCAGCTTCATAAGCTAAAGGTTCTCAGTTCGATCCCAATCAGAGTCAATACATTTTGAGAAGGATCAGCTGATAACTACCGGCTGTTCATTTGTCATTGGGCTATTAATTAATGACACTTTCTAAGGAATAGTCGGCCTTAGTTTGTAACAATGACTACATTCGCTCATCTACACTCATCACACTCATTCGAAATCCATATTCGCCCATATCTTGACGATCGGCGTCTTAAGAATAAATAAATAAAAAAAAATAAATAAAAAATAAATTGATTTTACTATACATAGTAAAATCAATGATATAACTGTTCTAAACATTTATATACTCAGAGATTTAGGCAGTATGGTTTGTATTTATATTACATATTTTGATGTTTAAATCTTATTCCCAAATTGATTTTATGTTTTTTACAAAGCTGAAGCAATGTTCTGAAAAATAATAAAATTTCAAATTGATTTTATAAAATAGACATTTAATAAAGTTTACT
This sequence comes from Stictocephala bisonia, assembly GCA_035578905.1. Lineage (NCBI taxonomy): Eukaryota > Metazoa > Arthropoda > Insecta > Hemiptera > Membracidae > Stictocephala > Stictocephala bisonia. Next base: position 822,556 of record JAQJVL010000003.1, read on the forward strand.
AATATTAACTTAAATACTTATAAATAATTAGCGTAATATAAATAATGAATGTACAAATATTACATTTGTATCGCAATTAATTTGAGATGACTTGTTCTACACTAGATCAGTAACATTGTGATGGAATTCACAAACTACGCTGAGGTAATTTTATGTTGCGAAGACATCACATGACTGTTTGCAAGTCAAGTGCCTCGTTGGAGAGTGAAACATATTCTGCAGACATGACTGAATGTATCTGATCCATAAGGGCTGGTATATCCGCCTTGGTCAACCCCTCTGTTGGTATCGGAGGTAATATTTTTATCACACTGGTTCCTAAACAAAACAACATGATTATCATAGCTAACTCACTGCATGAATACGTTGTAGCGAATGAGGAATATAGTTATATTTTTAGAAAAATCTAGTATCTTTTTACAATAGTAGAACCTCGATATTCCAACACCAGACATGGAAAAATTATTGTCTGTAGCAGGCTGTGGTTTAGCGCACTTGTTAAAAACTTATATTGTTTTTACATTAAGTTACTGCACCTTTTGTTAAGTACTATACTATCCACACTCTAACAAGTATGTATTATGTACTATACCAATTCAGTACTTACTTAATTACTTACTTTTTGATACTTTTTCCTTGGTCAAATACCAGCGAAGCTGGATAGACTGTGTCACACATTTTAGAATCACTTTGGAACATAAATTTAAAACTACTATGTACATGATGGCAGTGGTCTTTACAACAGTTCTGCAAGGTCTCATCAAAGAATTCACTTAGGGAATAAACAGGTTTTGTCTGGAGACATTGATTCAACACAAGTTTAAACCTCTTCCCATCCAAGTTATTAATATTAACTGGGAGCGCATTGTAGAGTCTGATTGCAATGTGAGGGAAACTATCCCGTATCAAGCTCAATCTAGAGAACGGGATTTCCATATCAGCAGTGTCTTGTGGCATACCAGTGGTTTTGACCCCTCATCTCGAAATTCACGTAGACAACGCAGTCATAAATGAACTGACTATAGATTGTAAAAATGCCAAGGGGTTCAAACAGTGGACAAAGGTGATCCAAGCCTTTACTCCTCGTAATCACTCTCACAGCATGATTTTGTAGCTTGAAGACATCACCACAGCAGTAGACCATAACTTAAGTGGTTGTGAAACAGTGAGGTTGGTAGGCTATGATGAGGTAATTCAATTCAATTCAAAATTCTTCATTTGTTAATGTATAAAGGTACAATAAATAGCGTAAAATTAAGTTAAAGCTAGTTAAGGCTATTAAGCTTATTAATAGTTAGCTTGAGGCAAGGGCGGATCCAGGATTTTTGTGAGGGGGGGGGGCGGTCTGAGATTTTGGGAGATTTTTTTACACATATGATTCATGTTGGTAGTCAAAGCTCTGTAATTTGACATAAAATGTTATTATTGTACTAATGAAAAAAAGGCTAAAGTGATAAATGAAAGCAATGTAATAGTTCCAATAAACTGTATATAATCTGACAAAAGTTGTAAAAATACAAAATTTTATCTTTAAAGTACAAAATCGAGCCTTCTGTTTTTTTGGCTTGCAAATCTGTTAATGACTTTTTCGGGGCATACTTCGATGTCCCTGTGCACGTTTAGCAGAGCGAGTCCAGTCAACCTATCCTCTGCCATCCTTGTTCTGATCCATGACTTCAATTTTCTCAGAGTTGAAAAAGATCGTTCTGCCGTTGCTGTTGGAAAAAACAATAAGTTCTAACAGATTGGCAAAAAAAGGTTAAATGTTTCATAACAATGAAAAAATACTTTTTACTAACAACCACACGATTTAAGAAAATACTATTAGTTTTACTGGTTTTAGAAATTATCTGCTAATAAATAATTTTGAAAAAATAGTATAAACAAAAATGACTTACCTATTGAAATTGGAAGAGTAAGCAGAATTTGTACCAAAGCCCTTAGAAGAGGATAGCTGTTTTCATTTAATGCTTCAAAACATTTCATTGCTTTAGTTATAGTTTTAAATTCATTATAATTAGGAATGTTCTTGAGGGAGCATACTTCGTTCATAAGTTTCAGTAGCATCGTGTTTTTGTTCAATGATACTAAACTGCAATACTTCATACATATGGGCTCAAAACTAGATTTCATATCCACTATTTTGTCCAAGTTTGTCGGAACGGTTAGGTTCAGCATATAACACTCCAGTGAATCGCTTGAAAATCTATCTGTCATATCTGCAATAATGTTATCCAGAATTGTTATGTATGCAGATTTTTTCCAATGTTGTATTGTACATTCCCGACTGTCACTGGACGTTGAGGGGTAGTTTGGTCTATTTACTTGCTGTCCCACAATTCTTGGAATACGAACTTCTATGCCCATAGACTCCATAGTCTTTTCAGCAGTGTTGAAAATCAGAGAAAAGAATTGATCAGGATTTTGCCTTTTATTCTGAAGTACTTTTATTGTGTGCATTACTTTGTCTCTTGCTGAACACAAGTCTATGGTTTCTGACTGAAGATATTTACTAAGAACACAGGTTGCATCCGTTATATCACTAAGACAATGCATAGTTATTATAAACTCACAAGTGGAGATAGAGCACAATAAGCAATTTGCTTTGCTTGCTGTTGAGCTATCATTCCACTTTGAGACAATTTTAAGTGCTTCGGCTATTTTTGTTAGGTCTTCTGTAAACTCAAAAATTGATTCATGCCGTTCTACCCAACGGGTCTCACAATATCCTCTCATTTGATGTCCCAGTACTTTTTTCAAAATAGAGTTCCGTTTGGCCGAGGAGGTGAAAAATCTAGAAATCTCTTTTACAGTGCCTACTGCATTTCTCACGCTTTGGACTTTATTGCACTTTGAAATAGCCAAATTCAATGCATGATTACTGCAGCCACATAAGGTGCTATTTATGGCCATCTTTTTTATTTCTGTCACTGCTCCTCGCATGTCAGACATATTGACAGTGCATCCATCACAACCGATCCCTACACAGTTGTTCATGTTCAAACCAAGCTGTTGCATGAATTTCAGCACAGACTGTCCTAAAACCTCCCCCGTGATAACAGGTTCAACTTCTTGATCAGAATAGTTCGTATCGTGGAGATCAACAAAACCTACAAAGTCTTCTCTTATAGCATTGTTATACAGGTAACGTAAACTAAGGCTTAGCTGAGAAGTATGAGACGCATCTGTGGATTCGTCAAATATTATGCTATAATATTTAGCTTCTGATACTCGTTGAGTTATCACTTCCAAAATTTCATCAGAACAACATTTTATAAGGAAGTTAGCTGTTGTCTTGCTGATGTAAGTAGCGTTTGCTCCTGCAGACTTCAAATGATCTTCAAGCTGAACATCCCCGCTGTCTATTCTAAATCGCAAAAGTGCCCTGAAATTGCCGTCATTTTGTACTGGATCATCTCCAACTTCAATCAAACTGCCATCATCTCTATGTCCTCTAAGGGGTATGTTCTGCCTACCATGCAACAAAATAGTTTTAATTATTGGCACAAGCCTTGCACGATTCTGCATGGTTTGGGCCTTCCTATTTTCATTTAACAAATTAAGAATTTCTCCCTCAGGGTTTTCAAAAACAGATATAAAATGTTTGGCGTCAATTTCAGCATCTTTGTGATATTGTGTTGCTGCGTGACTTTCTAAATCTCCGTCCTTGCCTGAGAGTTTAGCATATTTCTGTAGAGGTTCAGTAACTAATTTCTTTAAAGAAACTGTATGCTGTCCTCCAACTAACTTTTGATGGCATAGTACTGCACAAAATTTACAAAATAGCCCTTGCTTAGCTTCTGAAAAAACTAACCATGGATACTTTTCAAAATGGCCAATATTAGCTTTTCTTTGTTCTTCCCGTCCTCGTTTTACATGAGAGGATGTAGGAAACTTAAAGTCCTTTTTAGGCTTCCAATGATTAGTAAAAATACTATACTTAGTATGGTCACTCATCTTAGACATGTTGTTAATGTGAGACCCGATGACGAAAGAGCACATGTTTTCGGAGATACTAACTTGTGAGTTGGAGGATGATGGCGCTGATTGTGGTGGCTGCGGCACGTCTGTAACCTCATGCTGGGTGGAAACCTCAACATTTGAAGAAGGAACTTCACTGTCTAACTTTGGTCTTTTAACAAGATAACGATCCATATTGCACAAAAATCTGTTAACACTCAAAAAGCTATCAAACACAAGCGATAGGGTACTTCACGATGGTCACGAACGTACGCACTGAATCAACTGAGTGGCCGTAGTAGGCGGTGTGGTGTAGGCCTATCGTTGGGGCGGGCGGACTAGGATTACTCATGCGCGCGCAACCCCCACCACTTCCAGTCATCACACACACTGTTACCACCTCCCCTCTACTCATACACGAATTAAAGCTACAATCTTAAGTACAAAATGTATGTTTGAAACACCGACAGTACCAATTACGAGTAGTGTGGCCGATGAAAGCACCCTTTACTAACGAACAATATATTATTACTTTAAGCTTAAATCTTTTATAAACAAACAAAAATTAGAATTTGTGACCACCGAGGGGGGGGGCGCGCGCCCCTCGCGCCCCCCCTCTGGATCCGCCCTTGGCTTGAGGCTTATTAAGTTGGTTAAAATTTTTATCAGGGCTAAAAATTTATTAAGAGAGTTTAATTCTTAATTTAGAGGAAGCATGAATTTGTCACCGAAGTGCTAGAGTAATCGGGCATTCTATAAATTCCCATGATGTGGTCCATGAACTTGCCAACCGTATAAAAAGCATTAGACACAAGGTGACTTTTCAGCCGAGATTTAAATAATTTTTGGAAAGTTTGAGATTTAATTCGTTCAGGGAGAACATTGACCAATCTGACTCCCATCTGCGAGGGAAAGCGTTCAAACGCCACCGTCTTGTGTTGTTCAATGTGGTAGGCGGTCCTCGCCCTTGTCTTATATCCATGGACGTCACTGCTGCTAGTCAAACTACATTTGTAGCAACAGTATACCGCCGTCTCAAGGATGTGAAGACAAGAAAGAGTCAGAAGTTCGAACTCCCTAAACGCTGTTCTGCACGACTCTCTGCATTTTAATTTCAAAATGACTCTCACAGCTTTTTTCTGGAGTTTAAAAATTCTTTCAAAAAGGGTGTTTGCACTACTGCCCCATAATATTATGCTGTACGAGAGATGGGGGTACACGAGGCCATTAGTAGAGTTTCTAAAAAGCAGTAGTTCGAGAAATTGTGCAAAGCAAAGATACCTTTTGCAACCCTAGAGCAAACATTGTCTATGTGATTATTCCAAGTCAGTCCCTTATCCAGGTATATTCCCAGGAATTTGGTATAGTCATTTTCCTTAAGAGAAACATCATCTACCATTACAGTGGTTGAGGTCTCCAAATCATGAGACCGCAACGAAAATTTGTTGAAAGTTGTCTTTGAACAATTTGTTTGGAGATTGTCATTCGAAAACTTTTGGATGCAAGAATTGACAAAAGCTTGTATTTCCAGTTCAGGCTGAGAAGCAGCTTTGAAGCAGAGAGTTGTGTCGTCTGCAAATTGAATGATTCTTCCATTTATGACTGATTCCTCCAGATCATTCACATAAATAAGGAATAGTGCTGGGCCAAGGATGGAACCCTGAGGGACTCCATGGTGCACTTTGATGAATTTAGAAACGAAGTTTTCAACCTTCACACATTTGCTACGGTCCGTAAGGTAGGACTGCAACCACACATGTGATGGATCGCGAAGACCATAGCGCCAGAGCTTCTGCAAAAGGATATTGTGATTTACGCAATCGAATGCCTTTGAGAGATCGAGAAAGAAACGTAGCATCTGTTTACGATCCTCAAAGGCCTCCGTAACAAAATCAACCAACTGAGTGACTGCAAGTTGTTGATCTGCCAGACCTAAAACCAAACTGGTTGTCAGACAAAATTTTATGCTTTTCAAAAAAATGTAGCAGTTGATTTAGAAACAGTTTTTCGAAAATCTTACTTATCACCGGTAAAAGAGAAATTGCACGATAATTGTTGGCTAGGCAAGAATTGTATTTTTTGTATATTGAGACTATCTTTGCTAATTTTAACATGGAAGGAAAAACGCCAGTACTAAAGGAAACATGTATTATTGTTGTAAGTAGTCCCAATATGTTTTTTGAACATCTTTTGATTAGCCAGGTTGAAATATCATTGACATCGGAAGCGGTTTTAGCTGAGAAAACCCGGATAACACGCTTCACCTCTGCATGACACGCAGGAGATAAGCATTGAAGTGCCAGGCCTCTTTTCCAGAACGGGTTGGCGTTGCGTATCGCTCAGGTTTGATCCAGAGTTAGCTACAGCGACAAAAAATTCATTGAAAGCTGTAGCCACTGTCAAGGGATCATTCACAATCTGCCCATTTATATTTAGGCTAATTGATTTAGCATTTATTTTATTTTTAATGTTATTGATAATTGACCAAGCTGTTTTTGAAAAGTTTTTTGATCGTTTGAGTTTATTATTGATTTGGAAAGCCTTGGCTGTTTTTATATCTTTTCTATATTTTTTTTAGAATTTTAAATCTTGCTTTATTTATCATCATCCGTGGTCCTCAAGATTTCAGAGTAGAACCTCAGCCTTTCTTTAGAAGCAAGGATTTCTGGAGTAATCCAGTTACTTCCAGTGGCCCCTGTCCTACTCTTAATCTTCTTCAGAGGACAACAAATGTCCAGATAATAAATAAAGCAGTTTTTAAAAGCTTCAAACATTTCGTTTTAATGTTTTTACCATTGGATATTAAATGACTGTAACATCTAGGTAAGGTTCACACACTAACTTAGTGCAAGTAGCTGCTACATGGCTATCCCACAAGAGCTTAGGGTCGAGAGTAAAGCCTAAGAGATTCCAGTTGAATCAGCTTGATTGGATTCAACTGAATTCAGTGAGCAGATCATCCTCTACGTCTTGTCTTTGTTGAGCTGTAGTTTATTACAGGTAAACCATTCCTTAGCTCTGTTTATTAGCTCATCGGTATCATCCAGGACTCGTTCCAGTGACCTACCCAATGTGAAGATGGTGGTGTCATCGGGGAACAGCAGGACCTTTTGGTCTAGGCTCATGTTATTTATGGTGACAAGGAAAAGAAATGGTCCAAGGACCAAGCCCTGGGGGACTCCATGAAGAACTTTATTGGGGGAGGACTTAGCACTATGAGCAGAGAGTACCTGTTTCCTATTTGTAAAATGGTACTTCATGGTGGCCAGTGCAACACCTTCGATTCCGTTCTTTTCTAACTTGCTGGGTAGGATTTCATGTGAGATGCAATCGAAGGCTTTGCTTGGCGCAAAGAGCCATCGATGCAAATTCTCTTTTCTCAAAAGTGGACTTTATTTTGGAAGACTTTATTTTTCAGTAAGAGTGGTCACCGTAGACTACCCTTGCCGAAAGTCATGCTGTAGATCAGCCAGTAGTCCTTAATCTTCTAAATATCGGGTTAGCTGGGCACCAATGATTGTCAGTAGGACATCCACTGTTACAGTAATACATAGCTTGTTTTTAGTTTTGGTAATAAACTTACTCTCTAACATTCAAAAAGGTCTATCAGTATTAGACTGTGGTATTATAAATATCATTATTTACATTTGAAACCGCCGTTACTTTTGTACTAGTTTACATCTTTCTACACGTCATTCTTTTGGCCAAAAAGCATACATTGAGGGCTTCCCATATAAAATAATATAAACTAACTAACCTAATTCACTTAAAAATGAAAACATCGTCATGGTATGAAACTAAAACAGAACTTACTTTCAATAATCAAAATAATATTTCTATATTGTTCTATATATTGTGTATAAATTAAACTGAAAACATTTTGAAACTAAACATGTATTACCTACATAAACTTCTGAACATAGTAGTATTAAGAATTAAATTCATGAAGAAAATACAGTACAAATCCATATAAAATCAGATTTTCTTTCATGTTTACTTTACATGAATATTTGTACAATTCGACACTCATATAGTCCACAAATGTCAAACTATGAAGGTTTTACTGTAATACAGTCATAGATAACTAACTATATTCAGATTGCTCATGGTATAAGGGAAACTGTGTTTTGCCGTGCAATTTGCTCATCTACATTAAGGGAAATTTGCTTTGCTCATTTACCAATCTCTCTCTTTGACCTGAACCAAAACAAGATGTATTGTATGATTAAATATATCACCAATTTGCAGAATCAGATCACTGTGATCATTTTACTAATCTTTGTTCGATGATAAAAATACAATGATTGTCTCCTTTAGCCTGGATCACTTGCATTACTGAAACTTCCATGATCGCTCGCGTTGTTAGAGCGCTCCTAACTTTTGACATCTTATTATTAGAAATATATGTTGTATTATAGGAAAGCATATAAATAAACCGTTAATATATTTTAAATCACACAATCATGTTTAATTGTAATTTTCAACTTATTAGTTTACAAACACCGAACTGACAGTTCTGTGGTCACTCGCGCCGTTAGAACTGTTTAACACTGGTTGGCACATGTAGTTAGGAGGACTCTAACAAAGCGACGTCGCGCCACTACTACCGACCTCCAACCACACTAATCTTCCCGAACTACTCAGGCAGATGGCTAGGATACTAAAGAAAGTATTCTTAAACGCTCAGGCATATATAATTATAATTTTAAAAATGTTCTTCAACGGAACTAAAAATGTTAGATTCAATCTAATAGCACGACTGATCGCACATTAAAAATTGACATTGAACAAAAAAATCATACCAGCTAAACCTTATGAATGTTACTACTAGCTAGAATTACAATTTGGTTCTCAAGTAAACTTTGCCAAAATGATCAACAACTTTCCTCAGTAAATAACAGCGGTTACTGAGAATTAAGGTTCTCTCACTGAAAACTGGTAAAAAACGTCCAGTCAACGAACAAATCACTTAACCATAGATTGATTTGTTAGGAATATAACAAACAATGTGTTTTTAAAGTCATGTTATTGGAAGGTTTAGTCATTATTTATCAGTAAATGAAAAGTGCAATGTATTTGTATTGGATAAAAAATCCAATTCCTATCCAAAGTCGTGCCATTTTGTTTGTCGTTTCATATTTAATGGAACGACCATGTACATCTTGGTAGATCCCACTTCTCAGTAGAGAACAAGTTCTAAGACTATTGGCAAGAATCGCTGCAATATTTATTGTCTATCATATTCACCTGTCCTGTTAGACAACATATAGACAATGAACCTCAAGCTCCTTGGTCTCCTTATAGTCGGCAAATAAAAATGTTTCCAAAGAATCAGTACTGAAAGTTAAAATTGACATATACTAAATTTTATTTCTTGGAAAATTTTCAAATGATATTACAGTTATATACTATTACTGTATTAACTCTGTATTATCTGTTCACCCCCTCCACTTGTGGAAGTCGCTCTAGAGTTGTAACGTTGGTGAAGTGCTGTTTTTATAACAGTAGGTGCATGATTAATGAATAAAGTACAGTAGGCGTAAAACAAATTCAACAAATATAAATTGATTTTTAATTGTAATTATACCCAACAAGGAAAATGAATTAAATACCTTCTATTAAACAACTTAATCTTTAAATTAGAATTAGAAGTTTGAAATGGGATCCGGCCGAGAGGAGCATCCCCTTAATCTTAAATTTTAGGCTTAAACAACTGTGGTTGTAACTAAAATTTTTATTTTTCTAGTAACAACCGTATCAAGGTGCAATTTACAATATTAACCACTTTTGCCACACTTTCCTCCCATGGTGTGATATTGTAAATAGCATCTTAATGTAGTTGTTACTAGAAAATCAACAGGATTCTAGTTAAAAAGGCTTGTCTAACTCTTTTAACCTAGACACACCTAACGATGGTCAAAAACTGTAAACTAAGTTTCCTATTGTTCCTACTTTACATCTTTGGCTTATGCAGGTCATTATTTATCTATAGTATATAAGGAGGCTTGTAGCTGTGTGTGTGAATTAAGACTGTCCTCACTGAGTAAAAAATTAAATACTGAATACTGATGTTAGTGAGTGAATCAGGGTTTTTTTTCATTATAAGAATGAACTTTTGTGGTTAGTATTATTTTTTTAACTTGTGATTCTTACACAATTAATTGTAATTTTTCTACAAAAATAACCTGCCAGTTTAGTATTTATTTTGCCTCCACTGAATTATCAATCAGCTGTTCTTTGCTGCCAATCAAATCAAATCAGCTGTTCTGTAAATGTTTTTAGAAATGCTTTGCTTTAAAGTTAAAGTTGCTTGGTTCCTCACCTCACCATAGCCCAGCTTGTCAAGGTCATGGGCACAGCTATACGCCTCCAGCAGTATCAGTTGGTTTGTAGTTGCAGAGAACATGTTGGTATAAACATGACTACACTATAAAAGAGTATTATTAAAGTCTCATACCTGTATTAAATATATACTTGTCAGGATCTAAGAAATGATACCTAGACACAACAACTGGTTGGATTGGTGTCTGTGAGGCAATTGCAACATGAAAAGCACCCTTTTTGAAGGGAAGGAGCTCTTTTCCAATATGGCGGGTCCCTTCAGGAAACAAACACAATTTTGCCTGGAAAAACCAATAAAGTTTTTAAGTAATTTGGAAGAAACTACTTACTGTATCTACAATTTAGTTGAAAAAATCAGTTTAGATGCATAATGGAGGCAATGAACTAAGCATCCAGTATATGCATATGTTAACAAGCATCCATTCAGTGATCACTTGAGGACGGTGATTGGTTATTGCATCAGAAAGAGCTAAGACTAAAAGTTGGGTTGTACCACTACTACCCAACTAGCTTTAGGTGTTTAGATGCATAATGGAGGCAATGAACTAAGCGTCCAGAATGCATAGGTTAACTAGTGTCCGTTCAGTGATCACTAGAAGTCGCTCGTTGGTCATTGCCTCAGAATGAGCTTAGACTAAATATTGTCAGCCCAGGCAAGAAAATCAGATACTCTATGCATTGCAGAGTCTAAACAGTTATATACTTTTTACTTTTAGTTTGAGAAAGGGAGAGATAACTAAGGGCCTCCCTTTTGCGTATCAATTTTAGGCCTATTGTGCTCCTCTATTGCCTGCTAAATTAGAGTACCGATTATTAGAGGTATTTTTTCATAAATACTTGAGTAATACTTATGAACTTTTAAGACATTTGAAATGGTCTATGAACTACTGAGATAACAAACTTTTGTAAATATGGGTCACCTGTTTTCTACGGATGGTTTCTGCTGTACTGTTGATGATAGACTGAGACTGCTCGGAATTGAGGCGGTTAATAAAAATCGTGCCCCAGAGCCACGCTGCCAGTCCAAACGGCCACATGAAGAATATTGCCTTTTTGGCAATTACGGTACACCTTGGTACCACTGGCCACAGTTCAGCCAGCACTGCACCAACAGTTCAATGACAAAACTTAAGTAAGAGGATGGATGGTTAGCAAAGTCATAGAATAAATAGGTGAACTATACATCCAGCTGGCTCATACTGATTTAAGGGATTATTGCATTACCTGAAAATAAAATAATCTATTTGACAGCATACTTTTATATTGTTGAGATGAAAAATAAAGGTACTGTCACTTAAATAGTGTGCAAAATGAAAATAATGATTTATTCCACATCTAAAAATAGATTACAAACTAAAATTACAAAACAGCTCGGAATTTACTCTGCCACTTTTTCCAGTAGTGTGGCAGAGCAACTGAAATAAAGATTAAAGTTTAAACAAGAGTCCAGTCCAATCACTGTAAATGCTTCCTCCTCTGTGTAGTCTGCTTAATACTATTAGTTATTTACACAAAACTATATACAAATAAAAAAACAAAATCAAACAAGACAAAAAAGAAAGATATACTCTCTTTGAGAGACCTCATTTTAATAATTTTAACAAGAAATTTTAGCGTTAATAAATGAATATATATATATATATATATATATATATATATATATATATATATATATATATATATATATATATTTATAAACAGACAATTATAGTAGTAAAGACTATTTTACATTAAAACACTATTCAGAAATTGTAAACTTTCATTGGAATGTAACCAGTTCCTTAACAAAAAACTAAAATGTTTAAAAGATGTGCACAATTTGATTTCTAAAGGTAACTGGTTAAAATACTTAGGGCCCAGATACATGAAGGAATGTCTAAAAGATGACCTATTGACTTTGGGTGTTTGAAAGATTTTTTGGACGTTACCTCTAGTACTATAAACTAATTTAAAAACTCCTTGGTTTCCACTTCTGATGTAAAACAATCTAAGTACTTTAAACACGAAAAGGTGTTGAACTGGCAGGATAAGAAATAATCGCTAATTAGAATAATAATTTTTAAACTGCTAATTAGTGTGTAATCTCTGGAGAGGGGAGTCCAAGTATCCAACTAAACTCTCATCACAAACATATGTCAATGATAGTATTATAGCTAACTATTTGTTTGGCAGTCATAATATAACCCTCCAGTTACGCATCTATCGAGTAGATTGATGCATCTAGGTGTCACACGAGGTAATTCAACTTGACTCTTAACTGGCATGAGTGGTGATTCCGAGTACTTCGATTACTTCTGTTAATAAAGCATAAATAGACGTTCATACCCAATTTTCTTTTAATTAACTTCAATACTCAACTCAATTGATTAATAAAAGTTGAACCAATTAATTTTCTTGACACAGTTAATGCTCAAAATTTAACTTAAAAACCATTATTTTTTTATTTAATTTATTTAACAAAACTGTATTAATTAGAGTTTATAGTTTATACTTTAAATAAACATAAATTAAAGAAATAGTTGGCAAAACCAAATAATCAGAAAATTGTGTAATGTTTGGCATGGTTTAATTGGTTTACTCTACGCATGTAATTATGGCCAGTTTCTGAATTTGCACGCATGAAAATGAATTGAATATCAATTTACAATTAATTAAAGTTGAAATATTTACACCATGCCCACTTAACTCGATTCAGTAGAACTAGGGCTGAGTTAATTGTTGTTATTTCCTCTGAAAAGAGAGCTTTGAGCTTAAGCTTTTTTCACTTTTGGGCAGTAGCACTTCTTAAATTATTAGTGTTTGATTTTCTTACACGCGGAAAGAGTTAAAATAGGTTTATAATGTAACCAGAATAATTTTTCCTCTGCCTTACTGCATTTCTTATTTTTACTCAGATTTTATAATATTTGTCCTATACCTTTTTTATACAGAAAGCAATTTCACTCTGAAACCTGATAGAAAAACTAAAATCAATAAAACGAGGATTTAAAAAATAATGTTTTATAAAATTTTTTTTATGCATTAATTGCCTCAGTCCTTCAATTTGTAATCAAATCACCACGACAGCTTTCTAGTTGAATAATGTACAAACTATTCATTTTCTCATAGCAATTTCAAAATTACAAGTGAGTTGATCGAACAAAACCTCCCCCCACCCCCAAAAACATATTGTCAAATAACATATGATGCAATGTAAAGCTATTTGGAAACCATCCCCAATTGCTATTGAATCTGTTGAAATTATTTTGTCAAATATAAGTGTCAAATAGCACATCACTTTGTAATTGCTTTCAACAACATATAAATAATCTACATTTATTCGTAAAATAATTCAAATAATATTTAGTAGATAAGCACTCTATGTAGGGTGCAACAGTTAATTAATTAAAAACTAATTAGGTCTCTTGCTAGCCTAGTGGTTAGGTAGGACTTCTGCTTTCACATCCCAGGAGATCCACTTCAAATTTGCAATAGGGATTTGGACCGCTGTCTCTGAACAACGTATGAATATAATGTTTTAAGAAAATGCAACTGCCTTAGACATTAAAAATAATAATAAAAAAAACCATAGTGCACGTTATCTGGTGTGATAAATAGGAGCAATAATGGTAGTATGTTACCAGATAATGGCTCATTTGTGATGCAAAATATGCAATTAGTTTAATGGTCGACAACTAGTAAATCCCCATGTTGAAAAAACACGTTTAAGAGGTGTTTTACGACATAAATTACCAAGAAGTTAAGAACAATTGGCAAAAACATATTATAATAAGCCCTTGACAGAGTTACCATAATGCACAGGACCAAAATACGGACATATCTGTAATGGCGGTAGGACGAGGAACATTTTATTAAACATACATAAAAGTGATATGTAAATTTTATGTATGTTTACATATCACTTTTACTATGTAAATTTTGAGATTTTATTAATTGGACTCCTAATTAAAAATAAATTGTCATAATTTTGAATTTAGATCGAAAATAATTTACATCTTCATAAAGTTCTAAATCCTACGTTAATCCTTGTAAGATAATAAAAAGATGTACACTAAAACACCAAGGAATGATGAACATATTGTTTGTAGTATTTGTAGCATCAATTAATGTGAATAACGGAAGAAAAAAAAAATATATATATACTAGGGGACACCCCTGCATGCTTCGCATGCCAACCCCGATGCTCGCTGCAATTGATACACCTCGGCCTTCGGCCTTCGGCCTCGGCATGTAACTATTCAATACAAAAAATAGGAGATTAACTATATAACATAAAATCACAATATTAAATTTAGTTACAGTATCTCACTCACACTAATTGCTTTGCCACCTATTTAGCCTATTTCAAGAGTGTTCATTTCATTTATTTTTGTTTAACAGCTGAAGATTAAACTCATAGTAAAATATTAAATAGTATAATGTCAAACATTCAAAATAGACATGTTTATTTATTTACAAAACAGCTGTTATTAATTTACTAAAATCAACCCAATGTTATCCTTATGGACCAATCTTTTAAGGGTGCTTTATACCCCATAGGAGTACTTTATCAAGATGAAAATACTTTAGTTGTCCTATTTAAGTTCTAAAGAAACAGTGTACAAAATTTCAGCTCTCTACCTACATGGGAAGTTGGAGAATTAGTGATGAGTGAGTCAATCAGTGAGGGCTTTGCCTTTTATATATATATATATATATATATATATATATATATATATATATATATATATATATATATATATATATATATATGTATATACTTTTTCATCCAGAACTTAGGTACAGTAGAGTAAAAAGTACTCTGAAGTGTACTAACAGTAACAAAAAATGTTTTGTAACAATAGATACCAAAATGTGATAGGCAAGACAAACGCTAATTTTAATCGTACCTACCAAAGAATTTAAAAGGCTGTTACACACACGGACATCACATCAAAATAAAAATTGTCATACAAAACACTCCTGTTCGGTAAACCTACCTTATATAGTTTTGTAATTTATAATTTTGCTTATATGATGTTATTGACAGTAAAATAGTTATTTAAATAAAAATAAAATTAATATTCCTTTGTAATCTCTACCTTTTAAATGGATCAATGTTAACGTCCTAAGATAAGTAATTCTGTTTTTTCTTTCTAGTTATTACTTGTTTATTATTATTATTATCAGCTACTTGGGTATAGATTGTTGTGGAGATTGTAAGCGATATGTTCTATACTCAGTATTCTATACCTCTTATTATCAACATGATGTCTGCTCAATAGATGCCATTAACGTGGAAACTACTTGAGAAGTCTGAAGTGTCCATGTTGGGTGGCAGTCAGGGTCCGGATGTTGTGTAGGGAGGTGAAGTGTCAATTAGCTGAAAATTAGACCAATTTTACATGGTTGGGATTTTACGTAAGGCTACAGCCTCCTTAGTATCCCCGGCTATTGGGATACTAATAAATGGCTTTTTCTTAGGAGAAACCGACCTTAGTTACTGTAGTAACAATGACCACATTCATTCATCTATGCTCTTCAAACTCATCCACCCCTTCGTATTCGCCCATAACTCTACAATTGGCGTCTTATTGATGAATAACTAATGTTTCTAAAATTGTGAACTCACTCATACACACTACTGTATCTTAAACTTAAAGATAAGCAATTAAATGTGTCCATACAGGGATTGAAATCACAAAGATTATTTATCTACATAGTGAGAGTCAACACAGTTTGGACTAGTGTTGTTTTCACTTACCTAACAGGTCTAGGGCGCTCTGGTGGTTGATGATGATGACACAGCCCGAGTCATTGGCAATATTTTCCACTCCCCTCAACTCCCATGTTATGCCCAACAGCTTCGAAACCTGCTGAGCTCCCCATGAAGGCAAGCTTATCAAATAAAACGTTTTTACTTAATGATGATATAATAATACAAAAAATTTGCTGATAAAAGCTTAGATAAAACTGATATTCAAAATGTGAACCAGTGGGCTGAGTATATATTATTTTCAGAAAAATAGTTACTGTGTCATGAATTTGGTTTTCAATGTTACGTTTATTAAATACCAAAAGAAAAATATTAATGTAGCTTTTGCTACAAAAATTGCTGTACCTAAAAAAAAACTTGTACAAAGTTGCACATTTTTTCATAAATATCAACTTGCTCATACTTTCCAGATTTTTTAAAGAAAAAATTGTGGTGTTTGGACTGCATAAACAACTACCAGATAAACTAATTCAAAACATATTTTAATCTATGCTTACAAGATATTTTATTCTGGATATATCTAAGAATACAATAACTTGATTTTTCTAGGAATATTCCAATTTATTTAATTATTGGAGGATTTATGGAGAGATTGGGCTAGGGATGTTTTTACTATGGCTGCGAGTGGGTGAGCCAAAATAATACAATATGAAAACATAGTTGAGTACTGGTACCTTAAATAGAAATGTGACACAAGAAAAATTTTATTAAATAGTATTAAATCAGTGCTTTATGAATTTCAAAAGCTCTCAATAATATTCTATCATAAACATAAATATATGTTTAAATAGGCATAACGTTATTATAAGAATGGAGGCTTGATTTGTCTGCTTGGATAATGTGAGTCTTAGAATAGGTTATGTAGTAAATATTTACATTCTTACAAGTAAAAACCATTTAACGTTCAACATCAATACAAAGTAAGAACAGCTGGAACACAAATTGTTCTACAAAAATCAGTACATTTTCTAAAATGAGGCGTGTAAGCATGCGTTAAAACATTGTTTTATATACTTGAAAAATTTACACATATAAAGTGTTGTATATCATTGTAAAGAGGAGATTCTAATTAACAATAATAGATAAAAAACTGAAAATTGATAAAAAAAATATTTTTGGCGTTTGGAGTGCTTTTAAAGTGATGTATAAATTTAGGCCAAAGATAAAATAAATATACAAATCATTATTCATTCAGTTGTTTTGTTTGTAGGCCTAATCCTGTTTCATCTCTATAAATCTTTGCTCTGAGGTGAAGCCACCGATTCGGAGCTCTACTTCTACTGTAATGGCGGCGCCCGGGTGAGTCATCCTACTAGCAGCATAGAACGCTGACCAGGGTTATTTGTATATACTGTAAATCTTAAATGTCGAATGACCTTAGAATATGATTACCAACACAATTTTAATATTTAACCTTGTTGGTTAAGTTAGTTGTGTTCTTTGCTAATTAGAATTCATTTCGAATAATTATTTGAATTAATTTGGTAACGTAAATAAATTTGAATTTGTACTTATAATATTACATTATAAATACAACAAAATACATATGCAACTAAGTTGACATCCTTTTCTGTATTAACTGCAAACAGTTTTCACACATTTTTCTATATACTAACGTTTAACATGACAATATTTTGACTTTGTTGTTTGAACGAATTGTAATGTTATTTTTTTGGGTATTTAGTTATATTATATAACAGCAAATGCATAATCTACGTTTTCAAGTAAGCAATTAATTCGTGATGTTGTTTTTATTTCTTGCCTACTTTAACCTTTAATCAAGAGTTACAATTTTAGAAATGATGGCACTGGTGGTTAAAACAACTAATTTAGACAGTAACAATTTGGAAAATAAATAATATTGACAATTATTCAGTATTAAAAATTAAAAAATATAACAACTTTTGGTTACTACTTGTTATATTTTGCAAATAAGTATATATTTGAAAACATTTATATATTTAATTAAAATTAACTTTAAATCGTTACTGTATTATCCTCTTCCACACACTTCCTCTTTTAGTTTGGTTTCTTTTCAATTCTTACCGGAATTACTAAAACAAAGCAATTTTAATCAATGCACGATGCAACACTTTCGTTATTGTAAACTATTTCAAGCAATAAAACTGTAATAATGTTACTTTACAATGGCAGAAATACAATACCATTGCTTGATACAATATAATGCTGTATGGCACCTATCTCGTCTTCGCAAGTCGGCCGTGTATAAATCTTCTCTTAAACCTAAAATTGCGCCCAAAGTATAAATAGTAAATTTAATTAAAATTCATCAAAAACTCATTTAGTAATAGGTCTAAAACTTTCTCGCTTTGAGCAGGTCTCTGATTACAAAATATGTATTTTGATATCCGACTGACCTTTTTATGTCATGCTTTAAATTACACACGTATAATAACAGTCAAAATGAATATCTAACTTTAAACAGCTCGCAATTACTACTAACAAAGCTACTGCTATGCTTGAAAACTAATGGTCTATACTCATATAAAGTATGAAGACGATATCTCAATCCTAAGTAATTTAAAATGCAGTTCATCCCGAGAGCGTTCATTTAAAATTCCAGCCCCGAAAAGCACAGCTCTGTCTCTCTATCCTCTGGACTTTGCTTCACCTACCGTAATGCTGTAGAATGTACATTCCCCTTCTATTCTATTGGTCTTATGTGTTCGAAAACATTCAAACAAAAGCTCGTCCTCTTTATAACATTTTTTGAAGGTCCAACACTCCTTTCCTCTCCTACCAAGAAAGCAGAACAAAATCGTTTACTCTCGTGAGAAATCAATTGGGCCAATTAACACTACATTATTAAAGTTATCGTCGGGGTCACATACTCGACGTAAAATTAAAAGAAAATTAAAACTAAGTAATATATACTCACAATCTGGACTTATACTTACAGTGCATTCTTGTAACTCCTCGGCCTGAACACCATCAGGGGTATGCACACAGTAGCCGAGCACAGGCATAGGAATGAAAAAATAGTGAACTTGGCGTAGTATCGGAATACATTACTGATGGAGAACAGGCAGACTAGCAGCACGACGAGAGCTCCGCCCAACAACTCGGTAGGCAGACTCATCGCCAACCTGTAGCCCTGCAACACGATAGGCGTAGTATCGGAATACATTACTGATGGAGAACAGGCAGACTAGCAGCAAGACGAGAGCTCCGCCTAACAACTCGGTGCCACTCATCGCCAACCTGTAGCCCTGCAACACGATAGGCGTAGTATCGGAATACATTACTGATGGAGAACAGGCAGACTAGCAGCACGACGAGAGCTCCGCCCAACAACTCGGTAGGCAGACTCATCGCCAACCTGTAGCCCTGCAACACGATAGGCGTAGTATCGGAAGACATTACTGATGGAGAACAGGCAGACTAGCAGCACGACGAGAGCTCCGCCCAACAACTCGGTAGGCAGACTCATCGCCAACCTGTAGCCCTGCAACACGATAGGCGTAGTATCGGAATACATTACTGATGGAGACAAGGCAGACTAGCAGCAAGACGAGAGCTCCACCTAACAACTCGGTAGGTAGACTCATCGCCAACCTGTAGCCCTGCAACACGATAGGCGTAGTATCGGAATACATTACTGATGGAGACAAGGCAGACTAGCAGCACGACGAGAGCTCCACCCAACAACTCGGTAGGCAGACTCATCGCCAACCTGTAGCCCTGCGACACGATAGGCGTAGTATCGGAATACATTACTGATGGAGAACAGGCAGACTAGCAGCACGACGAGAGCTCCGCCCAACAACTCGGTGCCACTCATCGCCAACCTGTAGCCCTGCAACACGATAGGCGTAGTATCGGAAGACATTACTGATGGAGAACAGGCAGACTAGCAGCACGATGAGAGCTCCGCCCAACAACTCGGTAGGCAGACTCATCGCCAACCTGTAGCCCTGCAACACGATAGGCGTAGTATCGGAAGACATTACTGATGGAGAACAGGCAGACTAGCAGCACGACGAGAGCTCCGCCCAACAACTCGGTAGGCAGACTCATCGCCAACCTGTAGCCCTGCAACACGATAGGCGTAGTATCGGAAGACATTACTGTTGGAGAACAGGCAGACTAGCAGCACGACGAGAGCTCCACCCAACAACTCGGTGCCACTCATCGCCAACCTGTAGCCCTGCAACACGATAGGCGTAGTATCGGAATACATTACTGATGGAGAACAGGCAGACTAGCAGCACGACGAGAGCTCCGCCCAACAACTCGGTAGGCAGACTCATCGCCAACCTGTAGCCCTGCAACACGATAGGCGTAGTATCGGATACATTACTGATGGAGACAAGGCAGACTAGCAGCACGACGAGAGCTCCGCCCAACAACTCGGTAGGCAGACTCATCGCCAATCTGTAGCCCTGCGACACGATAAATTATATTTTGATTTCATTACGTATCTAATTACGCTTGCTATTATTCTACTAAAGTACATTTGTATAAAATGGTGACCTCAAAACAGACATTTCTTTAGTAGTAATAAATATACGTCTATAAGAGGCGAAAAGCATAAAAACAATCAAGAAAAAATCAAAAAAGCAAGAAAAAAATCAGACTTCCTGTGGCAAACGAAACGAGCTTAGCGCGGCTGCCGATACGCTGCGCTAGTTTATAGTGAATAGTCAATAGTCATTTATTGGGCCACAAATAACAAAAATACTTTGCATTGGCTAAGTCAAATGTGCTATGTCAATATATCGAAATAACAAACACAAACTAAAATAAACTTATATTAATGAAATTAAGCAACAATTTACTAGGCTCAAGCTTACTAACTTGATTTCAATAACTTTAGTAAACTATGTAACTTAAGTTTAAATTAAGTTACAGTCCACCAGCCAAAAACTCCCGGACGCTGTAGTACATAATATTTGAGAATATTTACCCTTACTCCTCTCCCAACCCCTTTCCGCCGTCTTCTTTCTCTCTCATTCTAATGGCAATTTGAAATGTTCCCTCTCTCTCCAGCCGGCCGCGCTGCCCTCTCTCTCATTCTCTGTCTCACTCTAGGCTGCCGTGGCAAGATAGCAAAATTAGAAAAAAAGAAGTCTAACTTTTTAACATTAGCTTTACGCTTCTTATATTTCTATGCATTGTTAGTAGCCCTAATTTGTTCTCTTTAATGGGCAATTTAATATTTCGCATTATGTTATTTGTGTTGAATTTATTTTATTATTGTCCTTTTGTATTTATATCAAACATTGCGGATGTTGTATATAGTTCTGCTATAGATACTATCTTAGTAGCCTATAGGTCAGTCTTGGTGCTGTAACATATATTTAAATATTCTTCCACTAATCTGTAATAGGCGACACCCCTGCACGCTACCCCGTCACTCGCTGTGCTAGATAACCCTAGGCCTGTGACTTTTGGCTGAAAATAATAGTATGTTATCTGTAAAACTTAAAATGACAATATTAAGTTTATTTACAGTATCTAATTCACATTACTTGCGTAGCTACCTATCCGATTAGTATAAACACCCAATGATACTACTTGGCTTATTTCAAACGTGTCCATTCCATTAGTTTTTGTTTAACAGCAGAAGATAAAATTAAATGAATACAATAACTGCATTAAATAACCATTGAAACCTTCAAGTCCAGTCGAGCGGATTCCTACAACTGAAAGAGAATAAAAAATATTCCCTTCCCTGCTTTAATATCATGAAATGTATAACCTCCTCTATATTACAAACACCATTCCAACAGCTGTTAAACATTTTTGGAAATCAGTATCTACATTTGAACAGCTGTTGCTTTTCGATTCATTCAAATCTCCCTCCATGTTATTCTTGCGGGCAAAAAACGTACTTTGAGGGCTTCCCGAGCCCTTCAGGGCGAAAATATTGAAGAATTAAGACCTTACTGCAGAACTAGAGAGGCAAATTTTTTTAAACATCAACCATTTAAATTAGGTACTTATAGTTATCTTACTCCTATTATTTCTCCCCCATTGATCAAGAAATAGGGGAGGAGTTCGTTGACAAAAAACGGCTTCACGCATTAAATACTAGGATGTGCATGTATTTTATTGCACATTAATGAAAATAAATAGTATAGCTTTTATTATTGTTTATATATCACGGATGACGTACTTACAGGTTAGGTTTAGTTGCGTAATTTTGATTATTGTTTATATATCACGGATGACGTACTTACAGGTTAGGTTTAGTAGCGTAATTTTGATTATTGTTTATATATCACGGATGATTTAGTTAGATGTTAGGTTTAGTAGCGTAATTTTGATTATTGTTTATATATCACGGATGATTTAGTTAGAGGCTAGATTTAGTTACGTAGTTTTGTTTATTGTTATCACTGTTTTCATAGATCAAGTGACTGCGGTCTTTTTCTTGAATACGAACACGAGCCATGAAAATCTCGCTACAACAAAGACATAAATCACTCAACTTCTTGGAGAACCCTAATAAACATAAAGCGACCTCTTGCAACATACCGATACGGGACCTTTGAGATCAAGTTTGTTGACGGCCTTGTCTACCGGTCTCTCCAAGGAAGACATACAGTACATAATCTATCAAGTTCAGCCACTATGTCAATTAACACCAGTAATTTCTCACTGGCACTTTGGTACTTTGCAACTATGAAACATGTAGGTGAAAGAACTCGTCACAGTGATGTGTTGTCAGATTAGACGGATATGTACTCATACACGCTTAAGACCTTATCACTTGTAAACATTAAAAGAAAATATTAGTGAAGATAAAAGAGACGCCCCGAGAAGGTGGTGTCGACATAATGTTATGTCTGTAAAGCTCATAACCACAGAGATAAGATGTTCATGTAGGCCTGTTCCAAGGTATTGTGAATTGAAATGAGGTGGTGAAATGATTTGAAGTGAAAAGTGAGGCGTGGAGTGAAGTGTGAAGCGAAACGAAGTGTGAGGCATGAAGTGTGAAGCGAATTGTGAGGTGGTGTGAAGTGACGCGAAGTGTGAGGAAAGTGTGAAGTGAGTGTTAAGTGAATTAAGATGAAGTGGAAATGTCCTCATTATTCGAGGACAATTTAGGGCTGAACAGTCCTCTCTGCCACAACCCCAAAATTCTGCCGTTTTCTTCCATTAGGTGCATAGTATCAGTTCGAACTGAAGTGGGGATACATATAGTTTATGTAAAGACAAGCACTGAAACTATTAAGGTTGCAATACAGTTCAAGCGTGGTTTTTAATAAGGCGCCAGTGCCCTAACAGTATCAAGGTTATCGAAATACAGTGTATGGAGCCATAGTTTATGGTGCAGATTAAACCATGCGTCTAGCGACAATGACTAATGCGCTA
Organism: Stictocephala bisonia; assembly: GCA_035578905.1. NCBI lineage: Eukaryota > Metazoa > Arthropoda > Insecta > Hemiptera > Membracidae > Stictocephala > Stictocephala bisonia. The sequence continues at coordinate 845,954 of JAQJVL010000003.1, forward strand.
TAGATACAGTTCAAACAAAAACTATTTCTTGTATGAAAAATCAATATTTAGTAGACCATAATAAGATCACAAATTGCTATTATATTGATTATTTTCGCTCAACTGTTTATTGTTTACAGAACCACTTTTTTATATAATTCTATAATCGGACATGAAAAAAAATAAATAAAAAACAAAGTACATGGAGTGATGAAAACGATAGTAATAAGCAATCTCAGGTGATATTTATATTCTTAATTATTAATCATTTATATGTAAAGCCTTGGTTTTAAATAAATTACCCAATTTATTAGCTTCAATTTGTTTATGGATAGGTTAATGGAAACATTCATGGTTACTCCTAACCTACCAGAGAGCTTGTATCAGTTAACAAAATAAAAAGATAAATTTATTAACTTGCTGCCTAACATTTCATTTTTAATAAAAGTGGTATGAGTAATATCACATAAGTATACTGATGTCTTCTATAATAATAGCTTTTAATAAAAATGTTCTAATTCTGGGTACTTGTGGTTTCAACTAAAAACTGTTGAGATTTCTTTGAATGGCTTAAACTGTTAATCTCACTTGCATAAAATAATATATAACTAAACGACGCAACAAACGCAACAGTAACTGCTAAGGAAAATAAAAAAAAGACAACACAGAAACTGTCCCAAAACACCTGAAGTAACCCAACGAAAGCAACGTTGACTATTGGGCGCGATGAAAAGAACAAAACAGAAACTGTCTCACCTCACTTGATACAACGAACGCAACAGACTGTTGGGGGCAATGCAAAATACAACACAGAAACTGACCTTACTCACCAGACGTGACCCAACGAACTCATAATTGACTATTGGGCACATTGAAAAATACAAAACAGAAACTGAACTTACTCACTTGAAGTAACCCAACGAAAGTAACGTTGACTATTGGACGCAATGAAAAATACAAGACAGAAACTGTCTCAACTCACCTGACTCAACACAACGAACGCAACAATGAATGTTAAAGAAAATGAAAAACACAAAACAGAAACTGAACTTACTCACTTGAAGTAACCCAACGAAAGTAACGTTGACTATTGGACGCAATTAAAAATACAAGACAGAAACTGTCTCAACTCACCTGACCCAACACAACGAATGCAACAATGAATGTTAAAGAAAATGAAAAATACAAAACAGAAACTGAACTTACTCACCTGAAGTAACCCAACGAAAGTAACGTTTACTATTGGGCGCAATGAAAAATACAAGACAGAAACTGTCTCAACTCACCTGACCCAACACAACGAATGCAACAATTAATGTTAAAGAAAATGAAAAATACAAAACAGAAACTGAACTTACTCACTTGAAGTAACCCAACGAAAGTAACGTTGACTATTGGACGCAATGAAAAATACAAGACAGAAACTGTCTCAACTCACCTGACCCAACACAACGAATGCAACAATGAATGTTAAAGAAAATGAAAAACACAAAACAGAAACTTAACTTACTCACCTGACTCAACCCAACGAACGGACCAGGCTGTTGAGTACAATTAAAATTACAAAACAGAACTGTCTCAGCTCAACTGACACAACACAACGAACGCGACAGGTTGTTGAGCGCAATGAAAAATACAAAATAGAAACTGTCTCACCTCACTGGACACAACACAACGAACGCAACAGGCTGTTGGGGTCAATGAAAAATACCAAACAGGAACTGTCTCACCTCACTTGACACAACACAACGAACGAAACAGGCTGTTTGGACAATGAAAAATACCAAACAGGAACTGTTTCACCTTACTTGACACAATACAACGAATGCCAACGGTGGCTGTGAGGGAAAATTAAAAATACAAAATTGAATCTGTACCAACTCACCTGACGCAACAGAACACAACACAATTCATGCAACAGTGATTGTTAGGGAAACTGTAAAATACAAAAAAATCAACTGTCCCATATCACCTGACGCAACTCAACACAACGAACGCAACAGTGGTTGTGAGGAACGTGAATAGATAATCGGAAACACTGTCCAAGGTCAGTGACTAAATAGCAAGTCAGTTGTGACTGTGCAACTTACTATGCCGGTCCACTCACTGATAACAATTCCATATTTACTCCCCTAATCCATTCTAATTTTTTATGGGGTTTGAGTAGTCGGCCATTTTGAATTTATTTAATAGTTAATGATAAAAGTGAATTAATTTATTCATAAATTTCTTATGGTATTGTTTACATTTTTCAACTAAGTCTTTATTTTACTTCTATAAATGAGCTTACATATTTTGTAACTCCAAGCGTTCATTTTAAGCGAATTATATTTATCGTTGACAGTTATATTATTTCTAGACGTAGACTACATTCTTGAAATAATTGTTCAAATTTATCATAAGCTAATGCACAATTTTCTTGTTCATTTAGAGCTGACCAATCAACCTCTTCCAATAACTGCTCAAGCTTATCATAAAATATGCGAGTCCGGGCAGAAGAGGGGAATTAGTCAGCTGACAGGCCACAACTGCATTGTTGTCATAAAATGATCGGTTGTGGAACAAATTACACGACAAGATCACTGATGAGAAGGAGCTCCAATACCGCGTGATCACCAGAGAGCAAATAAATTACAAGCTTACTCGTGTCGTCCACTCGACCTGAACTCTGACTCATAACTGACAAAGGGTTTGCAATCGGACCAATGTTACGGACAGAAAATCTTAAAGTTAAAGTTCTCTGAAAAGTATCGTATGGGTGCTCTAATAACGGGGAATACCTTACAGATCACAAATATGTAACTACTTTGCACAAATGATTCATAATAACCTTTTAAATGACGAAACATCTCACTCGTGAACAAAATCTAACCTAACAAAACATAACCTAACCCTAACCGGTACATTCCGGGATTCACTTACTAATTTGATCCGATTGCGTAATATTACCATATTCGTGGTTGAGAACATGCCGAACAATTTAAGTAGGCTTTACCCAAATTGCTACCATTCAGTTAGTATATTGGCTGTTTTCTCTCTTTTTCGGAATTGTTGTAAAAAATGTTCTGTTTACATGTACATTTACGATACATAATTGTCATATGTGTAAGTAAATACAGTGATTATGATTTAAATCAATATAAATTGATCAATTTAAAGTTATTTTAAATTTATTATATTACATTTCAATTACCTAATTTACTTAAACATGTGAAAATGATGTATCGTAAGCATACATGTAAGAAGGATTACAAAAATGCTAAGTAATCAATTTTACGACCTCTACAAGCTAAGAAAACAATGTTTCAGGTAATTGATGAGAACTTTTTTTTATTGAGAAGATACAATTTAGAAAACTTGTAGGAAACATTCCTATCAACCACGTATTAGAAAATAAATGTTATACATTACAGGTTGTTTTAGTAATAACGCTGGAAATTTGATGTACAGTGAAAACTAGTTAACATTTTTTGTTCCAACTGAATAAAAATTATTAAAACTGATAATACAAAAATTTAATTTATATTTCATGACGCACAATTAAACAAGAAAACTAATGAAATTATTGGGGTTTTCACAGGCCTTTTAGTTTCATAGCAAACAATCTTCAAACTCGAGTGCACATAATATCTGCGCCGACAGTAGTTTTTATTGTTTTTTTAATGTCTCTGTTTTCCACAGAATACAATCATATTCATATTTCATAATTATTTCTATACAATAAAAATTATATAGAAAAAAGGTCCTTTTACTATAAATTACTTTTTAATTATTAGCATTAAGTGTTGGTGGCAATATGAAACGTCACATAACATGTTCACTATTTTTTGTGTTCCTACTATAGAAGGTGGGGGAAAAAATGGAAATGTTTTCACAACTTTTGTATGACTTCATTTTAACAATTGAAATTTTGTACATCACCATGGATATAAAGAAACTACTTTGACGCCATTATCAACATTTCATCTTTTCAAGGAAACGGCCCTTGAGGAGTAAGATTAGAGAAGGCAAGGCAACAATACTACTATCGTTTGTACTATTGTTGGAGCTTGACGCGAGGCTTTGATGCCGTGCGGGTGAGGCGTTTGCAGGCGTCGCTAACGGCTGACTGCACATCCCGACGATATCAAATAAACGTCAATTAAAAATCGCTGATCAACATTTACGGTTGGAAACTGTTTTATTTGATTTGCATGAATCAAGATGAAACCAACAGTTCCAAATAGTATTGAGTACCAATTATCACAAGTGAATAAAAGTTAATACACAAAAGTTATAAGAATTTACAAAATAATTATATTGAAATTTTGAAACTTCAAAGTAACGTTTGAAAACTATTGGTAAATGTTTGGTAAAATTTTCAATTACATCAAACGTCACTTCAATTTTCTATGATTGTTTAAAAAGTCGCTGGTTCGTTAGAAATTACGAAAAACCGGTACTTTTGATAAACAATCGCTAATAAACTGTTAACGAGTTATGAACATTATTTGACAGAAATAGTTAAATTGAATTCTCTATAATATAAAAAAATAATCGTGTAAATATCATTATTCGTCTAGGTACAGTGTATTTCTAAACTCGGGTCTACAAACTTTTGAAAAGGAGAGTAGAGTGCAGAGATAATGGGTTTGCTGCCAATCATCGTGTTTGAATGGAGGTTGGATTTATAATTATTTATTAATGATGTGGAGAGGGAGAGAGGTTGTGGCAGCGAAATTTAAGATTGGAGAGATTTTGTATGTATTTAGTTAGTAAACTTAAAACTTAGCAGGACATGTGAAGTAGGTGAGGGGGTTGGTTATTTAAGGACGGAAGAAGAAAAACATGGGAAATCCTTGGGCTTGATGATATTAGCTCTACACTAATTAAGAAAACGTATAATAGGTTTTTACCTGTTTTGTTGTACATTATAAATTTTAGTTTTCAATCAGGTATTTTCCCAAATAAAATGAAATAAGCACTTGTAATTCCAATACATAAGAAAAATGAAAAAACAGATTGCAACAATTATAGACCAATATTTTTGCTGTCATCCTTTTCTTAAATATTTGAAAAATTATTGAAAGTAAGACTAGTAAAATTTCTCGATAAAATAAAATTTTTCAGTGAAAACCAATTTGGATTTCGCAAAGGATTAAATACAGAGATAGCTTTGATTGAGTTTATGGATAGAGTGTCTAGTGGTATAAATGATGATAAACGTGTTAGCGGGTTATTTTTGGATATCACAAAAGCATTTGACACAGTTAATCATACAATTTTACTGAAGAAACTTTCATGTTGTGGTATAAGGGGTGTGGGTTACGATTGGTTTAAAAGTTATTTATCGAAGAGAATGCAATGCGTTAAAATTAATGGAGTTTTGAGTCAATTTGGTGAGATAAAGTATGGAGTACCCCAAGGATCAGTGTTAGGGGCTACATTGTTTTTGATTTATATTAACGACTTATGCAAAGGGAAATTCTATGGACAAGTGGTGTCTTTCGCTGATGATACAGCTCTAACTTACACTGATGACAGTTAAGCTGAAATAAAAATAAAAATGAATACTGACTTGGAAGCTTTGCGATGGTGGTTTAACGATAATAACTTAGTTCTTAGTGTAAGTAAAACCAATTATATAAACTTTAGTTTACGAGAAAAATTAACTTTTCCTGATAAAATTGTGTACAAATGTGTGTTAGCTGTCTGTGTAAGGGTAGAACATGTAGAGAATATTGTTCTGAAATAGAACAAAAGGAACATATTAGATATTTAGGTGTGATACTAGATTCAGAATTAAATTGGGAAATGCATATTTTATCTGTTAAGAAGAAACTAACTAATATTCTCAGGATTTTTTACTTTTTAAGAAAAATGTGCAAAAATTACTTAATGAGAACTCTTTAATTTCTTTAGTCCTTAGTAGAATTAATTATGGAATAGAGTGCTGGGGTGGAACTAATATAAACAATCTAAAACCACTTATATCCATACAGAAACATTTTGTAAAACTAATAAATAAAGCAAACAAATATGATTCATCATGGCCAATATTTAAATCTTTGAAAATATTACAGTACAAGTAAACGTCACACAACACAAATTTATTACAATATAAGCACAAAATGCACAAATATACTACAATACAAGCACAAAATGCACAAATATTATGGTGATCGATTTCGGTGAACCACGCTCACCTTCCTCAGACCAGAGGGATTCACAAAAGAATGGAAAACGGTGTTCAACAACTCAATTTATAGGCCTATGATCACGTTACCCCATTGGCTGGAATCGTCAAAATGGCGGCTGCTGTGATATTATTGGTTAATTCCTATTGTCTGTTACTTCTCTTCTTTTATTCGCTGAAAATACATTATTAAAAACTATTTCGGAATCACTACTGTACGTGTATGGGTGGGTTAACACCACTGTACATGTATGAGTAGGCGGGTGTGTCAATAGCTAATTGTGTATCAAAAGCTTTTGTGAATCCCTCTGGTCTGAGGAAGGTGAGCGTGGTTCACCGAAATCGATCACCATAATATTTGTGCATTTTGTGCTTGTATTGTAGTATATTTGTGCATTTTGTGCTTATATTGTAATAAATTTGTGTTGTGTGACGTTTACTTGTACTGTATATGTACCAACACGTATTATGCTAATTAAAAAACTATTTGAAAATATTACCAATACGCAATATATATGTATTCAAAGTCATGAAAGTTTTTTTAACAGGATTAGAAATAGTAGAAATGTCCTAAATGCTTATAAAATGAAACTAAGAAACTCAAACAATGTGATAGTGCCTCGACCGAGGAAAACATTTTTTGTTAAAACATATAAATTTCTGGCCCCTATGATATTCAATAGATTACTTTTTTCTTTTACGATTGCATATGCTTATAAATGTATATTTTATGTTGTGTATATGAATATATCTAGGTATGTGTGAATATTTATGTGTGTGTATGTGTGTATAACAGAGGTTATGATATGTTGAAATATTATATACCTTTGAGGTTTTCTTTATGTTTGTGAGTAAGAATTTATATGTTTTGATGTAAATATATTTTTATGTTTTTGTTTACATGTGGTTTAGTATAATATCATAAGGTATTTATATTATATTTACACCATAAAATCGTATTCTTGAATGTGGCCTACAATAAAGTGTTTTTTCCTTTTTACTTTTTGTTAATAAATATGCTTGGGTAAAATTAATGTATTTTTTAAGTGGGAGTTACATTAAATTTCGTTAAAAGCCGTAAATTATATAATAAAGCCTTGTGTTACTATATATTTAAATCCTCCTATTACATAGACTGCAACAAATTGAATAATTATGTTATATATTTCCTCCAAACAGGCCTTGCCTTGGAGGTTTCATTTTCCAAAAACACAACCTTTATTTGCTGATCAAGTAAAAAACACTTTATTTTTACTTAACTTTTATCTAGATTTTTGTGATAATCAGTGAATGAAATTCTGTTCAATACTGTATATTCTTTGGTCAGGCTGAGCACAAGGCATATGTTATGCCACAAAAATCTTAGTATTAGATATTATATTTATAGTATTGTTTGTAAATTTGTAATTTTGTGTTTTTTGGAAAATAAAGATTATAAAGAAAAGCCTTTTTATCGTGATCGAATGTTTATAGAAGTTTATGAAGAGAGAAACTGAATAGGTTACATAAAGAAATAGAATTTGACAGAAATAATGTAGAAAAGAAGCTCATATTGATAAACCAGCCAAATAGGTTATGCTTGGGGATTCCGTTACCTGAACTAAACATACACAATTTTTCTTATTTTAATTTTTTTCACACCAAAAACTATTATAGTAATTAAATTTCCTGAATAACTTAAATAAACTACTACAAACAGTTTATTTACACAAAATATATAGCATTCAAAAAATATTATATGATTAATCCTTATTATATGTATAATACGCGAAACAGTTTTTTTGTCAAAGCAACTCCTCCCTTATTTCTTGACCAATTTAAACAGTCGAGGTGTCAAACAATTTATCTTTCTTCGTAGTTAAGCAGTAAGGTCTTAATTCTTCAATATTTTCACCCTGAAGGGTGTGGGAGGCCCTAAAAGTACGTTAATCGGCCATAAGAATAACATGGAGAGATTTAAATGAATGTAAAAATAACATCTGTTTCAATGTAAATAATGATTTACAAGAAGTTTGAACAGCTGTTGGAATGTAGGAATGTTTTATTTACATACATTGTTGGGATTCGCTCTACTCAACTTGAATGTTTCCATGATAATCTAATGCAGTTATTTTATTTATTTAATCTGTCTGTTAAACAAATTGAAATGAAATGAACACGTTTGAAACAGGCTAAAAAAATCACATCATTCGGTGTGTTTACTAATAAATAATTAGCAACGCAAGTAATGCGAGTGAGGTACTGTAAGTAAATTTAATGTTGTGATTTTACGAGCACAGTGAGTGACGGGGCTGGCACGCGAAGCGTGCAGGGGCCTCACCTAGTATAAGTTAATTGTGGTTTGTTGTACAGTTATTGTTTAACTATATGAATTATTTCTACAACGAATATTTAAATTAGTAGTTAAAAAAAATTGATCTCTACAGTGAAAAAGTCAGTATACTGGCTCAAACATAAGATATCTATTACACTTACTGTGTACTTAGGTAGCTAGTGCCTGCTTACACCTCCGTACTGCCGAGAAGTTACGAGTTGACACAGTCTGTAACTTACCTGTCGGACTACGTATCCACGCGTATCAATGGCACAGCACTGTTTGTGGGTTTACACAACTGATAAGTGTCGCGTTCAAGGTGGTATCTCTCGGTTGTAACACAAACCCCAAACTATTTACCAGCACCTTGGAGTGGCGCTGTAACCCAGCTACTTAGGTGGTAAAGTGTTGTGGAGGTTGTAAGGACATGCTATGTTGTCAGACTCTAACATCAACATGGTGTCTGCTGAGTGGTTACCATCGACGTGGGGAATTGTTGACAGTATTCGGAAGTTGTTCAAGAGAGAGAACTGAGTATCAAGCTCATCAGCTTGCTGACAGTAAAAAATACGTGGTTCAGATTCTACGTAAATATATAGGTACCATAGTTATCTTTACTTACTTGGCTATTGAGCTATTAATAGCTCTTTCTAAAGAACAGGAACAATAATTACATTCGTTCGTCTACACTCATTACACTAATTCGCCAGCCGTATTAGTGTCACTCAAATATTGACGATCGACTTCTTTAGTAATAAACATATTAAATTAAAGTTATTATTGTGCTTTCTCTGTGTTCATAATGCCCACCCATCCGACGTACAATCACGAATTACTATGGCCACCCATCCATCCAACACGCACACGACTCTCAGTGGTGCAAATAAATGTGTTCCCCTTTTGTAAAGACGCACAATCTAATTTCTGTAGTGTTTGTAACAAAATGTTGGGTGAGTTAATTTTGTCTAGCATTAGTATAGGCCCTAGATATTATTTAAAGCCAATTCATTTAATACAAGTAAAATTCAACATATCACTTTATGAAAATAGAAAAAAAATGTTTAAAGAAAGGTTTAATAAAAGTCTCAACAACCTAAAGTACGGTTCCCCAAGTTTGCACAGGAAGTGCGCTGAATCACGACAAAAAGACAAAGGTACAAAATGACATCACCGTTTGCCAAGATGTTTGCCCCAATGTTTGTCTTCCATTAGCGCTTGTGACTGGCCGCTGGTGCTCTCAGTTAGCCCTAGACAGTTGCCGACATTCGCACACCACCCGACAGTAAGTGAGTCAATCTAGCCTTCACAATTATAGACCTATTTCATTTCTATCATAATTTAATAAAAACCAAAAATGAAGGTTTTTTCCTTGTTGAAAACTGAAACATATATTTATATACGATCTTCTTAATACTGTTATATGGCTTGGTTATCAATATTAACTCTTGTACTTCAGATGCTGTAATACTGTTATATTTATTGGATAATCCGGTCAGCCACTATTAAAACTTACGTGCCAAAAAATTTACGCAAAAAATCGTGCACTTCGTCCCTTACAGCAAATCAAACATGTTTTATGGCATCTTATCTACACACATTTTTTGTTCAAAAAATCCTTATAATTTAAAACTCGACATTAAATCATAGAGAATTAAATATTTTAATATTAACTATGACACCAATGAGTGCATTTTTAAATGTCCTTAATATTTCAAACACTACAATTGTTGGCTGATTAAAATGATATTTGAATAAAATCAATTTAAATGCATTATTTGATTTGTTTTGGGTAGATAATATGTATTATTATTTACTTTAGTTTGATTGAGTACTAAAACAAATAATTCATTTATCGTATTTAACGTTAATTAATTGTTAAATAACTAAATAATTATTATTTTAAAACACAACTAGTACTCTGACAGATAGAATGTCCACGTTAAAAATGTCATGTATTTTTAATTGTAGGACTATATGACATTACGTTTTGAATATAATTAATTATTAGCTGGCGAATACAAGGCGAGAAGTTGATATCTACTGTTGGCACAGAAATTATGTATCCTCGAGTTTGGAGATTGTTTACTAGGAAACTAAGAGGCCTTTGAAAAATCCAATCATACAATTTTTTTCTCAATTGATTGTAAATGATTACATATGTTTTTAAAATTTTAATTATAAGTTATCATAATTTTTAGCGTAGTTGGAACAAAAAGTACATGAATTTTAAGTAACTACAAAATTAATTGTAATTTTGTAAACTTACAAAATTACACTTTTTTGAGTGTAAGTAAAAAAGTAGTACTGTGCAACAAAATTACACTTTTATTCCTCTAAAACACGTTAATCTATGGATTTCATATTTTAATACGTAGTTGATGGGACTGTTTTCAGTAAGGTTTTGTATATTTCAAAATTTTAACTTTTCAAGAAAAAAGTTCTTATCAATTTCCTAAAACAACATATTTCTTGGCTTCTCGATGTCGTAATATTATTAATTACTTGGTCACGCTGTAAGCCTTATGAAATGTTTGGTTACGATAAATTACTGTTGTATGTATAAGTAAATCCAGTGGTTTTAAATTGATTTAAATCAACGTAAAATCCTTGCATTTACTTACATATATGAAAGAAACGTATCGATACCAAACATTTCAAATGGATTACAACGTGACCAAGTTATTATTAATTTTAATAATTACAATTACTTAATTCCTTGTACATAAATGTAAGGTTATTTATAATTTTTTTAAGGAAAAATCTAAATTTAATTTATATCTACAACCATACAATTCAGTGCATCAACAAAATGGTATATCAACAAGAATATAAGCACAGTGAAAGATGTAACAGCTAAAGTGGGGTCAATATCTAGTAGAACGCCCTCAAGGTGTTGATAAAGGAGATCCCTACATGTCTACTAGTAGTCGGAGGGCTGGTAGAATCAAAATTGATATTAAGCGTTAAACAAATACAAATTACATCAGAACCAACCGGCCTTATCTAGAGAGTTGTCCATAAGCATAACATGGTAACGAAGGAGATACTAAATAAAAAACATTAGGAGCTGTACAGAACAGAACGACATTCACGTTATCTCAAAAGTCTTTTAAGAGTCGAATGTTGTGTAGTGTGAGCATGCCTAGAGGCGTCTTAAAAAGAAATATGTCATATATTGTGAGTATAGGATTCTTCAGAGTTATTTAATCTTATATTATAATTCTCTTACAGTGGTCTTAACATAACCCTCCCAACCACCCATACTTGTACAGTCGTAATGACTCTTCCACCCACCCCTACAGTGGTAACAACCCCTCCACCCACCCCTACAGTGTTAATGACCCTTCCACACACCCATACACGTAAAGTGGTAATAACCCTTTCATCCACACATACACGTACAGTGGTAATGGCCCTCCCACACACCCATACACGTAAAGTGGTAATAACCCTTTCATCCACACATACACGTACAGTGGTAATGGCCATCCCACACACTCATACATGTACAGTGGTAATGACCCTCCCACACACACTCATACATGTACAGTGGTAATGGCCATCCCACACACACTCATACATGTACAGTGGTAATGGCCATCCCACACACACTCATACATGTACAGTGGTAATGGCCATCCCACACACACTCATACATGTACAGTGGTAATGGCCATCCCACACACACTCATACATGTACAGTGGTAATGGCCATCCCACACACACTCATACATGTACAGTGGTAATGACCCTACCACACACACTCATACATGTACAGTGGTAATGGCCATCCCACACACACTCATACATGTACAGTGGTAATGGCCATCCCACACACACTCATACACTACAGTGGTAATGGCCATCCCACACACACACTCATACATGTACAGTGGTAATGGCCATCCCACACACACTCATACATGTACAGTGGTAATGACCCTCCCACACACACTCATACATGTACAGTGGTAATGGCCATCCCACACACACTCATACATGTACAGTGGTAATGGCCATCCCACACACACTCATACATGTACAGTGGTAATGACCCTCCCACACACACTCATACACGTACAGTGGTAATGACCATCCCACACACTCATACATGTACAGTGGTAATGGCCATCCCACACACACTCATACACGTACAGTGGTAATGACCATCCCACACACTCATACACGTACAGTGGTAATGGCCATCCCACACACTCATACATGTACAGTGGTAATGGCCATCCCACACACTCATACATGTACAGTGGTAATGGCCATCCCAAACACACTCATACATGTACAGTGGTAATGGCCATCCCAAACACACTCATACACGTACAGTGGTAATGGCCATCCCACACACTCATACACGTACAGTGGTAATGGCCATCCCAAACACACTCATACATGTACAGTGGTAATGGCCATCCCACACACTCATACACGTACAGTGGTAATGGCCATCCCAAACACACTCATACATGTACAGTGGTAATGGCCATCCCACACACTCATACACGTACAGTGGTAATGGCCATCCCACACACTCATACATGTACAGTGGTAATGGCCATCCGAAACACACTCATACATGTACAGTGGTAATGGCCATCCCACACACTCATACATGTACAGTGGTAATGGCCATCCCAAACACACTCATACATGTACAGTGGTAATGGCCATCCCACACACTCATACATGTACAGTTGTAATGGCCATCCCAAACACACTCATACATGTACAGTGGTAATGGCCATCCCACACACTCATACATGTACAGTGGTAATGGCCATCCCACACACTCATACATGTACAGTGGTAATGGCCATCCCACACACACTCATACACGTACAGTGGTAATGGCCATCCCACACACTCATACATGTACAGTGGTAATGGCCATCCCAAACACACTCATACACGTACAGTGGTAATGGCCATCCCACACACTCATACACGTACAGTGGTAATGGCCATCCCAAACACACTCATACATGTACAGTGGTAATGGCCATCCCACACACTCATACACGTACAGTGGTAATGGCCATCCCAAACACACTCATACATGTACAGTGGTAATGGCCATCCCACACACTCATACACGTACAGTGGTAATGGCCATCCCACACACTCATACATGTACAGTGGTAATGGCCATCCCAAACACACTCATACATGTACAGTGGTAATGGCCATCCCAAACACACTCATACATGTACAGTGGTAATGGCCATCCCACACACTCATACACGTACAGTGGTAATGGCCATCCCAAACACACTCATACATGTACAGTGGTAATGGCCCTCCCACACACTCATACACGTACAGTGGTAATGGCCCTCCCACACACTCATACACTAACAGTGGTAATGGCCATCCAACACACTCATACACGTACAGTGGTAATGGCCCTCCCACACACTCATACACGTACAGTGGTAATGGCCCTCCCACACACTCATACACTAACAGTGGTAATGGCCCTCCCACACACTCATACACGTACAGTGGTAATGGCCCTCCCACACACTCATACACGTACAGTGGTAATGGCCCTCCCACACACTCATACACTAACAGTGGTAATGACCCTCCCACCCAACCATACACGTACAGTGGTAATGGCCCTCCCACACACACTCATACACGTACAGTGGTAATGGCCCTCCCACACACTCATAAACGTACAGTGGTAATGACTCTCCCACCACCCATACACTCCTAGCGGTAATGACCCTTCCATCCACACATACACGTACAGTGGTAATGATCCCTCCACCCACCCATACAAGTACAGAGGTAACGACCCTTCCATCCACACATACACATATATTGTTAATGACTCAATCACCCACCTATACACGTACAGTGGTAATGTTCCTTTCACCCTCCCATTCACTTACTCAGCTATAAGAGCGACTGTGGTTTTCCTGTACTTTCCTTACTGAATAAGGATCTGAATCATATTTTAATTTCAGGGGACTTCAACTTTAATGCTTTAGAACAGTCTCAAGAGACAACTCAATTTCTGGATTTATTAAATAGCTTTCAGCTTGTCCCTACCATTCGTGGTATCACTAGAGTATCAGGAAACAGTGGTTCCTGTTTGGATAACATCATTACAAATTTCCCAACGACCTGTTTTAAGTCTAATATTTTACATACTTCCATTTCTGACCACGAGAGTCAAATCATGCGTTTATTTCCTCCATCATCACAAAAATTGAATGCCAATCATTCACATAGTAAAAAACATTTCGTTCATTTAGTCAAAAAATAAACAAAAATTTCGTGGTTACCTTCAATCTGAGTCATGGGATCAAGTTTTTCAGGAAAAGTCAACTGATGCTATGTTTTCCAAATTTACAGATATTTACACATATTATTTTTTAAATTCATTTCCTCTTGTTAAGAAAAGAACAAGAAACCCTGGACGACCTAATTGGCTAACTGAACAGGTATTGGATAGTCGGCGGCGTCTTTGGGATGCCTACGTTCTGCAGAGACGTGGACCTCCAGCACTCAAAAATTACTACAACCTGCTAAAAATCCACCATCATAAACTTATAAGAGAAGCAAAATCTAAGCAAGCAGCGGAGTTCATAACGACTAGTTCTAATTCCTCCAAAGCTACTTGGCAGGTTATCAATTAATAGTTGCAGGAATTCCCATAAACAATCTAATGGTAGTGGTGTGGACGAGCTGGTTTATAAGGGGCAAAGTGTACGTGATCCGAAACTAATAGTTTCAATTCTTAATCAGTCTTTCGTGAATGTAGCAGAGAATCTGGGTCTGCATCAACCTCAGAATCCCCCTCAACTTAAGCAATCATTATTTTCTCACATTAAACGTGTTCCTAATTCCCTGTATTTCTCTGAGATACTGGTTTCTGAAACTATTAGAACTGTAAACCTTTTGAAAAATAGCCACTCCTTGGACATATTTGGTATCTCGTCAAGACTTTTGAAGGAATATGTTCAAGAGCTGGCACCTATCTTAACATATTTATTTAATTTCTCTATATTGGAAGGTGTATTTCCTACTGACTTAAAAATCACCAAGACGATACCAGTTTTGAAAAAGGGAACAAGCGGATCTGACCCTAACTCCTACAGACCCATATCAATTGCTCCGATTATATCTAAAGTTTTTGAAAGAATTGTATTTAACAGACTCTATTATTTTTTTAACCTCAACAACATAATATCGGGTAGCCAGTTTGGATTCAGACCAAACTTGAATACATATTCTGCAGTAGCATCAGCCATGAAGCATGTACTGACCTCTCTTGATTCTGGCGACCACACTGTAGGACATTTTTGCGATCTTAGTAAGGCCTTTGATGTTGTTGATCATATCATTCTCTTACAGAAACTGGCTGCATACGGCGTCAGAGGTTTTCTTCTTAACTGGTTCAGGTCCTACTTGTTTGGTCGAGTCCAATGTGTCCAACTTTCTAGCTTTGGTGAAACCCACACGTCTGAATTTTCCACTGTCAAATCAGGCGTGCCTCAGGGCTCTGTCCTGGGGCCTTTGCTTTTTATCCTCTATATAAATGATCTTCCTAAATACGTTAACTCTTGTATAGATAATTCACCACTCTCTGTTTCTTTATTTGCTGACGATACATGTCTCATTTTAAATCGTAATAATTTTTCTTCTATAGTCGATATGTTTAATCACACTTTCTCTCGACTTATTCAGTGGTTTTCATCAAATAAATTATACGTAAATATAGCCAAAACCAGTATTATTGAATTCCATCCTCAACGCACATATAATATTCCAAACATATTTTGCATGGGCGACACTATTTTGGACAACGCTCTGTCAACTAAATTCCTTGGAATCTATCTAGATTACAATTTGTCATGGGCACTCATATTTCTAAGCTAGGGAGCCAGCTGAACTCCACTATATTTGCCCTGAGATGTTTGTCTTCATTCGCCTCTAGTAAGGTCCTCAACCTCGCGTATCATTGCCTTATTGAGAGTCGATTGAGATACGGAATTCTTTTCTGGGGTTTCTGTAATTCTACTTTATTTAATCGAATATTTATCCTTCAAGAGGGCGCTAAGGATCGTCTGGAGTCAGGACCACAGGGCCAGCTGTAGGGAGCTCTTTCGGGCGAGTGGTATCCTCACACTACCCAGCCTTTTAATATTTGATGTGGTGGTATATGTTTTTAAAAGTAAAATCAAATTCCCTATCCATAATCATAACTACAATACTAGATGTAAAAACAATTTTACCATTAAAAAATGCAATCTGGATCTTTTTAAAAATTCTGTTTTTAATTTTGGCCCTAAATATTTTAATCTTCTCCCTCAAAATATAAAAACAATCAATAGTTTAACTCAGCTGAAAGCATGTTTGAGAAGCCATTTGGTCGGGAGGGCTTTCTATACTATCGACGAGGCTCTTATGCAGCCTTAAGGGGTGATGTTGGCTGTTTTATTTTTATTTAACTACCTTAAATATTTTTCTTATTGTAGCAGCTCTTACTGTAATAAAATAAATGTCAATATTGGCTTAAGTGTAGGCTATAGTGAAAAATTGTCTTAGAATTAATTTACTTATGATGTTATTTGTGTATTATTTTATGTTCTTGATTAATGATGTTATTTTTGTATTTTGACTTGCATATAAAACTGTAACAGTTCATATTGTGTCAATAAATTAATCTTGAATCTTGAATCACGTACAATTGCTATGAAATACACATGCAACTTTAATGACCCTTCCACCCACACATAGACGTACGTAATAAATGAGACCCACGTGCCCGCCAATATAATATACGTACGGAGTTGACTCACCCGCCAACCCATACATTTATCTGGTATGGTTAGAAAACATTTCCGAATCCTGTTTTTGAATCCCTTTCATCGCTCATGAAAAAGGATGAAAAGGATATTTTTAGTAATGCTAAATTAAAGTTGGTAATATATCACCCCATTCCAGTTATATGATTTCATAGCCCGCCGTATGTAGCCACCTTAACTTTCACAGTTCCGAAGACAAAGGTTACAAGACAATTGTCCCGGCTGGCCCGGTGGCACAGTAAGGCCCCCCGAAGGCCAATACTGTTCGCACCTGTCAAACGATGTCGAGGCCTTCCTAGGACCTCCTCATGGAAGGTAAACAGAGGCGAGGATAGAGTAGTAAAGCACATATGTGAAACGACAAGACCAAGTAACTTAACTGGTGGGTCAATGGAGGTTAGCTCGGTGGGGAGGTCATCCTAAACACACCTTCCTTCAATATAAACAGTGTCTGGGGATCATCTATTTAGACGTTCATTTTTATCTCTTGGATTTAGATCTGTGGACCTTTTAAATTAACAATACACACAAAGTGGGGTATTCTTTTCTTTCAAGATAAGCTTTGCTAAACAGAAACGTCACTGCGTTACTTGACGGGATGTGTGGGCAAATATTGATGCCACTACTGACCTTGTGTGCTGTTGGTTTGACTATTTTAGCTGACTGTGGTGTAATAGTTTACTCTATGCAAATGTTTACAACATGCAGTTTGAGTATTTTAATTTCTGTGGACATTAGTACTCTGTGACTTGCCATTTAATGATGTTCTGAAGGAATACTTAAGCTAGTAGAAATCTTTTGGGGTGTATTTTATGCTTTTCTTACCTTTTAAGTTTTTCAACTTCTACAATTGTAACATTACAATTTATATCTTTATGAAAATACCTATTAAAAGTGTTCAGTTATGAACAATTTGAACTGTCTCTTGCTTGGCAAATGATTATTTTATGACTTTCAGCGTAAGATGTGAGTCATATAGTCACAAGAAATAGGTCGAATAGGTCACAAGAGTGCGTTGAATAGGTATTGAGATAGAAACTGAAATGTCGATCACGAGTAGTCAGTGCACCGTGCAGATGACAGGCCAGTACAATTGGCAGTACTTCCCTTTTTCCATCCATATCCTCAAGAATAAGTGTAGTAATAATTGCTACAGATTTATTAAGATTAGTCATACAACTTAAGCGTTCGTTGGAACGCGTCCTCCGTTTCTTTCTTAGTGTGAATTTAAATTTAGGACATGTGAAATTCTTGATTATGACTCCTTAGAGTAGAAAGTGATAAAACATAACATACAACGTTTTGAAGTTAAAATGTGGTGTACATCGTAGCGTACGATAAGTTTCGGTGAAAATGCGGGGTCTCTTTGGAGAAGGGCCACCACGTTAAAACAAATCGTTTAAAACTAAACAATTATGAGTGAATGTGCCGTAATAATGTAAATGTTCATAATGTATCTATGAGTAAGCACAAGATTATGACCCACCCGCCCACCCATTCACATACATTGGTGTGACCCACCCGCCTACACATACACGTAAAGTGGTATTGACCCAACCGCCCACTCATGCACGTACATTGGTATTTACCAAACCACCCACCCATACACGTACAGAGGTATTCACCCACCCGCCCACCCATACACGTACTGTACATTGGTGTTGACCCAAGCACCTACCCATACACGTACATTGGTACTGACCCAACCGCCCATCCATGCACGTACAGAGGTTGTGATCTACATTACCTTACCTAACGCGCTGCCGCTTAGAAGTATCCTACCTTACATAACATAACCAGACGTAATATTTACATATATTGTGTAGAAAATATTCAAATGTAGGTGGCACTTTTGTAATAATGACCCAAAATGTGATATTCTATAGTCCCACTCTATGTCAAAGTATAGCCAACTTTTCAAAGTGTTTCCTACGAGTTTTCAAAGAATGACTTAAAACAGAACATCATATCCTTGTCCAAATAAAATATCTAGAATTTTACATGATGTTGTGATTCTCGAAAGACATAAGATGGGGGGACATACACGCCTGATGGCTGGGTAGGGAATAAAACTGTAGTCGTATTCCACGAAGGTCTCTGACCTTGATAGAAGGAACTGCCTTTATTATTTTACGATTATTGCAGGAGGTAAAACAACCAGCCATCCTTTCTGGCTAACACAACTGTTACGGGGCTGACTAATTGATATTTTAAGACGTAAGTTAACCACCAATATCGAAGAAACAGATTCCAACTAACTTCCATACACCTGCTAAAAAAAAAAAAAAAAAAAAAAAACAAAAAAAAATTGAGATAGCACAGCTTTTCGTCCTGATTTTTTTTAATCTTAAGGAGGGTTGGATTTCTTAGGAGAGGTGAGGAACTGCCACTTTTTTGTACTCTGTACGCAGAGGTGTCTTCAAGACTCACATTTAATAACGAGTCAGTTGGAGGACAGGGAATTGGATTGTTAAATTATATAGAGGCAAGAAGATAGCCCATGACATATCTATAACATCGAGTAAATTACTTACATACGCACGGTTGTTTCAACTTATATTATTTAAGACACAAACGTATCTATGCGAGTTTGATGGACAGTGAAAATAAAATATGTACAGGGTAAGTATAAGATCGATAAAACGTCCCATATGTATATAAAATCAATAGTTAATTAAACTTAATAAGATTAGTATTTTTATTTTTATATGGGGTCCACATATTATCTGATTCTTAGCAGAGTAAAGAGATGCCACAAATTCAACGAAGACAAAGCGTAAAACTTTGCACTAAAAAAATATTAATAAAGATAATAACATTATGAAAAAGCATTATTTTTGTACTAGTTTTTACCAATTATATGAACTAAGAGTGGGTTTATGGTTAAAATGCTGAACAATTTTACTCCAATTTTTTTGTTAAATCGTCTAAAAAAATTCTTAAACAGAGTTTGGCAAAATATTTGAGATATATATATATATATATATATATATATATATATATATATATATATATATACATACACAAGTCCCATAAATGGAAAAACCTTCACATGCCCACCAACTAACCCAACTAACCGCATTCTAAGTGTCAACACCCCCCCCCCCCAACCCAACAAACAAACAGACAAGCCTTGACGTGCCCACCCAATAACCCAACTAACCGTATCTGAAGTAACAACACCTGGGGGGAGGGTTGTTGGGATGGGGGTCCCAACAAATAAACAGACAAGCCTTGACGTGCCCACCCACTAACCCAACTAACTATTTGAAGTGCCAACATCCCCCCACCCCCAACTCAACAAACAAACAGACACCCACTAACCCAACTAACCGTATCTGAAGTGCCAACATCCCCCCACCCCCAACCCAACAAACAAACTGACAGGCCTTAAAGTGCCCACCCACTAACCCAACTAACCGTATTTGAAGTGCCAACATCCCTCCACCCCCCAACCCAACAGACAATCCTTGACGTACCCACCCACTAACCCAACTAACCGTATTTGAAGTGCTGACTGCCCCCATTCCCAACCCTAACAACCAAACAGACAAGCCTTGACGCACCCATCCACTTACCCAACAATCGGACAGACCTTGACATGCCCGCGAACCCATCCATCATTCTGAAAGCATTTGTTTAGTAAATGGAGAGACGATAGAAAACAATTAATTTATGATTCGGAAACATCTTATTGACAACGCACACGGACAGGCGTAGAAGAATCGCGAACTTGACCTGTCGTCAACAAACATACGCTGGAGTCCTTGACTTTGTGGGGCTTGCCGTCACGGCTGTTTCCTGCTGGACCACCGGTCCACTCCCTCCTCCAGCGACCTTGGCGGCACACACGTTCGCCTCCGACGCGCTTCTCACACTTCCCCTCTTGAGCACATCTCCATGTGCTAGTTGTACTTAATTAGCGAGATAGTGCACGGCTACACAACACGTCTGAATCACCGATAGCTCTTCAGAAGATTACTCAATCCCAGTTTGTCAAACAACATAAGTAATAAATAGCTCTTCCGACTATGAATAAAGTTAAGTCGAGTCTTTTGTATTATGACTGTATTCCCTATTGCATAGGTTATATTGTTATAGTCGGACAGTTCATAATTTTGTTAAAACTAAAACAACCAACCCGACATAACCAGGAATGTGGTGATCTAGTAGAAAAGAACAAATTTAATCATAAAAAAAAAAAAAAATAAATAAATAAAATAAAATAAAAATAGTAAAAAAATAAACATAACAAGACAACACCACGGTCTGAAAATTGCTCTAAATTTAATTTTCTATAGCCTACTTAATTGACAATAATTTAATTCAAACAGACATAGAAAAGAGTCGAAAACACCTGTGGGACTGTTTCAAAATGTAGAAACTTAAATAAGTCACCTTTAAAGTACCCAGAAAACAACTTCACTGTCGTTTAAATCTAGCCTTATTTTCTGCATAATTTGATGTTCATATAAATGAATGCATACATTTTAGTAAAATTATACCACATTTTGGTACATACAGTTTATATACATTGTGGAGTGGTGAACTCCACTCACACAGATGTCCAGGTAACAATATAAAGTAAAAATATGGAAAATACGCTCAAAATTCTAAAACGACATTATAAAATTCGTGGTAAACTAGTTTCTTTCCTTAAGTATTACTCAAGGATCGTTTCCGTTAATTCACAACTATAACAATAACATTAACCTAACATAACCAAACCTAACCTAACCTGAACAACCCTAACATAACATAACCTGAACAATCCTAACATAACATAACCTGAACAATCCTAACATAACCTAACCTAACCTGAACAATCCTAACATAACCTAACCAAACATAACATAACCTAACCAAACCTAACATAACCTAACCTGAACAAACCTAACATAACCTGAACAATCTTAACATAACCTAACGAAATTTAACCTAACCTAACTAAAGTAGTGGTAGTGAATTAACGGAAAATGTCCTTACTTAATTTTTAAATCAGATTTATTTGTTAAGTGACAAAGACCTAATCCCCTTTTGGACCTCCGCGGTTTTGACCCCTTTGAACCTTCTCGCTGAAAGCAGAAATGCTAATCATTAGGCTAGCGAGAGGCATAATAAATTTGAATGATAATACTAATATTTCAGCTGTTGGAGCCCAGAAATTACTTTAATAACTCAGCTTGTAAATGGTTCGTAACTTTGACCAAGGTCAGTTGAAATTCAGTTTCAGGACGGCCATTAAACCGGCCCTCCGGCCAATAAGTATGTGGTAGTTAGTCGTATCATGCATTATCGTTATCTCACCTAAGTGGCGTTGGTGAGTTCTGACACGATCGAAAACTCTGATAACACCAGATCATGCGACCGCCTTATCTTCAATACACTCGTGTAGGTCGAGTAATTTGAACTGGCATACAACTCCCTTATCTTATTCAACATATTTCTATGTTAACCCTGAACAGGTGGTTCAGTGTATGCGCATGATGTGAATATTTTAACGTGAATTCAAGATGTTAAATCGTGTTCAAACATGCCAACCTTGCACGTGCTTTGAGCCGATTATCTAGGATTAACGGACAAAAATTTACATAGAAAGATATTTTAGTAAATACAATTTTTTGGGTCAGAGCTTTCCTAAGGATTTGCGGAAGTTTCAAAATGTTATACAAAAATACGAATAACTCGTGAACGGATATGTTTATGGATTAGGAAAAAACTAATTTGATAGAATAGTAACATTTCAATGTAAAACATTCTTTTCAAAATTAACTTCTCATGAATGTTTCTTTTAGTTTTCAAGTTAGAGTAGTAACAAACACTTCTTGAAAACTGATTTCGGAATCATACCACTATAAACTTGGAAATGGCCTAACGTAATTTAGAAAAGAAAGTTTGTATTGTGAGAAACTAAATCGGACACGAATTCACTCAACTTAACTGTTCACAAGTTATTCGTACTGTAATTTTAAACTTCCATAACTCCTTAGGAACAAACCAAAGTTTTTGTTATGTTAGTTTTTGATAAAAGAAACACGCTATATTTTTGTCCAAAGATTACTGGATAAAATGTGTACCCAATAAAAAAAAAAGTTAAGTAACGTTGTTTTGAACCACATTATTCACATAAAAAATCGCAAAACAAACAATTTCCATTTCACTGACTCTTGTATAAATATTCTTCAAAAATAATCATTCTTCGTACATCAGTAGACAATAATGTACGTACCGACATAAGCCTATGTATCAGCACTTGTAGTGATCAATTGTAATGTATACACATCTCTAAGAAGCGAAAAGCGAATGTCAAATCGCCAAACTACTTTTTTCTAGTAATGCTATCTATAGTGAGACAGAGAATGACAGAGAGTGCAGTGAAAGAGAAAGGAAACGGTGGACATTGGGTTGGACGTTGCAGAACTAGTGCTGCGAATCGGCAGTCACGCTAAGCTCGTTTCGTCTGCTACAGGATGACTATTTACGCTTCTTATAGATGTGTATTCATTAAAAATACGTTGACAACATGTACAGTAGCTAACTAAACTTAGGTAATTACCAATTGGCGAATGTTGAACATGTCTTGATGACGGGAGGTGCGTGAAAGTGACAAGGAAAACGTAACCTGCTGCGATGGAGTACAATACAGAGGCGAAGGTCAACAACAATGGATGACATTCTAAATGGAAAACAGGCTAATTAACTATACTAATATAAACCAAGTGATTTATTTGGAACGTGGTAAGCGTTGCTGTACTGTCCGCGTTCGGAATACATGACTGTACATCTTTACAATTTTCATTCTATTTTCTGTGGATCTAATCCATTACGTAGCCGAGAGTAAAGGGTTCGTATATGGGGCAGTAGGGCCTACTATCATTTGGAGAGCCACTCATTGCTTTCTAGAGGAAAAACTTAACATCACTTCAACATTTTCGCTCTGCATCTTGATGAGGCGAACTGGTTTTCGGAACGGAAATGGAAGTTGGTGTTTTAGCATCTGGAGAGGTAGTCGTCATGTTAAAATTATATCCCATTAGCAGAATGTTAAATTCGGTAGGGCCCTTTTCAAAGAGTCGGAAAATTACTATATTTAACAATTTCAAAGGGCGCAAAATTTACTAGTGCATCCATTTGTTAACAATTTTATCAATAATTTGTATTTTAATACATATTACAAATTAATTAAATAAAACTCACAAGTTTTTATTTTATCACACATTTTTTTATAATTCAAAAGTGGATCCACTAGTAAATATTACCATAGGCTATTATGTTCTTTCAGATAAGGTAAAAATTAAAATTTTTCTACGAAGAATTAATGTCGAGTCCTTAATTATTTTATTTTGATACATTTACTTTTTTAAAAGTAAAGTATACAATGCTTTCGTGTATCATGTATATACTTCATTGGGTAAACACTGTACTGCAGTTATGGTCGTAAAAACTGTACAGGAGCTAGTGAACGTAAACACTGTACTGCAGTAATGGTCGTAAAAACTGTACTGGAGTTAATGATCGTAAACACTGTACTGCAGTTATGGTGGTAAAACTGTACAGGAGTTAATGAACGTAAACACTGTACTGCAGTTATAGTCGTAAAAACTATACAGGAGTTCATGATCGTAAACACTGTACTGCAATAATGGAAGTAAAAACTGTACAGGAGTTAATAAACATAAACACTGTACTGCAGTAATGGTCGTAAAAACTGTACAGGAGTTAATGAACGTAAACACTGTACTGCAGTAATGGTCGTAAAAACTGTACAGGAGTTAATGATCGTAATCACTGTACTGCAGTTATGGTGGTAAAACTGTACAGGAGTTAATGAACGTAAACACTGTACTGCAGTTATAGTCGTAAAAACTGTACAGGAATTAATGAACGTAAACACTGTACTGCAGTTATAGTCGTAAAAACTGTACAGGAGTTAATGAACGTAAACACTGTACTGCAATAATGGTCGTAAAAACTGTACAGGAGTTAATGAACGTAAACACTGTACTGCAGTTATAGTCGTAAAAACTGTACAGGAGTTAATGAACGTAAACACTGTACTGCAGTTATAGTCGTAAAAACTGTACCGGACTTAATGAACGTAAACACTGTACTGCAGTTTTAGTCGTAAAAACTGTACAGGAGTTAATGAACCTAAACACAGTACTGCAGTTATGGTGGTAAAAACTGTACAGGAGTTAATGAACGTAAACACTGTACTGCAGTTATAGTCGTAAAAACTGTACAGGAGTTAGTGAACGTAAACACTGTACTGCAGTTATGGTGGTAAAACTGTACAGGAGTTAATGAACGTAAACACTGTACTGCAGTTATAGTCGTAAAAACTGTACAAGAGTTAGTGAACGTAAACACTGTACTGCAGTTATGGTCGTAAAAACTGTACAGGAGGTAATGAACGTAAACACTGTACTGCAGTTATAGTCGTAAAAATTGTACAGGAGTTAATGAACGTAAACACTGTACTGCAGTTATGGTCGTAAAAACTGTACAGGAGGTAATGAACGTAAACACTGTACTGCAGTTATAGTCGTAAAAATTGTACAGGAGTTAATGAACGTAAACACTGTACTGCAGTTATAGTCGTAAAAACTGTACAAGAGTTAGTGAACGTAAACACTGTACTGCAGTTATGGTCGTAAAAACTGTACAGGAGTTAGTGAACGTAAACACTGTACTGCAGTTATAGTCGTAAAAATTGTACAGGAGTTAATGAACGTAAACACTGTACTGCAGTTATGGTCGTAAAAATTGTACAGGAGTTAATGAACGTAAACACTGTACTGCAGTTTTAGTCGTAAAAACTGTACAGGAGTTAATGAACCTAAACACAGTACTGCAGTTATAATGGTAAAAACTGTACAGGAGTTAATGAACGTAAACACTGTACTGCAGTTATGGTGGTAAAACTGTACAGGAGTTAATGAACGTAAACACTGTACTGCAATAATGGTCGTAAAAACTATACATGAGTTAATGATCGTATACACTGTACTGCAATAATGGTCGTAAAAACTGTACAGGAGTTAATGATCGTAAACACTGTACTGCAATAATGGTGGTAAAAATTGTACAGGAGTTCATGATCGTAAACACTGTACTGCAATAATGGTCGTAAAAACTGTACAGGAGTTAATGATCGTAAACACTGTACTTCAATAATGGTCGTAAAAACTGTACAGGAGTTAATGATCGTAAACACTATACTGCAATAATGGTCGTAAAAACTGTACAGGAGTTAATGATCGTAAACACTGTACTGCAATAATGATCGTAAAAATTGTACAGGAGTTCATGATCGTAAACACTGTACTGCAATAATGGTCGTAAAAACTGTACAGGAGTTAATGATCGTAAACACTGTACTTCAATAATGGTCGTAAAAACTGTACAGGAGTTAATGATCGTAAACACTGTACTGCAATAATGGTCGTAAAAACTGTACAGGAGTTAATGATCGTAAACACTGTACTGCAATAATGATCGTAAAAATTGTACAGGAGTTCATGATCGTAAACACTGTACTGCAATAATGGTCGTAAAAACTGTACAGGAGTTAATGATCGTAAACACTGTACTGCAATAATGGTCCTACAAACTGTACAGGAGGTAATAAACGTAAACACTGTACTGCAGTAATGGTCGTAAAAACTGTACAGGAGTTAATAAACGTAAACACTGTACTGCAGTAATGGTCGTAAAAACTGTACAGGAGTTAATGAACGTAAACACTGTACTGCAGTTATGGTCGTAAAAACTGTACAGAAGTTATTGAAAGTAAAAACTGTCCAGTAATTAATGTACGTTAACACTGTACAGCTGTTATGGTCGTAAAAACTGTACAGGATTTAATGATCGTAAACATTGTATTGCAGTTATGGTCGTACAAACTGTACAGGAGTTAGTGAACGTAAACACTGTACTGCAGTTATGGTGGTAAAACTGTACAGGAGTTAATGAACGTAAACACTGTACTGCAGTTATAGTCGTAAAAACTGTACAGGAGTTAGTGAACGTAAACACTGTACTGCAGTTATAGTCGTAAAAACTGTACAGGAGTTAGTGAACGTAAACACTGTACTGCAGTTATGGTGGTAATACTGTACAGGAGATAATGAACGTAAACACTGTACTGCAGTTATAGTCGTAAAAACTGTACAGGAGTTAGTGAACGTAAACACTGTACTGCAGTTATGGTCGTAAAAACTGTACAGGAGTTAGTGAACGTAAACACTGTACTGCAGTTATGGTCGTTAAAACTGTACAGGAGTTAGTGAACGTAAACACTGTACTGCAGTTATAGTCGTAAAAATTGTACAGGAGTTAATGAACGTAAACACTGTACTGCAGTTTTAGTCGTAAAAACTGTACAGGAGTTAATGAACCTAAACACAGTACTGCAGTTATGGTGGTAAAAACCGTACAGGAGTTAATGAACGTAAACACTGTACTGCAGTTATGGTGGTAAAACTGTACAGGAGTTAATGAACGTAAACACTGTACTGCAGTTATATTCGTAAAAACTGTACAGGAGTTAATGAACGTAAACACTGTACTGCAATAATGGTCGTAAAAACTGTACATGAGTTAATGATCGTAAACACTGTACTGCAATAATGGTCGTAAAAACTGTACAGGAGTTAATGATCGTAAACACTGTACTGCAATAATGGTCGTAAAAACTGTACAGGAGTTAATGATCGTAAACACTGTACTGCAATAATGGTCGTAAAAACTGTACAGGAGTTAATGATCGTAAACACTGTACTGCAATAATGGTCGTAAAAATTGTACAGGAGTTCATGATCGTAAACACTGTACTGCAATAATGGTCGTAAAAACTGTACAGGAGTTAATGATCGTAAACACTGTACTGCAATAATGGTCCTACAAACTGTACAGGAGTTAATAAACGTAAACACTGTACTGCAGTAATGGTCGTAAAAACTTTACAGGAGTTAATAAACGTAAACATTGTACTGCAGTAATGGTCGTAAAAACTGTACAGGAGTTAATGAACGTAAACACTGTACTGCAGTAATGGTCGTAAAAACTGTACAGAAGTTATTGAAAGTAAAAATTGTCCAGTAATTAATGTACGTTAACACTGTACAGCTGTTATGGTCGTAAAAACTGTACAGGATTTAATGATCGTAAACATTGTATTGCAGTTGTGGTCGTACAAACTGTACAGGAGTTAATGAACGTAAACACTGTACTGCAGTACTGGTCGTAAAAACTGTACAGGAGTTAATAATAGTAAAAACTGCTCAGTTGTTAATGTACGTAAACACTGTACTGCAGTTATGGTCGTAAAAACTGTACAGGATTTAATGATCGTAAACATTGTATTGCAGTTATGGTCGTTCAAACTGTACAGGAGTTAATGAACGTATACACTGTACTGCAGTACTGGTCGTAAAAACTGTACAGGAGTTAATAAAAGTAAAAACTGCTCAGTAGTTAATGTACGTAAACACTGTACTGCAGTTATGGTCGTAAAATCTGTACAGGAGTTAGTGAACGTAAACACTGTACTGCAGTTATAGTCGTAAAAATTGTACAGGAGTTAATGAACGTAAACACTGTACTGCAGTTATGGTCGTAAAAATTGTACAGGAGTTAATGAACGTAAACACTGTACTGCAGTTTTAGTCGTAAAAACTGTACAGGAGTTAATGAACCTAAACACAGTACTGCAGTTATGGTGGTAAAAACTGTACAGGAGTTAATGAACGTAAACACTGTACTGCAGTTATAGTCGTAAAAATTGTACAGGAGTTAGTGAACGTAAAAACTGTACTGCAGTTATGGTGGTAAAACTGTACAGGAGTTAATGAACGTAAACACTGTACTGCAGTTATAGTCGTAAAAACTGTACAGGAGTTAGTGAACGTAAACACTGTACTGCAGTTATAGTCGTAAAAACTGTACAGGAGTTAATGAACGTAAACACTGTACTGCAGTTATGGTCGTAAAAATTGTACAGGAGTTAATGAACGTAAACACTGTACTGCAGTTTTAGTCGTAAAAACTGTACAGGAGTTAATGAACCTAAACACAGTACTGCAGTTATGGTGGTAAAAACTGTACCGGAGTTAATGAACGTAAACACTGTACTGCAGTTATAGTCGTAAAAACTGTACAGGAGTTAGTGAACGTAAACACTGTACTGCAGTTATGGTGGTAAAACTGTACAGGAGATAATGAACGTAAACACTGTACTGCAGTTATAGTCGTAAAAACTGTACAGGAGTTAGTGAACGTAAACACTGTACTGCAGTTATGGTCGTAAAAACTGTACAGGAGTTAGTGAACGTAAACACTCTACTGCAGTTATAGTCGTAAAAACTGTACAGGAGTTAGTGAACGTAAACACTGTACTGCAGTTATAGTCGTAAAAACTGTACAGGAGTTAGTGAACGTAAACACTGTACTGCAGTTATGGTCGTAAAAACTGTACAGGAGTTAGTGAACGTAAACACTGTACTGCAGTTATAGTGGTAAAACTGTACAGGAGTTAATGAACGTAAACACTGTACTGCAGTTATAGTCGTAAAAACTGTACAGGAGTTAGTGAACGTAAACACTGTACTGCAGTTATAGTCGTAAAAACTGTACAGGAGTTAGTGAACGTAAACACTGTACTGCAGTTATGGTCGTAAAAACTGTACAGGAGTTAGTGAACGTAAACACTGTACTGCAGTTATGGTGGTAAAACTGTACAGGAGTTAATGAACGTAAACACTGTACTGCAGTTATGGTGGTAAAACTGTACAGGAGTTAATGAACGTAAACACTGTACTGCAGTTATAGTCGTAAAAACTGTACAGGAGTTCATGATCGTAAACACTGTACTGCAGTTATGGTGGTAAAAACTGTACAGGAGTTAGTGAACGTAAACACTGTACTGCAGTTATAGTCGTAAAAATTGTACAGGAGTTAATGAACGTAAACACTGTACTGCAGTTATGGTCGTAAAAACTGTACAGGAGTTAGTGAACGTAAACACTGTACTGCAGTTATAGTCGTAAAAATTGTACAGGAGTTAATGAACGTAAACACTGTACTGCAGTTATGGTGGTAAAAACTGTACAGGAGTTAATGAACGTAAACACTGTACTGCAGTTATAGTCGTAAAAACTGTACAGGAGTTAGTGAACGTAAACACTGTACTGCAGTTATGGTCGTAAAAACTGGACAGAAGTTAGTGAACGTAAACACTGTACTGCAGTTATGGTCGTAAAAACTGTACAGGAGTTAGTGAACGTAAACACTGTACTGCAGTTATAGTCGTAAAAATTGTACAGGAGTTAATGAACGTAAACACTGTACTGCAGTTATGGTCGTAAAAATTGTACAGGAGTTAATGAACGTAAACACTGTACTGCAGTTTTAGTCGTAAAAACTGTACAGGAGTTAATGAACGTAAACACAGTACTGCAGTTATGGTCGTAAAAACTGTACAGGAGTTCATGATCGTAAACACTGTACTGCAGTTATGGTGGTAAAACTGTACAGGAGTTAATGAACGTAAACACTGTACTGCAGTTATATTCGTAAAAACTGTACAGGAGTTAATGAACGTAAACACTGTACTGCAATAATGGTCGTAAAAACTGTACATGAGTTAATGATCGTAAACACTGTACTGCAATAATGGTCGTAAAAACTGTACAGGAGTTAATAAACGTAAACACTGTACTGCAATAATGGTCGTAAAAATTGTACAGGAGTTCATGATCGTAAACACTGTACTGCAATAATGGTCGTAAAAACTGTACAGGAGTTAATGATCGTAAACACTGTACTGCAATAATGGTCGTAAAAACTGTACAGGAGTTAATGATCGTAAACACTGTACTGCAATAATGGTCGTAAAAACTGTACAGGAGGTAATGATCGTAAACACTGTACTGCAATAATGGTCGTAAAAATTGTACAGGAGTTCATGATCGTAAACACTGTACTGCAATAATGGTCGTATAAACTGTACAGGAGTTAATGATCGTAAACACTGTACTGCAATAATGGTCCTACAAACTGTACAGGAGTTAATAAACGTAAACACTGTACTGCAGTAATGGTCGTAAAAACTGTACAGGAGTTAATAAACGTAAACACTGTACTGCAGTAATGGTCGTAAAAACTGTACAGGAGTTAATGAACGTAAACACTGTACTGCAGTAATGGTCGTAAAAACTGTACAGAAGTTATTGAAAGTAAAAACTGTGCAGTAATTAATGTACGTTAACACTGTACAGCTGTTATGGTCGTAAAAACTGTACAGGATTTAATGATCGTAAACATTGTATTGCAGTTGTGGTCGTACATACTGTACAGGAGTTAATGAACGTAAACACTGTACTGCAGTACTGGTCGTAAAAACTGTACAGGAGTTAATAATAGTAAAAACTGCTCAGTAGTTAATGTACGTAAACACTGTACTGCAGTTATGGTCGTAAAAACTGTACAGGATTTAATGATCGTAAACATTGTATTGCAGTTATGGTCGTTCAAACTGTACAGAAGTTAATGAACGTAAACACTGTACTGCAGTACTGGTCGTAAAAACTGTACAGGAGTTAATAAAAGTAAAAACTGCTCAGTAGTTAATGTACGTAAACACTGTACTGCAGTTATGATTGTAACAACTGTACAGGAGTTAATGATCGTAAACACTGTACTACAGTTATGATTGTAACAACTGTACAGCAGTTAATGATCGTAAACACTGTACTGCAGTTATGATTGTAACAACTGTACAGGAGTTAATGATCGTAAACACTGTACTGCAGTAATGGTCGTAAAAACTGTAATGGAGTTAATAAACGTAAACATTGTACTGAAGTTATGGACGTAAAAACTGTACTGAAGTGCGTATTTTAAAGCGAATATGGATGATAACATGCGTGTTAGATGAGTTACGATGACCTCTGTAGTCTGGTTACTAACTGAGTTTGACCGTTTCTCAGAAAGAGCCATTTATTATAGCCCAATAGCCAGGACACCTATGGGACCTAGCTTTACGTGGAATCTGAACTATGTAGTGTTGGCTGATTTTCAGCCAATTGACAAGCCTGATACTCAGTTCCCTCCCCTACACGACATCCGGACATTGATTACCATCCAAAATGGCCACACCAGAGTTCTCTAGTAGTATCTACGTCGATGGTAAACATTATGCGTACGCCATGCATAGAACCTATCGCCCACAATCTCTACGACACTTTATCCCCAAGTAGCTAGATTACAGCACTGCGCCAATAGTGCCAGTATAGATTGTACAGATTCTGATTGTAATGTGGTTTTCATTTAGTTTATTTTGGTAATGAAGTAACTAATATTAGTTTATTTTTGGACAGAGAATACAAATATTATCCAAGCAATAAAAATTAATTTTAATATTAGTTGAATATTATTAGGTTAATTAGTTAGATAAAATAACCGAATAACTGGACAAATGACTGACTGGTAAGTTGTTTACTAGAACCAGTTGATTATATATCAACTAATCAGCTGATACCCCACGTAGACTAATAATCTGACAGTTCTAGCCCAAGGTCCTTGCCACACCTTCTCCGATATCTACGCCCAGCCCAATCAAGTTGGCTTAGTCTTCACTGTTGACAGTCGGAGTAGCTCTTCACATTGTTGCAGTACAGTGGAGCCACAGTATAAAAACACACAGCAGCGATTTAAATAAAAATTGGCGTCAAACACGACGCTAGCACTCCTAGCGGCAGGAGCAAGGAAGCGCGTATTTTTGCACTATATACATCCACAGCTGTCATTCGTAAATGTCGAATAACATACATCTATAATCTGTCATGTCATTTTTACTTTCTCCCACATGCGTTAGCATAAAGAAATTATTGTGATCGTCCAAAAACAACCATTTTAGGGTCCCCTGAACCCAAAAAGTGGTTTTTAAAAAAAATTTGGATGTCTGTCCGTATGTGCGTCAATATGTGTGTGTATGTGTGTGCACTTCGCTTGAGACCAAGTGGGTGAATCAATTTTTATGAAACTTGGTACGTAGGTGTATGTAGCCAAAATCTCCAAACCACTTTTTCACTTTTTGGAATTTTAGTTTTTTTATATTTATGGACAAAAAACATACAAAATGGAATTTTCTCAAAACCGGCTCTAACGATTTTAATTATATTTTCAGGAAAGATGGAAATTACAATTTAATATATTTTAATAAAAACCGCATCTTGACTAGTTTTTGAGATGTGACAAAAATATATATATATATATATATATATATATATATATATATATATATATATATATATATATATATATATATATATATATATATATATATATATACCGTATATATATATATGTATATATATTTATATTTGGGAATTAAACTGGTAATTTTCAAGGTTTTGATTTTTGTTAGTGTTTAATATGGGGGAAAGTTTGTGCTAATTCTTTGGAACCATTTATTTAAATTGCTATCAGGTCCCCAGGATAAGTGTTAGAGAAGGCTTCTTAGCCCTAACTTCGCCTGGTAAAATAAGACGATCTTTAACTTTAACTTTTTATTCCACTTCTTTACAAGATAAAATGCAATACGACGGTAATGGGGTGTAGTTTCATGCTATGCCACTAGGAGCGCTAGCGCCACAGAGCTGCAATGGAAGTGTTACTACGGTATGTTATACTGTGGTGGATCACTATCATTCACTCGATTGGTTCTGGGTATTGTTGCCGACAAAGACGCAAACTTAATTGTTTATAGTTAGTTCATTCAGCCAACAATTCGTTCCGCACTTTAGTTGACTCATCCACACTGTCGACTTTAACACTGTCCTCGATGAAACTTCGTGTTTCGAACTATGAACCTCCCTCATAGGGAGCGGACACCCTTGAATCGGCTCCGAACTGGCATTGGCAGATGCAATTACTGGATGTATAAATGGGGACTGACACTAGATCAGTCATGTGATTGCAGGGAATCTATCCAAACAATGGGTCACATAGTTACAGAGTGCCTCCTGCGCTATTTTACGGTGTATGGCCAGCATACACAGAATCAGTGAGGCAGGTGTTATATGGCTTGATGGATTGGAGATCACTTTACATTTTATAATCAATAAATATATAATCATGCCTTGTGGATATTTATCCAAATATACAGCGCAGCTTTATAGTTAACAAATGGTAGCTGACAACAAACCATACGATATAGATATATATAATAAATAAAATAAAAACTAAGATTATATATTAGAATATAAGTTTATATATTGTTATTAGGTTTTTAGTTTTAAACAGAGTTCTTCATGTTAAATTATGTTTTGTATTTTGGCTTCATATACTAAACACAGACTTAGGGTATATAAGGGAAAAAACACAAGTTTTGTCTTTTCAAGAAATAACGAAATCCTTTCTGAAATCGAAAACAATTATATATTAACATGCTTAACGATATTTATTCAGATTATAGTAAGATTCACGACTAACTTTGTGGTTGTGTAAATTATGACACCAACAAGAAGCCACTAATATTGATCACAGATAGTGTCGCTAAAAATTTTTTTTTAATTTAGATTACTAATTATTTTAAAAATAGTTTTTTATCGAACATAATTCACGTTGGTACATGTATAGTACAAGTGAACGCCAAACAACACAAATATGTTACAATACATGCACAAAATAATACAATATAAGCCCAAAAAATATATCAAAATACAAGCACAAAATGCACAAATGAACTACAGTAAAAGTGCAAAATGCACAAATATAGCACAATACAAGCACAAAATGCACAAATACAAGGTGTAACTGAAATACTTGGGACAGATTTCAGGAGGTTGTTCCTGGGGTCAAAACAAACCAAAAAGTTCTTTTAAACATACGTCCTAATATGCACAGTTTTCTGTCTTTACATTATAATTGTTTTCTCAGCAACCATTATAGGTAGAGTGTTGA
This sequence comes from Stictocephala bisonia, assembly GCA_035578905.1. NCBI lineage: Eukaryota > Metazoa > Arthropoda > Insecta > Hemiptera > Membracidae > Stictocephala > Stictocephala bisonia. The sequence continues at coordinate 881,223 of JAQJVL010000003.1, forward strand.
AATTTGGCACATATGTTATACTAGTAATACTCCAATACATTAAAAAACTTTTTAAAAAATTCGTCGGCAAATTAAAAAATGGTGGCTAGTTAAAAACTTAGACGTTAATTCCGTAATAACTACACCCCTATATATATATATATATATATATATATATATATATATATATATATATATATATATATATATAAACACAAAAGTAATAAATTGTAGGAAATTTGATTATAAAAATAACGATACCTTATTTGTTGTAAACAAATAATAAATGCATAATATGTGGTATTTTCTTTAATCTAGTTACACTTGAAATGTATTCATTGGTATTGTGCAAGGTTTCCCTCAAACGTTTTATTCCAATAATGTTGTGATTATTTCTGGAGCCAGGATATTAAATATTAATTTAATACCGGGTTGCTATTACACACCGACCTTAACAATTTAAGTATAGCGTACTAAGTGCTATTTTATTACCGGTATACAAAATATATTTAATTGTGAAACTACTTTGAAAAAAATAAATAATAACAGTTTTAAAAATTAGTAGTAGAAACTGAGTTATTAAAAATTAGTTTTGGGCTAATTTTTGTTAATTAGTCTAAGATATTCAACCTTTATGATAATTAAAATGTATGGATTTAAGCCTGGATCCTAATATTACAGAGTTAAACACGGCTGGTATTTCAATTTTGCAACGTCCAAAGTTGCCGTTTGTAACTATTTGAGTGTCCATAGATTAGAAACTGCTAATATTACGGAAAAATGCAAAGAATAAATGAGTTTTAAAATTACATTTACTACCAGAAAAGATCATTAAATAGACAGTGTTCTGTAAGCAAAAAATTAAGATTTTCACTATTTTGGAAATTTGCGGCTTTTTTGAAAATCACTAAATCCATATTTTTTATTAATGGGGAAAAAGTAGGTGAAGTTCCCCATTTAAATTTTGTTGTATCTTTGCAGGTTTAAAATATCCCAATTGTGGCACATTAAGAAAATTACCCTGTATAGAAATATATGTATAATTAGTTAATATATGAACATTATAAGCTTAATTATGGGGATATATTGTCAAATAAATGTCAGACCAACTAGTACAGTAAAATAGTAATTTCACTTGTACAACATCACTTGTTTGAAATTAATTGCACATTTCAAATATTGCCAATTACTTTTATATTTAGTATTTATTCATAGTACATAATATTTATAATTTGTATTTAATTAATGACATAGAAAGTTCCTGAAGAGCTTTGGGAACTTTAGTCATTTCGTTGATGGCTGTAGGTCGCAACTCGAGCTCTAGTTATGGCCCTCTCGGACACTGGGCGCACCTCGAGGAATACACGAAAAATGCGTACAGCGAAAAATGCGTACACCAGGAATCTTGCGAAATATGCGTACAGGATCAAGTTTTGACAGATGACGAGGGTAACCTATGACGTCATTAGATAGGCGAAAAATGCGTACACCTTTTAGGGCAAATGGATCTTTTACAACAATTGAATTATATAAATGCGTTTACCTCTAAAATAAATATGAATCTCGCTTAGTTTCTTGGGATTGGAGAACCTAACCTAACCTAACCTAATTTCGCTGTACGCATCTTTCATGCCACCGGGGAGAATACTTACCCTCGTCAAATACCACTGTTTCCTTCTGTACGCATATTTCGCTGTACGCATTTTTCCCTGTACGCATCTTTCGTGCCACCACCTCGAGCATCCCTTTATGGACCCTAGGTCATAAAAGTCGCAACTCATGCTCGCCCCCAATAAATAGGTGGGCCTTGCTCCCCATGATTGAAAACCACATAAGTTATCACTGGATGTGGAATAATGTGTTTTCCTATCTAGTAATTTACTCAAACGATCAAAACTCTCTAAAAAAACTCTAACCAGATGGAAGCCTCTGTACGTATGGTCATTGAACACATGGCTAGTTAAATATTTATGTTGGAAATTTACGATTATTTGTTAAAGATATCAAAACTCACTTGTCGTAATATTGTTAACATCCTAAGAGCAACTGAATTCTGCAACAGTTTAAGATTCATCTAACATCTATGTATTCTTAAACATTTGTTTTATATATTATACTAGCTGTACCCGCCCGCTTCGCCGGTCATAATATTGAGTTTGATTTAGAACCTAATAGCTGAAAGAATTCGAGCATTTTTGCTTCTTCTACCAATATTAGATTTTTTAGGAGGCATGTCATAAAAAGTAAACTGCAAGACAAATAATTATTTATTTTTTATTTTCACGTTTCACCACATGTTTTAATTACCGAGGAAAAAAGGTTAACACCAAATACAGATCACCTGATCAAGTAAAAGTAGTGTGTGCTACACTCTCAAGGTGAAATGTAGAACTACAATGAATCAAAACATATACAGTACTGTCGTGAGAACTTCAATCTGCTTATGGCATGTGAAACTACATTAAACCACACAGTCATATGTTTTTTGTAAACAATTCAGATTCTCCATTTGAATAACATGGGATCTTTAGGAGCCCGTGGGGCGGGACCCTGTGGACGGATCTGCATCAAACTTCACAGAAACCATCTCGGGAGTATACAGGACAACATCCTAAAGTTTCATGGCGATCGGTTGGATGGTTTGGCAGCGCATAAACTTCAAACACACACACACACACACACACATATATATATACAAACATCCTCTTTTATAAATATAGATATCTAGGCAAATCTGTTCATGATAGCTTCCATTGACCCAAGTTATTTCTGTTATGACTTTTCTTGTTGAAAAAATGTTGTTTTCTTAATTGTAAATAATTAGGCTGTTACTCATTTCTGGATTAGTAGAAAAATTATGTTTTATTTACTGGGCGTGCCAAATTTAACGTATAGTAGTCTGCTTGTGTGATTTGTACTCGAAATCACTAGTCATAAATACTGATTGGTTGGGCCCAAAGGAGTCAAATCAAGAGGGTGATGTAGAGCTGTAAACTAGCTACTTAGCCAAGCATTGTAAAATAAATAAATAAATAAATAAATAAAAATGCCTTTATTGTGCAAGCGTATTTCAGTTTGAACAACTGTTTTTCAAATCAACTATTGTCAATCTTAAATTAAAATTAATAATAAAATTAATAACAATAGTTACACAGCAGCAAAAACACTTTACTTATCTAAATAGGCCCTGGTTTTAACAGCTCCTTTATTTTTATTTTAAAATTAGTAACAGAAGCTATATTTTTAACATGCGGAGGAAGGTCATTAAATAACTTGGGGCCAAAGTATGAAAACCCCTTCCTCCCTACTTCAAGCCTCACTTGAGGAAAGTGAAGCTGTCCATCCTGGCGGGTGCTACGTTGAGAGACCTCCCCACGAAACATGAGCTTCTCGCTTAGGTACTGTGGCTCTTTTAGAATAAGAGCTTTATGGACCATGCAACATGTCAGAATTCTACACACCACTTCCATAGGGAGCATAAAGCACTTGTACAGGCTGGAGGCGATATTGTCCTGAGATCAGCTCTCGGCGTGGTAACTAACGAAGTCTGGGATAGAAGAGTGAGGCTTAACAACACAGTTAGCTGAAAATCAGAACAATACTACGTGGTTCGGTTCCACCGTAAGCTGAATTCCCCTAGTGTCTCTGGCTACTGGCCTACTAAACAAATCTCCCGTTAGAAAATTATTAGAAAAAAAATTCTTTCATCTACACTAATTCGTAATACATATCAGCTCATATATCTAAAATCGGCACCTTAGATAGTAAATAAATAAGAATGCAAGCTATCCTGGACAAGCTTTACAAGCCAACAACAAACAAAAAAAGAGTTATCTAAATACAGATTTAGAAGTAGTACCGGGAGACTGGCTTCGCACAGTTGAATTTTGCATACCTCTCAGAGGAACCTAAGTATCGTTTGTTGTTGCTCGACCTTGAAGATTATTAATAACATTTCATTTCGGAGGCCTTCCACGTTTAGCTTTAGCCCCTTTGTTGAACTCGACCTACGACCTCGCGGACGAAAGATCAGCCTGCGGCCTCACCAAAGAACTCCCATTTGTGGATCTCGCATGTCGCCTCGTGAAAAAGATCGGCCTACAGCCTCACCAGGATTCTTAAGCATCATGACAATGGATTTTAGTTTTTGGGGCAGTGGGGCTCATAAGCATAGCCTTTTCTAAAATCTGATGGTATATTAGTAAATAGAAGAAGAATACCTTTCATTTATCCTTCACTTGGGTGTATTAGTTTAACATCACCCAATTTTAGGGTTTTGAGCATAATTTTTATTTGGGGGGGGGGGGAGAGCAGTCTCGATAATAAGATAAGCTAGTGTACTAAATATGAAAATAATATTACTGTATAATGTATATGAAAAATAATAAAATATTCAATTCTGATTAGTTTGCTAGTGACATATCGAAACAACCAATTACATTTTAAATAGGATTCCATGACCAAAATTTATTAAAGCACCACCAAGCGGACTAACTTGTAGTTCGAACTAAGTTACGACGAGCTGACGCACGGTGAGTAGGTAGATGACAACTGACTAAGCATAACAAAGAGATTTGACAGGTCAAACGAAGCACTCTCACTTAATTCCGACTTATCAGTATGACTAATTCAACTGATAAATGTTTATCTGTGCAAATACTAATATTACACCACTGACTTTTTTAGCCGTCTTCTCAGGCACATATTCTCGACAGTACATCCTACCGTCAATATAGGGCTGTTGCCACTATCTAGTCAACAGCCTACTAACAAGTAGCTCTCGACTAACAAATCAACTCTTAGGCAACTACCCTCGGTACGACATTTTTGTATAACTATTTAGATCCTGCAAGTGTATAAGAGAGGCTTGCCTTTTAAAAAAATACAACAAGTGACAGAGTAAAAAGAAGTTTTCAGTTTTGTAAAGTGGTGAGAGCGAGGTAAAGGATATAATAAATAAGATTTCAACAACTGCCTTTGGGTCGGTTGGAATTTCTATCCAAATGATAAGAGCTGTCAGTACATTCTGCATCTGTGCCATCACCCATATAATCAATCTTTCTCTCCTCAGTGGCCATTCCCCTTCTGTCTGCCAAAGATTGATAGTACATCTTGTTTGTGTGATTTAAGGCCCATCTCCTTATTACCAGCAATGTCCAAAATATTGGAGAGGATTGTTTGTAATCAGTTGGTTTCCTTCTTGGACTATAACAACATCTTGCCTGACAGCCAGTCAGGTTTCAGAAAGGGCTTCAGCACCACATCAGCTTTACTGAATCTAAGTGATAAACTTTTTTCATCTAAGGACAAAGGCCTCTGTGGTAGTCTGGTCTGAATTTTCCCATGCATTCGAATTCGTCAATTTTGAATTAGGTTTGAGTCGGGTTTGGTAGTAATACGGTGATGTGGTTTGATTTGTACTTGTCTGGGAGAACTCAGGTCACTAAAGTAAATAATCATTTCTCGGATGTCACTTATAGTCTCAGGGCAGCTGTCTGGGCTCCATTATGTTTCATCTATACACAGCAGATCTTGAATCTGTACTAACTCATTGTTCTCTGTACTCGTATGCAGACGATACTCAGCTGCTACTATCATACCATCCTTCCATGTAGCCTTGGCTGTTCAGCAAATGAATGCGGAACTGTTGGACGTCAAACTTTGGCCAGATGACCACGGTCTTAATTAAATCCTAATAAATGCTCTATTGTTCATATCTAGCCTCCCGCAGCAAAGAATGTCATGAAGAATAATTCGCTGTATGTGTCTTTGGGTGGGGAACCTTTGACGGTATCTGAAACTGTAAAGATTCCAGGCGTAACATTAGACACACAATTAACCTTTTCCTTTCATGTTAGAAATGTGACCCTTTCATGTTAGCACAATGTGCAGGTTGAGTTTTATTTAGGCTTAGGGGTTGCTCCAAGAGCAACCCTAGCTACAAATAGTAAAAAGTATTATTTTCCCTGCAATGTTGTATGCGCTTCCAGTGTTCGGAAGTAGGTTATCCCTTTACAACACTGTCTCACTCCAATGACTACAAAACTCAGCGATTAGGTTCGTGTATGGTCTCAGGAAATATGACCGTCAGTTAAGCTCGAGAAAAAGCAAAAACATTTCCAATAAAGCATATATTTAGTTTGGAAGTGGCTTGTTTATCCACAAGATTATGCTATCTGGTACACCCACTTATTTGAGGAACATGCTGCGGGCTCGTTCAGAGGTTAGAGAACGTCGCACGTGCCAGGACAGCATGCTAGAGGTACCGAAAGTCAGACCCGAGGAGGGAAGGAATGCTTTTTCTTACTTTGCTTCCCAGATTTACAACGGAATTCAACATAATTTCAAAGCACTCAGCTATGTATCTTTTCAAAATAAACTTAAGCTACATTTGGAATATGATTATTTTAAAATGTAAGTTGTGTAAAATATATTTTTTTTTTGTGATTTTAGCCTAGTGATTATGTAAATTTAGTATGACTTGAGTTTTTTTTAAAAACAACCTTATGTTGAAAAACGCTCCAAATAAAGACGTTATTTATTTATTGTGTGACCTAATAGTGTATTATCCTCAATCTCTTGAATATAATTTCATAAATAAATGAAACCAGTGTTTATGATTCAAAAACTGTTTATATTGGAGCTTTCGGTCAGCATCAGCATTTGATTGCAATTATTAGTCAGTATTATTTTATTATAGAAATAATACTGGTTAAATTACCTTTTTTCCTGTCAACAGTTCTTCAAACATAATCTGCTATGTACATTTCGAAGCATAAAGCTTCATCATCAGGCATAGGGTGTCTATCACCGGCCAGCAAATGTGTTATTTTAATATGTTTAAATGTTTTTAATGTTTTTAGTGTTTTAATGTAAATAGTGACGTTTTTAAAAAGCCTGATGATGAAGCTTTATGCTTCGAAATGTACATAGAAGATTATGTTTGAAGAACTGTTGACAGGAAAAAAAGTAATTTAACCAGTATTATTTCTATAATATAACAGTTCTGGAGGCTAATAAAACAAAATGAATAAATTATTTTATTTTTGAAAATTTCAACACGACAATCGTTTTTCAATAATTGTATTTGAATCAGGAAGTATATTAAATTGAAACTTATTATTTATTTACTCACTGTTTTAACTTGTCCGTTGCTTAACCGTGTTGTATACGGTACACCAACTTCCTATAATAATTCAAAAAGAATACCAAATTAAGAACTAATTGTGTATTTTCTAGTTGTTCCATGAAGTTCAATAATGGAGGTCCATAAAAAAATCCAAATACATAATAAAAAAAGCATTCCTGTTGGAACAAAAAGAGAACTGGAACTTTAACTAGTTCTCAGTGTTCTTCAGCTTTACTCTTTTATTACTCATAAACCGTTAATGTATCGCATTTATATTTTAATACTTGGTTGGCAGGGATGTTTTTCATAAATTATAAAAAATTTCAGATTTTTAACTTTTCAATACAAAAATAATATGCTATCGATTATGTGAGACAATATTTTCTTGACTTATAGAGATTGTAAAATTTATTAATTAATTATGTTGTTAATAATTTAAATGAATTTAAAATCACAGCATTTACTTACGTATGTAAAAGTGATGTCTAATAACTAAACACATCATAAGGATTACAACGTCACCAAGTAATCAATTTGACGACCTCTAGAAGCCAAGAAAAAATGTTTCATGAAATTGATAAGAACTTTTGTCTTAAAACCTAAAATATGTGAATATATAAAACTAATAGAAAACATTCTTGTCAAGCGCGAATTAAAGTAAGCGATATGTTAACGGTTTTTCAAGTAATAAAATTACAAAATTTATGCACACTGAAAACTAATTAAAACTCCGGGACTTTTTTGTTCCTACAAGAATAAAAAGTATTAAAAGTAATCATAAATTTTAAAAATGCATACGTCATAAAGTACAACTAAACGAGGGAAACAATGGTGTGATTGGAGTTGTCATTGTCTCTTGGATCCTTAACAAACAGCATTGAAACTCGGGTGCACATAATTTCTGCTCCGACAATATGCACATAGATTGTTATTTCAAATACATTTCGTATCGTATTATTCCTCTTTGTTCAATTAAATGTAATATCCGTTACGCTATTCATTGGTAGTAAATTACATTATTTTTATCCTATTGTTTTGACAGACCTTTATATAATTGCAGGCAACTTGGTTGTTTATTACTACCGGAACAAAGAACTTTATTTGATGATAATTGGAATTTATTCCGTAAAAAAACGATTGAATTCAAATTACAATACGTTTGTGCGTGTTTAATGGCTCATCTATTGTAAACTACTTTATTTTTTAATTTAAATTTAAAATTTTTATGAACACAATTAACAATGTGGCGTAGTGTTGTTGAAATTTATTAACACAAATGTATAACTGTTCTTTTTCAATAAAATTATTTTTCGGCTCGAAAAATACAATTTTATGCTTACCTAATCAAACATAACCCAACTGTCGATTTACTAAAAAAATCTTAATTAGCGTTAAAATCAGGTGCCTGGCATCCGGGATCACCTGCTGGCCGTTCCTCCAGCCGGGATTGTGTGATTTTATTTTTGTGTAATTAGTCATAGATTCTTTTATCATTGTGCGCATGGCCACCAAATATGATATGCCGCAAAACTAATTTTCCGTGATATCTAGAGAAACAATTGTCGAAGACCAAAATAATTTTAAAATTTATGTTCAGTATAAAAAAATAGAGTGTAGTGAAAAAAACTACGGAGAAATGTTTAGAAATAATGACGATATAACAAAACATGACATTGAAAAATAGATTTTAGATTTTTTTATAAAACGTGATTTCCGCAGAGTAAAAACTGTTTCCCCAGGTATTAGACACCTGATTCTACCTGCTGTGATAAAAGTCAAGATTGGCAAGGCGTCTAAAAATTTGACGTCAAGTAACTGCATAAATACTGCTGTTTTTTTTTTTTTTTTTTTTTTATTGACACACATAAAAACCCTAGAAGTGCCAATAGTGCCCTCCTAAAATGCCGGGCCTATTTTAGGTCATTTGCAGACGTTTGTTAAAACCCTTGCCATTTCATAACTAATAGTCCGAATTGAATCATCTATATGTCAATTTGTTCACAATGATATAGGCAACAAAATAATATATTTTATTGCAAGTTTTTGAAAAATAATTTTTGGTAAAAAAAAAACTTAAAAGTTTTTCTAATTTTCCCAAAAATGTCCTAAACATTCCGTTGTCTAACTCAAAACCGGTCAATGCTACTACAAAAGTATAAATGTACAGGTTGTTCCAAATTTATTTCTGATTACAAAAATATATAATTATAATAACTTTTATTTCTTGTTACCATTTTTATGTAGCTTTATATGAAAAAGATATCCAAGATCAGTTCTCTAAGATCACTTGAACGATCTATGTAGTTGTTACTCATATTTACTTACTAAAATAACTATAACAGTACTTCAACACTATCACAATAACACTACATAACTATAAAATACAATAATCTAAAAAAACTTGAACATTTATAACACAAAACACACAACACTACTGTTTGTTTACATTGCAAACCGTACAAGAGACTACGCAGTTGATCATTCACTGTCACCAACTGCCTTGCATAGAAAACAATTTTTTTTGTAGCCAACAAAGAGTATAAAAAAAAAAAAAAAATAATAAATCGGTACTATAACTAATGCTCTTTCACAATATTACCGCGAAAAGTCATTCTGTAATGCGTATTACCAATAATATAACAAAAACCGCGCGCGTGTTTTGGCGACGAATATTCGTCGTTGCCACTTTAGGCGGGCCCTTGGCTACGAATATTCGTTTCATACCACTCTTTGGGTTAATGGAAGATTACAATAAATTTAAGAGGTTATGTTGATTAAGGGCAGCGTTAGTTTGACGATTTTTAAGACTGAAGGGGAAAGGGATTAAAATGTCTAAGCGTACTTACAAAGTCCATGCAACAAAATAAAAATGATCAAAAAAATAAACAAAATAATCTTAAAATCACAAATAAAACAATAAAAAAAGTTATTACCTGAATAACGTCGGTGACAGAAACAGGAATGTTGACAGATTCAAACTAATTAGCATATGCTGTCCTTCACTGAGTGACATGAACAATACTGAATGATAAACATCAGTCTTCAACTAACAGCTGACTACCGTTGAAACTTCCCTTATCCGCCACCAGGCGCTCTGGTAGGCAAAACGTCAGTAAATTAGTAAACATTGATGTGTCATTGTATTGATGAAATTTGCAGTCATAACTGCATGTTGATTTATTTCTAAATTTAACAACGCTTAGTGTGTAATTATAGTATATTATTTTAAATTACATAACATAGTATGTGTTTGTCAGAGTATTTTGACAACAGTTCTTTTGTTATGATATTCTGACTTGTACAACATTTTCTGTGAATACATCATTTTCTGGAACGAAACATTGACTTTTCAGTTGTATGTAGCTCTAATTTTTAATAAAATTGGTTCTGGTTCAAGATACGAAATATTTTTTTCTTTTATGATAAAAGAAATCCTCGTCAGTACAAATTTAGATTTGTAATTTACTGTCAACGAAATATAATTTATGGCTTTGCAGATCGAGGATTCCCATTTAGCTTCGGTAAATTTAATTGTTTACCCGAAAAATAGAAACAGTTATTAAATCTCAAAGTAATTCTGTGTTGGAAGAGAAACCCTTCTTAACAGAAATAAAAAAAGGAACATTTCTAAACCTTTGTTGAGAACCAAATGTTTAAAGCAAAACTTATAATATCAACTTACGGTTATTAGAATGGGCCTGTAGTAATCATACATAGTCAATTGTAACTCATTATAATAATAAACACGAACCGTCCAAATGAAATAGAAAAACACATTGACGGTTAAATTGCATTGCTACTATATGGCTGTCTGGGGCTGACGACTTACCACCGATGATGACTTGGACGTTTGGGAAAAGACCGTCTTTAAGGTAGTTTACTATCACATTCATACATTTATGAAGTAATTGTTAACCATCTCCAACATTTTCATATTGATTTGTTTCTTGTTTACAATCGGGAAAATTTAACCACCATCGTGTATGTTATTTTTTTCACACCTCCTATAATTTAGACCCGATAACGACAAATTTGCTATTTATATTTTTATAACAATCAAATTTCTTTGTGTAGGCTAGTGAACAGAAGTTTCTTTAGTTCTCTATAAATTAATGAATCTGTTGAACAGTTTTTAAACAACTTAGTGAACATAGGACAGTAAAAATATCTGAAGTACAACATTTGCATTATTTTGAAGGGTCTCAGAGTACCCCTGATGATGCTACATCACAGAATGGGCGAAACGTTTGGTGAACTAAATACTGTAAATAACGCCTATATGCGTCGTTTTAGCCCCGCTGACGGTAAGTTTGTATGTCTAGTATAACCGGACTATCGACTCTCCCAGCAGTGGCTTGGAGCGCTTCGCTCGCGCCCACTCGGCCTTCGTCCTAGAATTTACATCCCTCATGTCAATCATTAGCGTATTCGATAAGTGTTTATTTTCAAGCTGTGAAGCTAACATAATCTAATCGTAGTACAGTAGCTAAGTTAGGTTAGTAAGTTAGTTTTGGTTAGGTTATAACTTTTAGATACCGTTGAAATGAATTTGGATTCAAAAGACAGATAATTTTAATTTAATGATCCACTACAATATCCTTTTAAATATTCAAATCGGATCTTATCAGTTGATTCACTACCACTACTTTGGTTAGGTTATGTTAGGTTTGGTTTTGTTATTTTAGGTTAACATAAGTTATGGCTATGATAGTGAATTGATGGAAAAGATCATTCGTCTTTTCGAAATATTCGGCCATATCGGAGCTCGGTTCAGTGGGAGTACATTTTTACCGTCAAGTCAAGAGTTCCTATGGCCTTACACCTAACTTTGTTTTGACCTCATTGAAGATCTCAGAATTTAGCCCGCTCTGTTTGAGGAACTCGGTCTCGACCTATAGATATCGCTTGGCCTACTATTTGGCCCGCTCTGTTTGAGGAACTCGGTCTTCGACCTATAGAGATCGCTTGGCCTACTATTTGGCCCACTCTGTTTGAGGAACTCGGTCTTCGACCTATAGAGTTTGCTTGGCCTACTATTTGGCCCGCTCTGTTTGAGGAACTCGGTCTCGACTATAGAGATCGCTTGACCTACTATTTGGCCCGCTCTGTTTGAGGAACTCGGTCTCGACCTATAGAGATCGCTTGGCCTACTATTTGGCCCGCTTTGTTTGAGGAACTCGGTCTCGACCTATAGAGATCGCTTGGCCTACTATTTGGCCCGCTCTGTTTGAGGAACTCGGTCTCGACCTATAGAGATCGCTTGGCCTACTATTTGGCCCGCTTTGTTTGAGGAACTCGGTCTCGACCTATAGAGATCGCTTGACCTACTATTTGGCCCGCTCTGTTTGAGGAACTCGGTCTCGACCTATAGATATCGCTTGACCTACTATTTGGCCCGCTCTGTTTGAGGAACTCGGTCTCGACCTATAGAGATCGCTTGGCCTACTATTTGGCCCGCTTTGTTTGAGGAACTCGGTCTCGACCTATAGAGATCGCTTGACCTACTATTTGGCCCGCTCTGTTTGAGGAACTCGGTCTCGACCTATAGAGATCGCTTGACCTACTATTTGGCCCGCTCTGTTTGAGGAACTCGGTCTCGACCTATAGAGATCGCTTGGCCTACTATTTGGCCCGCTCTGTTTGAGGAACTCGGTCTCGACCTATAGAGATCGCTTGACCTACTATTTGGCCCGCTCTGTTTGAGGAACTCGGTCTCGACCTATAGAGATCGCTTGGCCTACTATTTGGCCCGCTTTGTTTGAGGAACTCGGTCTCGACCTATAGAGATCGCTTGACCTACTATTTGGCCCGCTCTGTTTGAGGAACTCGGTCTCGACCTATAGAGATCGCTTGGCCTACTATTTGGCCCGCTTTGTTTGAGGAACTCGGTCTCGACCTATAGAGATCGCTTGGCCTACTATTTCGTCAGACCAAAATAATTAGTGCTCATAAGTTTGAACGAAAGAGTTTGATTCACAGAATTCTTTTGGCCATACTGAACTATTATTTATTGTCTTTTAAAGTGACGAACCAACTTAAACAATCGACAGTCAAGTTGAATATCTGTTCCTTACTTTCTCAAACTTAATCGATTTGAATACTGAAAACCTAAAACAATAACTGTTTAAACGCCGCGTGTTCTTAAACTAAAATTAAAAGTATACATTGGTTAGAACAAAAAACCCTTCTGTTTTGTTTACGTTCATGTCCTGACTCGTCATTTCCAACGATTCAGACCAGTAGTTACATTCCCAGTACGGTAGTAGATTGTTTCATTGCCCAGTGTAGGCCTACACATCTCAAGTCCAAGGTGAACAAGGCATACAGTCCAATTAAAGAGTAATAATTACAATCATAATCACTCCTGTTTCTGCTTCATATCAATATCAAACCAATCATATTTTTTCTTGAAGGAATTCGAGATCAGTAAATCGCTTGTACATGGGCAATATTGAAAAATGGACATTGAAGATATGTATGAATGGACTTATCAGATCAGTTGAACAAAAACTTGTGGAGGTGTTTAAAAAATTGAACAAGTTAGAAAATGGTTTACATTTTTTTTTCATGAACATGATATGCCTTGGTGGAGCTAATTAATGTTCTTTAGGTCAAAATAATAATAAATTTAAAAGGATCCCATCCCCAGAATTTTTTAACATCAGGTTTTTACTCGGATTAGCGAGTAGAGTGAAACACCCCTCAGATAAAGGGAGAGGGTATTGAGGGATTTTGTGGTAAACCACAGAGAAAAAAGAAACATAGGTCGCTCTCTTTTAGCCACAGCAAACACAGTGAGTTAGAAATAGATTAACACCATTGTAGACAACAACTTTATAAATATGTGGTAAAAATTACAACGTTTACCCCTGGGGATAAGGGGGTGTGCTCACTCTGCCAGGTGCACAGAGAAATAACTTTGAAGTTTTTATGTCTCGACATCTATTCTGTAAGAATTTGCCTCTGAAGAACTCAGGAAATGCCGACACAGGAGTAACCCCAGCTATACTGTACAGACCAAGTAAAGAGGGTCAGCTGAGTTGAGCGTCCTTGAGCCAACATTGCAAGTTCAGCTGAGCAGACACAAAACTACGGCCAATAAAAAAACCGGTTCGATTAACAAGTCCTGTGTTTTTATTATAACTACATTACAATATGTTGCGGCTGATTGCAGACGTTTAAAATTGCTCAGTCAAAGACAAAAAGTTGACAGACAATTTATGCATTAACAATTATAACCTTGGATTCACCGGTAATTATCTACTTTTAGGAAGTCACTTTACTAGCATAACTGTGTTTGACATATAAGTTGTTTACGGTGGTCAGTTTGGTTAATTTTTTGTTTATAAGTTTAACAACAAAAGACATGTTTTAATTACTGGTTTGAATCTTTGGAAATGACGAGTCAGGAGATGAACGTAAAAAAAACAGAAAGGATTCTTTTGGTTCTAACTAATGTATACTTTTTATTTTAGTTTAAGAACACGCAGCGTTTAAACAGTTATTGTTTTAGGTTTTCACTATTCAAATCGATTAAGTTTGAGAAAGTAAGGAACAGATATTCAACTTGACTGTCGATTGTTTAAGTTGATTCGTCACTTTAAAAGACGATAAATAATAGTTCAGTATGACCAAAAGAATTCTGTGAATCAAGCTCTTTCGTTTAAACTTATGACCACTAATTATTTTGGTCTGACGAAATAGTAGGCCAAGCGATCTCTATAGGTCGAGACCGAGTTCCTCAAACAGAGCGGGCCAAATAGTAGGCCAAGCGATCTCTATAGGTCGAGACCGAGTTCCTCAAACAGAGCGGGCCAAATAGTAGGCCAAGCGATCTCTATAGGTCGAGACCGAGTTCCTCAAACAGAGCGGGCCAAATACTAGGCCAAGCGATCTCTATAGGTTGAGACCGAGTTCCTCAAACAGAGCGGGCCAAATAGTAGGCCAAGCGATCTCTATAGGTCGAGACCGAGTTCCTCAAACAGAGCGGGCCAAATAGTAGGCCAAGCGATCTCTATAGGTCGAGACCGAGTTCCTCAAACAGAGCGGGCCAAATACTAGGCCAAGCGATCTGTATAGGTTGAGACCGAGTTCCTCAAACAGAGCGGGCCAAATAGTAGGCCAAGCGATCTCTATATGTCGAAGACCAAGTTCCTCAAACAGAGCGGGCCAAATAGAAGGCCAAGCGATCTCTATAGGTCGAGACCAAGTTCCTCAAACAGAGCGGGCCAAATAGTAGGCCAAGCGATCTGTATAGGTCGAGACCGAGTTCCTCAAACAGAGCGGGCCAAATAGTAGGCCAAGCGATCTCTATAGGTCGAGACCGAGTTCCTCAAACAGAGTGGGCCAAATAGTAGGCCAAGCGATCTGTATAGGTCGAGACCGAGTTCCTCAAACAGAGTGCTGGGAGAGTCGATAGTTCTGTTATACTAGACATACAAACTTACCGTCAGCGGGGCTAAAACGTCCTTTTCTATTTAAACTGTACGTCTCGAGTTTATTATTAAAATGAGTAAAAGTGAACGCTGTCGGTGTATTATTAGTAAATATCCAACCGAGTGGACCATAATTAGTTGATATTCTGCGTTTTCATTCAAAATCGACAAAAATCACATTTAGTCTCACACACGTAAGTGTTAAAATGTAAAATAAACTCGATTTTTGTAAAAAAATCAACTTAAAGGCCTCTAGAATAGTTCTTTGCCTATCAAATGACAATTCAAGTTTTGCGATTCGATCATTTTTTTTCAGACCCAATCCTTAAATAAGAAACCCATGTTTTGGGCGTTTTTAGTGGAGCGAAACGGCGTACTACTTACGGGAAGCTTTTTAGTATATATTAAGTTTAATTTTGTTGACTCGAAAAAATAATGTAATTGGCGAAACTGGCTCCTGATACGTACATTAATAGATACCTCAACACTTATGAGTCACTACAATGTAGGGCGAATCAGTGAAAGGGCTACGTCCTTGGTTTATTTAACTGTTTTAAGGCACCACTTCAACACTAGGGTCGGTAATGGTCTTATATGATTCTAACATCAACCACTTTAATTATTATTCTGTCAATATAATACCGGAAGATAGCAATATAGGACCTAGAGGAAGGTCTGTCGCCTGGCGCAAGGTTACCGACTCAGTCCGGTTCAGAGATTCGAGCTCCATTGCCGTTACAATCTCCACCAGGAGCCGGTTGTAACTTCCTTTTTTCAGGTGAGCAGTTTTTTTCTGGTTCTTTGTTTCTTAATTGTTTAGTTATCTTTTTTAATTTTACGATCCTTTTTTTTCAATTTTACTTTATCCCATATGCGTTAGCGTTTGTAATGTGATCATACCAAAACAAAACTTTTTACAAGTTGGTCTTAAAATCCATTTTAGGGTCCCCTGAACCTAAAAAGTGGGTTTTTCGGAAAGAAATTTTGGTGTGTGGAGTTCACTGGAGACAAAACAGATGGATGAATTTTATGAAATTTGGTATGTAGGTGTATTTAGCCAATATCTCCAGACTATTTTTTAATTTTTTTGAAATTTTAGTTTTTTATGGGCCAAAACGCACAAAAATGGAATTTATAAAAAACGGCTCTAACGATTTTGATTAAATTTTAAGAAAATATGTGAATTACAATTTCTCTTACCTTACTAGTTTTTTAGTTATGGTAAAAAAAAAAAAAAACATAGTTGGGAATTAAACCGGCAATTTTCAAAGTTTTGATTTTTTTAGCGTTTAATATGGAGCAATAATGTTTGTGCCAATTCTTTGGAACCATTTGTTTTTCTAACGTGTCATTTCGATAAAAAGTTTTCATACATTCGAAATTCAAAATCCTTATATATGTTTATAATACGTGAAGCAGTGTTTTGTCAACCCAACTCCTCCCTTATTTATTGGCTAATTTTATTACTTTAGGAGTCAAACCATTTGCCTCTAGCCGTAGTTGTGCAATAAGGTGTTAATTTTACAATAATTTAACCCTGAAGGGGACGGGAAGCCCTCAAAGTACGTTTTTTGGCCATAACAATAACATGGAGAGATATTTAAATGAATCGAAAAGTAACAGCTGTTTAAATGTAAATAATGATTTTTATGAAATATTAACAGCTGTTGGAATGTAAATAATGATGTTTATTAATACTGAGAAGATATGTTTATAAATATTTATAATCTTAAGATCTTTATAATCTTTCAATTATAGTTTTAAAAAAACGAATGCATGTCTCTATGTGTGTATATAAAATGTCATCAGTTGTTACATAAAATTAATACTTGAAATCACTAAGAAATAATAATGGTTGTTTATACTTAATATTATAAATAGAGGGCAAATAATCCATTTTGCAATGAATGAGCTACTGTTAATAAACGTACATAATATGACTTTAAATAATACAGTTTAACCAGTAATATTTGTACTGCCAAGCTACGTACCGAGGGCGAGGTGTCACCAGCGCAGCAAGTAACTGGGTTGGCATACGAAGCGTGCAGGGGCGTCCTCTAGCATACACTAATTTTCGTATGAAAAGATCAAGAGGTCCTTTTTTAGGACATACAAAATATGATTAAAATAATTAAAAGTGACCAACTATTATTAAAATATTATTTTTATAATAAGTGTAGTTCAAGTTAGTAATTAAAATATCAAACTGCTGTTAAATAACTTACAACAATTATAAATTGTGTTTTTACTCAAGTCGCTATTATGAAAACTAGTTAAGTATTTTTTCATTTATTTGTTTTTATCCAAACACCGCTGTAAAACATATTATGCCTACTACATTATAGCCTTGAAAAAAAAAAGAGAAAAGTATTTCATATAATACTTTAAATGAATACAGGATAGCAAAGAATTATAGATATGATAAAACTGATAAGTTCACGCAAGGAAAGTCTGTGTCACCATTTATCTTTTTTTTAATCCAAACAATTTTTTTTTACTTTTGCATGTGACGTACTAGTGATATACACAATAAATAAATAAACGAAAATAAATTTGTTACAATTAATGGTTTATTAAATTTATTATTTGTTTAACTGCTCGTAATTTCTTCGGGGAATGTTAATTATGAACTATAATAATTGAATATTTCGAGTTACAATATAAGACTCCTTATAGGTTTTTTAGTTAATGACCTATTGACAAAGGAACAAAGGCCGCCACTTGCTGACGAATTCGAAAGTGAAATGAAATCCAAACGAATCTCTCTTGTCATAAAAGTAAAGTTTAACTGAACGCAAACAACCACTTTTCATTAAGATTACATGTGCTAAAAATTGTAATTAAAATTTAACCTGTTAACATTAATTGTTACTGACTTATAGGGCGCACTATTTTCCTTCCCATTTCTCAGTCAGATGAAAGATTTAAAATTTTATTTTTATATGATACTAATATGGTACACAAATATTTATAGGAAGATAATGACAAGTTTTTATAAATTTTTAATTTGTATAACATCATAAAAAAATTAATTAAACATTACGTTATCGTTTTTAAATTTCCAAAACCTTTTAATATGTATGTTAAACCTATAGTGCAACTTGCAGACTATAGACGACATAATACACCCGGCACAGAGATACATTTTATTTTGGAGGTAATTTGTCTACAGTAGCAGAAACTGCCTTATCAAGTTTTGAAGAGGGAAACAAAATAGCTGCTGACACAACCATGATGCTACCACGTCATTGTATTTTTAGATTCGTTATTACATTTATTTTCTTTTTTTTGTTTCTTTTTTAATTAGAATTTTCTCAAGTTTCTGTCCTAGCCCTTTGTTTGAAACCAATTTTTATTCTCTATAAAACTTATATTTTTACTTTTTGATACATTTATCTTCTTGTAGATATTATGCTATTTTGTATATGACCTGAATATCTGTAGTGATAATGTTTACTGTAGTGATAATAATTAATCCAGTTATGAGACGTAATCAGCTGTTTTAAAACAGTGTTTATGATTTATAGTTTTGGGTCCATTTTAATGTTTTAAGTTTTCATAATAAATATGTCAAATGTGTATACCAAGGCTGATTATTTAATTGATGGCACAATCACGCCTCGTTATAGTTTGATTTTACGTCTAAAATAACATGGGTACGACTAGGGATGTCAAATATTTTCAACAAATCGATATATCGAATTACCGATATATCGCAAACCAAATATTGATCTAACGATAATATCGAGAGAAAAATATCGATATATCAGGTAACCGATATATCAAATTTAAAGTTATTAATATTATGCACTAACTCTTATCTCATGACAAAAAATACACTCATCTTTTGCTTTCACTATTAAGAATATCCTGCTGAATGTAAAAATGAAATGCATTTATCTACACGAAAAATTTGTGGTTTATAGGGTTGAAACAAAATATTCGAATTAAAAGTAAATATACCTTTAATTATAAAATAATAATGTAATAATATTGTTTTTTCATACTTAAAAATGCTTCTTATAAACACTGAACTTCCACCCACTGGTCTAAATAAACAAAATTCAGTGCGTTAACCTCACGTAAAAAAAAAAAAAAAAAAACGAAATGGAGTTACTTTATTATTTCAATGCATGTTTTGTACGGATAAGAGGCAATTTAAAACTGTTTATTTTTCGTATCGTGATGAATTTAAGGGGAGAGAATACAGTTACTATTATTTAGGGATATGACATATCGGACCAAATCATCGATACGGCCGATATTATCGAAAGAAAATATCGATACTAATATTCGTTCATATTTATCGATATTTCCGATGTATCGATATATCGTTTCCTTCCCAAGGTCACTGACTACCCACTCAGTATACGTATTTAAGCATATCTATGAATGTTTTGGCAGGACTACAAGTAAGCTTTCCGACAAACAAGAGTCTAATGGATTTTGAAGTTAATACAATATACATGAAAAGTGTTTATTTTATATAAATTATACCCCATAGTAATAAACAATAAAAAAAAAAAAAAACATTTTTACAACCCTTTCAGATTTTTTTACTTTGCAATTGGGAACTACATTCAGAGTGTTCAGATTCCAAAGTCGTAAATTTTAGAGGATCGTTTTTCAGACAAGCAAATAATATCATATAACATGTGTCCTCTCTTGATTCGTTTTCTATGCATGTAGGTCTGTGTGTTTTTTTTTATTTGTTTATTTCTCTTTTGACAGACAATTCTGAATTTTGGTATGTAAGTTGATCTTAAAAATACACATTTTATTAAAAAAGACTGTATGTCTAAGATTATTAGTTTCAAAATGGTGGCTGTCTAAAGATTGCAAAGTGAAATTTAATCCGTATATAAAAAAAACTACACATTTAACCAAACCTGTTTTGATACACAATCTTTAGACTATATCACGCTAAATTCTACAATATGCGAACTCAAAAGATCGTGTGACAAATCACTGAGAAAATGTATTTTTTGTGACTGAAAGCATTGTCATCTGGGCAAAGAAAAATATCGAGATAACAATGCTTTCGGTCACAAAAAATGAGTTTTCTCTGTTATTTTTCAACCCGATATTTTGAATTTACATACCGTTGTATTTAGCGTAATGTAGAGTATAATGTTTGTGTTTTAGCATTTTTGGGTGAAATGTGTAGTTTTTTATTTATATATTTGACTTAGGAAAATTTTAAACAGTCACCATTTTGAAACTGGTAATTCTAGACAATTAAAATATTAAATGTCCGAAGCTTTAACCACTGAGCCGGCTCAACCCCAACCAACACCATCAAGCTGTGCAACACTACAATTAATTATTTATTTTAATGGACATAACATAAAAAATACACTGATAATAATTACATAATCACTGATAATGTAATAATTGTCAATATGAAAAGTCTGCTCACTACATGCTAGTTATAAAAAAAACTAGATGCATTCGTGTAGTCTCTTTGTTAGTGAAAAAATAAAAACCAGTAAAAAATACTATTGATCAAATTATAGACATCTCTGTAAAGGAAATTGTAAATCTGTCATATTTATTACAACCAAAGCAGACTTTTAAATTAAAAAGTTGAAATATTGCTTCAAGGTGAGAAGTAGTACAGAGAATCAAATTTGTTGTTTAACGAACTTCTTTGTATGGATTACACTTCTGTTGTGATCCCTTCCTTGAGACATTAAAATAGTTATTTAAAAAGGTCAAATCAACAATTGTTCTCCACATTTAACTAATTAAGTATCGAGAAGTCAAATTCAGCTGTTCTTTAGTTTGATTGTGAATCTAGTCACTTACTTCAAAACTAAAGAATTCGTCGCAAAATGATATACTCTGGACAGTACTAAATAATCATACCTCTCAAATGAAATCCTCATTAACTGAATCTCTTGAATCAATCCATTGAAAGTTTTACTTAAGATAATGAAAAAACATAAGTAAAATTGTGGCTAAAAACTGTACTATTGGTTGTTGTAGAATACATTAGTGGGAGGTTTTTATTCGTCTAAAAGTAATGGGTCGCTTTGTCAATACAACACCTCTTCAGATATCTCTGGAAAATAAAACTTTCGTACATTTTGAATATTCGTGGTGATTATTTGATAAATAATTTCCAAGATTAAATATGCAATTTCTTTTAACAGCACCAGTGCAACGTTTTAAGTGCTAAACTATTTTTTTTTTTTTTTAAGAACAATTACGAGTATTATGATTAAAGTATTTTAAAGTATTCAAAGTCGAAAAACAAAATTCACTTTGTAATAATTAGAAATTATTGTTATAACTAACCTCTAAAAAAATATTCTTAATGCCCCCTTCCCTCCCCTCCCCCACCCATGAACTTGCCCTTATTCTGCTACCTCTAACACAAAGGACACATTCGTCTCCACAGTAATTTTAACGTGGTTTCGTAAAATATAACTTAAAACTTCCAAAATTTAGTTTCAAATGAGAGCACGGAAAACGATGACAAACAAGAGCACGAACTGTTAGCAGAGGGTGTTTGTCATTATGAAAATAACATTACGAACAGTTGAATATTTATAACGATAATTAATGGAAAAACGATTGAAATTTTGAGATCTTTTGGATAATAGAATATTTGGGGATAATTTGACTGATGTGAAGCAGGTAAGCACATGTTTGACAGAGTTATCATGAGTTAAAAACACTTAAATAGGCCTAGATTATGTACAGGACGGAAAATAATATGGAAACGCTTTCACAACAACGTTATTTTTTTCCATAGATAATTTGATAATGTTTTTTAATAGTAGTGTTCCATAAAGTATCATTTTTCATCAGAATAATTTTCTTGAAACTGTTCAATCGCGGAGAAATAATTCTGTTCAAGTTAGTTATCTTTAAATTCAAATGACTGCAACTCTGGAAAGGGTAAACCTTTCGAAGACCAGTTTATGGCAATCAACTTAGAAGATTTTCGTTCACCTCCTCGATGGCCATCCCCTGAAACAACGAAATGTCGGTAATGGCGTCAAAAAGTGTGTTCATTGTAACCATGATGATGTACAAGATTTCACTTTTACTAGTAAAGTCATACAACAGTTGTGAAAGCGTTTCCATATTTTTTCCGCCTTGTATATACAAACGAATATACGTATGTTTGTGCTTTATGCATTACTAAACCACTCATCGGATCTCCATGAAACTTTTGGATGTTGTAAGGAAGGTTTCTAGCATGGTTTCATTCAGTTCCAACTCACGGGCTTCACCCCAGTGGCCTTTAAAGTTTCAATGATAATGTAATGGAGTTGCTTTTTTTATGTAATGGAGTCTGCAGAGGCTGTCAGCCATGTTGTTCTAATCCCGTAAGAACAATGTAATTTTCGTCCCGGACTTAAGACCACGCGTATCCAAACTAAACAGTTCTTTTCAAACGGATTTTTTCCAAACAAATTGCATTTGATCAAGAATGAAATTACTCGTTAGAATTGCTTTGCGAATTCCTAATTAGTTTTATAGAGAAAAATACAAAATATATTTAGTTTGAAGCTTTTATTTTCACCAATTTAAAAAAAAACTAGGCGTATGTATTAAAAATATGGAAATCAAACCCAACGCGCAATATAATAACGTTTTAAATAACACCTCCTATACAACCTTTGGTCAATAAATAACAAAAATATATGGATTCATAAATAACATTGTTCTTATGGGATTAAAATCAATATGGCCGACAGCCTCTACAGACTCTTAAAGGCTGTTCGTCCAGGCGCCCAGTTTAGGGCTCTAGGGAATTTTGTTCTAGATTTTACCGCAAATACCGCTAAGAGTAGTAAAGATCCTAACTTACTAACGAACAAGTAATGTATTCCCCTCCCCTCTCTCCCCCTCAAAGCCCCCGCCTGCCCCGCCACGAAAATTTGACAGATGGACATAACGTCCACATTTGTAGTAAACTCAAGCAATGTATTTTATATACTGTATATGATTAACCTACCAAATATGACTGTACAAATTTCAACTCAAAATTTAAACAAATATCATTTATAGAAAAATAATTGGCCACACTTAATTTTTTTTAAAATGTACTATACATAAGTTAATTAGTACCTTTTGTGCACTATATTCACAAAATGTTAATAAATTATATCACACGGTTTGTTCATGAGTTATGCACCAAAAAGGCAAAATTAGTCTTTTTGGGCAGCCTCTTTACGGGAGGAAAATTTTATAATTTTTTCCTGTAACACATTTATTACTTACATGGATACTAACAATTTTATTCAAAAATTTTCAAAAATAATTTTCGATAGATCACCCTTAATGACAGTGGGTACTGATATCATTTATTGTGATTCATAGTGGATCTAGCGATATTACGTGTTGTAAATCGTTGTTTGGTAAGTGAGTAATAAGGTTGAAGATTTTTAAAGTATTGTGTATTTATTTTGCGAGGCCTCCCTTGTAATATCTAGTTATGAAGAATCGCAACGGCAAGGGTAGGCCAGCAAAACGTGGATTGTCCTTAAATAACCATAATTTATTTTGGATGGATTACGAAAAAACTTGCTTAATTTTATGATGGAGTTTTCAACTATGATTGTTTGGAATGTAAAGCTGGAATTTGGAAAATCCATGCTGAGTTTTGTACTGTCAAAAATGACACCGATTTGTGAGAACCGGCGCTGTAAGATGTGTATTAACATTTTGATACGTTTTAATCGTGACACTTTGATAACTCGTTTCGTTATAACTGAGTGGTTCGTACTCCACTTATTTGTAGGGACCTTTGTATCTACTGTTTGTTAAGTAATAAACACTCATAAAAAGGACATAAGTTACGTAATGTACTGCCACTATCTTTACAACATGTTCGTGATGGTATTTTTAAAATAAAAACACTATAATTGGGTTTGTTTTTTTGTTGTAAATGTTATGATTCACGCGATTTTTTTTAATTGCAACATATTACTTTAGTGAGGATTAGGTTTAGTCAATGACTACAGATTTGGTTTAGTTTTGATTATGTTCTTTAGGATAGTATTTTATTTCTATTTACAATATATAATATAATACTCAAATAATAATACCATATTATTTGAATGAGTATTTCTATGTAGCCTATAGTTAGAAAAATTGTTTTCCATATTATAGAAAGGCTGAAATGACTAATAAAAATATTATCTAAGAAAATGTATATGTGTATGCATTCATATAAGGATATCATATATTTTTACTTTGGTTGAATTACAAAAAACCTTATCTATTTTCATTTGCGAAGACGCCTGTTTTCACAGCATGATACCAGCTGCGTACCGTTATGTACTGCGGTGCTTGCATTATGTCTATTGTAGGCACTCAAACATTTTTATTATTGCACGGTTTCTTAGCCCGTATGTTACAAGGTATTTATTTGGTGGCAGCATTGATTTGTATAAACTCAATGGCGCTCTTGAACCAGACATTTAAAAATAAACTTTCATTTAATGTCGGTGCAGAAATTTTGTGTACCCGAGTTTGAAAGTTGTTTTATAAGAAATTAAGTGTCATATGAAAATTATAATCATACCATTGTTTTCCTTCTTTAATTGTGCGTTATGGAATATGATAATAAAAATTGTATTACAAGCTCATATAATCTTAGTTGGAACAAAAAAAGTACCGGAATTTCAATTAGTTTTCATTTTACATCAAACTTAGACCGTTATTATTAAAACACCCGTTCATGTAGCGCATTTATATTTTAATAACTGGTTAGTAGGAATATTTCCTACAATTTTTATAAAATTTAAAATTTTATGTGTTTAAGAAATAAAGTTTTCAACAATTACCTCAAATGTTATTTTCTTGAATTCTATAGGTTGTAATTTTAATGTTTGGTATTGTTATAACACTTATTATATATCTATATTCATGATACATTATTTTCATAAGTGTAAGTAAATACAGTGATTTTATATTGGTTAAAATAAATTTATAAATTTAAAATTCTTTTTAATTTATTTAAATCGATTTAAATACCACTGCATTTACTTACTTATATGAAAATGATGTATCGTAACTATATATGTAATAAGGATTATAAAAATACAAAAAAAAATAATTTTACGACCTCTAGAAGTCAAGAAAACGATGTTTCTGATAATTGATAAGAACTGTTTCTCTTGAAAACATAATATTCTGAAATTTATAAAACTTGTAGGTAACATTCCTATCAACGACGTATTAAACTATAAATGCGCTACATGAACGGGGTTTATAGTAATAACGGTGTAAATTTGATGTACTGTAAAAACTAATTAAAATTCCGGTACTTTTGTTCCAACTAAATTATATATTCTTAGAACTTATAATAACATTTTGAAATTCATATTCCATAATAGTCATTTAAACATCGAAAACAATTGTGTGATTGGCGTTATCTTAGAAGAGTTAATTAATTTCTTAGAAAATAACCTTAACACTCGAATGCACATAATTCACCACCGACAGTAGTGATTTACATATTTATTTATAACTAGCCGACATCCCTTGCTTCACTACGGGGTGGTTCTCTACGCTTGATTACGCTTCACCCTAAGCCATCACATCAGTATAAATGTTCAGTCTGCTGCCTTTCACTTAGATAACAATGTTTTTTAGTCTAGAAAACCCTATGAGAGTGTCTACCTTAAGGAATGCAAAGTAGAGCAATCATACACTCACAACCGGTAATTATATTGATACAAAACATTTAGAAAAAGTTTAACTAATCGTAAATTCCTAATGTATCAATAGGGTGAATGGCAAACATACTAAATAGACATGTTTATTTAATTACAGAACAGCTGTTATTAATTTACTAAACTAAACCCAATCTTTATAGAACAGTCTTATAGGGGTGGGTTCAACCCTTTAGGAGTATTATATCAAGATAAAAATACTTGATTTTCTATTTTTCTATTTAGCGTACAAAAGATTTCTATTTAGCGTAAAAAAAAACATTTGTACCGAATTTCAGCTCTTCAGGACTACGGGAAGTGGGAGAATTAGTGATGAGTGAGTGAAGGCTTTCTCTTTTAAGCATAGAGAGATTAAAAAGTTTAAAATTCCACAGTAGTCTACTCAGTTAGGGTAAACTTTTTTTGGACTGAGTTTGAGTTCAAACTGTTTGTCGGCTATTTTATAATCATAACCAATGAATATATGTGTATTCATTGTCATAACTTACCACTGATTGATTTTAGATCAGCATAATTTTTACGACAAATATTCATTTTCCATTTATTGTTTTACGTGTAAACGTCAATTCATCAAGTACCTCTTGGTAAAAAGAAAAATCAACAAAACCTCAATACAGCAGAGGAAGAACAGTGTAAAGCTGTGGAGTTTACACATTTATCATTTAGAATTAATAATATCTTATGGAAAAAAATTAACAAATTCTCTTTTCGAATCTTTGTAGCCTTATGTTGCTCTTATTCACAAGTAATGATTACATGATTTTCATGTAAAAGTATATGTTCAGAAATGAGAAGATAATCCTAAATCGATAAAAATTTTATTTTTGAAGTTTTAATGAATTTTGTTTGTGACGTCCTGTTAACAGGGGTTTAAATATTTAGTCAAGATTTGTCAACATTGTATCTTTAAAATCGGCTAATGAACTAATGATGTATATAAATAAAAAGTAATTATGATTTCGCTCAGTTTGACAAAAAAATTAACATTGGCTTATGTGAGCTTGCAGAAACCAGATTTCCAAACACTCCAAGCCCCTTTTCCTCTGACTCCTTGAGGCTCATCCCCTTATGTAAAATCTCATATTAGTTGAAAAATGTAGATTTGAGGTACTATATCAGTAAATTGAGTCTCACTATGTTCTTATGCTTAAACAACATTATGCATTTAATTAAAATGTAATTTTTATGTGTTTGAAATCAAACAGAATTTTGTTAAATTTCATTCATAACTGACCTTAAATTGTTTTAAAATTGAGTTGCTCAACGAATTTCATATACGAAATTCTAAAGTGAATTATCTATTTTAAATAAGTATTTTAAGTCAAAATTTTATTTATTTTTAAAAATATAGACTACCCATACTTTATTGCTAAAACATAAATATGTTGCCATTATTGTCGAACGCCCTGTACTAATAAACATTTACTCGTGAATATAGACATGGCTGGACCGGGAACTAAGCCTCCACTCCATTTGGTTGTCTCGCGGCCTTGGATTATTTTACATCAGACACAATCCTGTTTCAATCACTACTGAATAAATCTCAAGGTCGAAGTTTAAGTTCTCACAAACTGCCTTTCAGTGAGGAAGTTTCAAATAAAAACCACTTAATCCAACTATTTACTTTTTGGTTATTTATTTGTACCAATGGCGTATACGGTTTATATGCCCTGTACAACTATTTATTCTAAATATTTTACCGTAACAGCTTGCCGTATCTGGAATTCTCTTCCTGATAATATCACAGTATTAGGTGAGCTTTCTCGCTTTGGGGTGGTGGTTAAGGATCGTTTGCTGGGAGATCTGTAGGTGGGGCGAGTGGCTCTGACGGTGGCTCGGAGGCGACATGTGTGAATAAAACGTGTGCGTGTGTGTATATGTATTTGCATATCATATTTTTGTTTTTATTTCTTTCGTTTTCTTTTCTTTCATTGATTTACTTATTTGTTTTTATTTAGTACCGTATTTTTCCTTTTTGCTGTTTTGATGGAGTAAGTTATTACTTACGTACATATAATATATGAATTATTGTTTTGTATATAAATAAAAGTAATGACCCTTTAAATGATGTATAGTTCTATTTTATTTGTGTTAAGTCAGTACGTTTATTTATATTTATTATTATTGTTATTATTTATTGGTATGCAAAAATATTAATTAATTTAAGTTGTTCTTATTTTTCTTAAACGTATATGTACTATTTTGTCTATGAGGTTAACTGTTAGACAGGACTTTACAGTCACCCCTTTAATAAAGGCATTTTTCATTTCAACTTTTACAAAGAAAAAACTAACAGTAATTTATAACTAATAATAGTAATAGTAATTAATTTTCAGACATTACAACTAACACCACAATAGAACCAAATACCGAACGCTGAGATAAACAATTAACTCTTTGCTTGTTTTGATTTGATTGCAATTACCGATTTATATTCCTGAATAATAAAATACCTGTATTATATTTTTTAAATTTTTATTTTGCCACTATCCTGTAACACAATCTACGAATATAAAACAATTTTTTACAAGTTAGCCAGATTTAAAAATTGGGTTTAAAATTCGCCTTTATCACAGTGTCAAACACAATGTTCATCTGAGGTGCATAAAATGCACCTAGAAATGCATAATTTTTCGTAAAAATTGTAAAACCGTTTAAAAATGTAAAAATCGCTTGAAACCCGTTACTCGGGGGTTTTCGAGGATGGTAAACTCATTTCTCTTTGAAATTTATCCAGGGGGCGGCTCATGGGTGCCTCTATGGGGGTTGTTAGTGGGTTGGGGGCATTTTTTCCAAGGGGGTGAACATATCACTGAAAATTAGTACTCAGGGGT
Organism: Stictocephala bisonia; assembly: GCA_035578905.1. NCBI lineage: Eukaryota > Metazoa > Arthropoda > Insecta > Hemiptera > Membracidae > Stictocephala > Stictocephala bisonia. The sequence goes on from JAQJVL010000003.1 coordinate 910,297, forward strand.
TTTTGAGAATGCAAAAGCCATTCTGGCCTCGAAATTAATGGTAGGGGCTCAGTGATGTGCTCGTGGGTGAGGGGGGATTTTTTCCTAAGGGCTTGAAAATATCGATGAAAATCGGTACTTGGGGGAGGTTTTTGAGGATGTTAAACTCGTTTCTGGCATCAAAACTTCCAGGTTATCACTAAAACGCACCAACCGAAATTCCAGGAAACTAACCTAACCTATCCAACCTTGAACTCTACCTAACATAACCTAACTGTTTTGTTAAGTATGGCAGTTATTATTTGTTTTAGGAAGAAATGGATACTATATTTGGGTTTAGGAAAAATATACTCAAGATTAATAATATACATCGTTTTATTGAACAAATATATTTTAATCAATTACATTTTTCTTAATTGATATTTTCGATTCAAATTAAAATTATAGAAGTGATCACTATAAATATTTCTTTTACTTGTCTGATATATTATAGTTAGATAGTCTTTAAACGTGAACAAGATAGTTTCAATTGTTGTAAAATTCAAGTTAAGATAGTAACTGATAAAAAACCTACAATGAAGATATAACAATCTCTAAAAGAGAAAATTATAAAAAAGAAGCAGTAAAAACTGAAATGTAACTGATTTAATTATTCGCCTTCGACAAAATAATAATTTATTTTTTTAAAGAATTATATAAAATATAAATGTGTAATAATATTTACCTATTATGAAAATAACTAATGGAATTAATTACTTACACAGTCCCATTTATAATTATATAGTATATTATTTATGAAGAAGTTAAACAGCCGTTGAACATGTTTACGTACTGTAAAATATAGGCCATTGCAGAGTGCTACAATAGTTTTTTTTTACGAGAGAGTTTTTTGCTACTATAGAGTGTTCAGCTAGGTATCCTCTGGGCTAGAACTTCGTGCTTCAACTCTTCATACTGCTTCATCATCTGTTTCCTGACTTCCTCCATGATGGAGTCTATGTCCTTCTCCGTTTTCCCCTCAGTGGATACAGGTTCCATGCAGTGAATTATCACTCGACCTATTTATGAACCAATACATATTTGTTTTCATTTAAAGCCATTAAGAACCAAAAAGATTTAGGTGGTAAGATATGACCAATTAACTCACAGCTCCACATTATGTATGGAATAGTTTTGGTGGGGAGAGATGTCCAATAATCATACAGTTTATAAACCTAAATCTAACACAACCAAACCAAACCTAACATAGCGTAACTAAACCTAACATAACATAACCAAACCTGATATAACCTAACTAAATCTAGTATAACCAAACCTAACATAACGTAACGTAACTAAAACTAACATAACCAAACCTAACATAACCTAACTAAACCTAACCTAACATAACCAAACCAAACCTAACATAACCTAACTAAACCTAACATAGCCTAACTAAAGTAAGGTAGTGAATCAACGAAATAGGTCGAATCTTTTATTAACAGTGTTCCTCATACAAGGTAGCAAATGGATCTACAGCTTGTCGGGGAATCCCGACCAGGTGGAATTGATCTCATTTCAACCTGATTAGTTTGGTGTTTTGCTCGGCGCGCGCCTATTTGCGGCCAAACTATTATTTGATAACATTCAAAGAGAAATTCCATCAGTCATGTATTTTAATCATTAGCTAAATTTACAGATTTTAAATAACTGTTTGAAAGAAGAATTTAGAATACAGCATGATGTACCTTATGCCTTATGACGTAATGTAAAATACATCCAAAAGAGTATGGTAGACCAAAGGACACAGAAAACACATGTACTATACAGTAAAATATAACCCATGAAAGTTATGTTTTTTATGACGTAAATTATTATGAGACAGGTACCTACAATATTTGTAATAGAGCGAATATATCTTTAAAAGGGAATATTTTGCTTGTATAGTAACGTAAGAAATCGTTACAAGACGAACGTTGTATTTGTCAAGCTATAATATATCTTGAGTGCATGTGCATGAGGTAACTGTAAGGTATACCAATAACATTGTTATATAATGCCAAGGAAGAGTGAGTTGAATGTAATTATTAGGCTAATCTTCAGTGGGCCGCAAGTGGCACATTCTTTGCAAGTGATAGCTTTCAACCTTTACCAATACAATAATAACCCCGGTTTAATTTATTAGGAGTGCCGCATGTGGTAGGCTGTTGCAAATGGGCGAGCCGCAAATAGCATGGAACCGTTTTACTCATTGTTGTCCTCCTAGAAAGTATCCGACCCTTGCCCGCTACCAAACTGAAACATTCGTAGCCTTTTGCTCCAATATTTAGAACGTGAATAGTAAACCACGAGCAGAATAAAATAATATGTGATAATGGTAACCTTTAGGTGTACACGGTTAAAATGACGTCATAGATTTCACGTAGTACTAACCATGTCCAAAGTACTTCCTTTCACTGTCAATGAAGTAATACGGCGAGATCACTACTGGAATGATGGGAACTTGGCAAGTTACGGCCATTCGAAAGGCGCCTTTCTTGAATGGCATCATTATGTCTGGGTTCTTATTCCTTGTTCCCTCGGGAAAAAACCAGAGTTTTGTCTGAAACAGAGTTTCAAAATTATAAGTTTAAATGGTTTTGATACAACAACATGCATTTCTTGAAGAGCATTTAATCTGATTCCATAGAGTTCAATAATTAAGTAATTTTTCTACTCAGATTCACCACAGTAGTTAAAAATAACTCACATAAAAACCTTCCTGACATGAATATAGGTAGTTTGAATAGAGTATAACAATTAAAAAATATCTAACTTATAATGAACGCAATAGTTCATAATATTTAAACTATTGATTGTAGAAACAGAGAGACCAAAGCAATTAATTTTCTCTAGACGGACGCCTCTGCTGCTATTTAACAGCGAATGGTATCAAATAAATGCTCGGTTGACTGTTTGGCGTACAATAACTCAGCCGTTAGTTACTCTAGCGTGTGCTGAAGAGATACGCTGGTGCTACCTGTGAAAACTGAACAAGAACTAATTTTTCACAAAACACTTCTCGGGACAGTCTTCTTGTTTCAATAATGATTGATAAAACTGTACTTGTATGGTAATTCTTTGAACATTTTAGCAATGATTTAACACTGCGTTTAGCTTAATATGGGCTTAACTATTCAAGGTAAATTAAATTACCTAAATTGACCAATATTTCAGGAATAAAATTCAGCAAGATAAAGAGACATTATAATAAAATTAAACAATAAATAAATAAATAAAAGTTACATTACTTTATCAGGACACATTTGAGACATAGTAAAATATACAAAAAAGGCTACAAACTTGGAACTATTCGTTTCCTTAAGTTCATTCTTAAAAAAGATTTTTATTCGCGTTTCCTCTGACATTTTCAAGTGACAAATGCAATTCAGTCATCTATTTAGAGCAATAAACAGATGCAGTACCAATAAAATAGTACATTTTAAGTTAATTAGAAAACATAATATAAAACTTCTGGAAATCTGCATACACTATAATTTTTAGAGTTTTAAGTATTTGTTGTTTGGTGGATATCAATTAATTGTCCCCAACACATTAAAAACATTTTATTCGAAAGTACTGATTTATTTGTTTACGCATTGAAAGTAACAGCACGAATCAGAAGCAAATTACGATTTGACTTTTCTAGACACAAAATAACCAGGCATATGAAAAGTAAATAACCAGGGAGGTTGTAAAAGTATCAAGACGGCAAGCTACTCGGCTAAGTTTCGTGCTTACCATTAGGTCTATGGTTTCCTCCATAAATAGTCACTTGTCCAGTTTTTCTGTAATAAAAAACTCATATTACAGTAGCTCTCTACAACTTAGGAACTGAAACGTAATAGATTGCCGGCGTGGTGGCTCAGTGGTTATGGCTTCAGACTGCGGAAGACGGTATCTAATGTTCGAATCCCCAACTGAACAAACGGTCGGTACTTCACTCGTTGAATATAGCTCACGTATAGCCTGTAGGCCATAAATGAACTGGTGAGTGAAGTTAAAAAATAATATAAAAATGAGGAGAAATAGAAAACCTTTTCCCTGGTGATAAGACGTGAGGCGGCGTCCAGCTTCCTGTTGGCCAAGTCAGGTCTGCTGCGGTCTACGAAGACTATGCCGGCCAGCCACGCTGCTAGGCCGAATGGCCAAGCATAGAACAGTTCTTTTTTGGCGACCATTGAACACTTTCCCAGTGTTTTCCAGATGTTTAATCCCGCTGAAACACACGTACGATGCAAAACGAAGACGTGTAAAACATAAACAGAACTTTAGAAATGATTCAACATATATCTATATTTATTCACGATTAATATAATTAAAACGTTCATTAAAACGTAACCTATTAATATATCTATAGTATAGACTATATCCCAAATACTAGTGATTTAATAATAACTATATCTGATATTACCTAAAAAGAGGAATTTTTACTGTCAACAGGTTTTGTCACTGTTTGGATTTCCATAAATATGAATGGCCAAATGAGATTGTCTTGCATTTAATGTAACCATCATAGTATACATAAATATTAGAACTAGTATGTATTCATCCTCTTTGAAATTACAACTATCAACATTTATTTGAGTTAAGAGACTGTTTCGTTTATGAATATATAGATCTCCTGCTTATTGAGAGGACTAGATTCCTTTCTTCGTAATGTAGACTTGACCTCCTGCTTTGTAATGCTGACTATACTTACTGTTTTTTTGTGTGAAGATATAGACCTCCTCTTTTGGACAGGGATCCTCTTTTTCGCTGTGAATATGTAGACTTCCTACTTCGTTAACAAGAATAGGTTTCCTTCTGTTTTGGTAGAGATATAGATCCTCCTCTATTATGAAGATGCAAATCTCCTGCTTTGTAAAGCAGATATAAAACTTCTCTTTTGGTACGAGGACACAGACCCTCTTCTTAATTATGAAAACGTAGACTTCCTATTTCTTTACGAAGAATAGACTTCCTACTTTGTTATGAAGATATAAAACTTCTGTTTTGGTACGAGACTCAGATCATCTTCTTAATTATGAAAACGTAGTCCTATTTCTTTAAGAAAAATAGACTTCCTGCTTTGTTATGAAGATATAAAACTTCTATTTTGGTACGAGAACTCAGATACACTCCTTCGTTACACCTCACATGTTCAACTTCACTCATTCGATAACCATATCTTAACAGAGAAACTTGTTTAATAGATTTAGTGAGGTAATTAATATAATAGCACTACAAACCAAGGCAATCAAACATGGACTGGTGATTGGACACGATGACAGCTCCCCTCTGGACCTTCAGGATACCAGCACCCCGGAGTTGCCACTGGATACCCACCAGCTTGGTAATGTGCTTCATAAATTCTCCGCCAACTCTGTAGGTAATCATTTTATTGGGTTAAATGAAGAAAATTTCATATTTTACGCAAATAGTATAATAATTAATCTACATATCAGCTTTAAATTACTAAGACTTCTAATTTTTATTTTAAGACAGTCGATTTAAAATATTAGCTAATGTGCATCTTATTTAGATGAATTTTAAATGAGTAAATATATCTTTTACATTTAGTAACTATATACTGTGTATGAAGAGTAGTAATTTGTTTAGAATGAGTAATACGCCATGTAGGGTGAGTTGAATGTCGTTTAAAACGAATAGGACCTTGTGTAACTTGGGTAGGATGATGTGTAGAATGGGTAATACGCCGTGGGCAGAACGCTGAGAGGGGGCAGATATGATTTGGGTAGGTTGGGTTGAACAAATTTTAGAATGGTGACTATGTTGAGAAAAATAGGTAAGTCGTTGTGGTTAGCTGCCAGGAAGTAGTGTATAGTGGGAGTGGGTTAAATATATTGACGGAGATGATTTTTTTTCGAAATAAAAATAATAAGCACTCGTCTCGATTGCACTTCAGTAACGCTTGTTATACGTGCAATAGGCACGTGTATTTTGTGGGGTGCGAATAGGCTTACTTGATTTACAATTTATGAAAGAACTATTACAAGTAGTTTGAACAAATGGGGGGTACGTTTTTTTCTATATCTTGTTAGGATTTAGCATAGAGCAGTAATAATAAGTTTTGAAGGCCAATTTGATGCATTTAGTTATTATCAATCAATCAAAATTTCGTTAGATCAAAGACCATCTTCGATGTAACTTTGAAATCCGAACCAAAGACGTTGAGCATTATTCAATTAAAATTTTACTTTGTCTATAGATTTTCCCTGTACAGATACGTTATTTTTACTAACCCGTAAAATTCTAATTCAGAAATTATATTACAGACCCCTTTCAGTCCAGTAGAAAAGGAAACATCACTTAGAAACATTTTGGCAAATGTTTAACACCATACCATCGTATTAAAAAGTTATTACATTTGTATTATCTGATCTAAATATATACTTACATAAGGTTTCTTACATATCTCATTCTAAACACGAAGAAAGGAATCAGTAGTACAGATTCCAAGGACATGAAAAACATAAAGGCGGTAAAACAGCCATAGTAGCGCACCTTTTGGTGGGGCGAAAATGGAAGAAGTAGTATCAGGATTACAGCAGCGAGGAATATGTTGATCCCATACTGAAGGATGTTTAAAAAAGACACCTGCAACAACACAATGAGCCAATGGGAGAAGTAGTATCAGGAAACAGCAGTGAGGAACAAGATGATCTCCCACTGAAGGGTGTTTAAAAAAGGAAGACACCTGCAACAATACAATGAGCCAATTTGAAAAGTAGTATCAGGAGACAGCAGCGAGGAAAAAGTTGATATCCCACTGAAGGATGTTAACTTTATTTAACTTTTCATCTGCACAACAACACAACGAGTTAATGTTAATGGGATAAGTAGTATCAGGGGACAGCAGCTAGGATCAAGATGATCTCCCACTGAAGCACACTTATAAGATTCATGTCTATCTTTAAACTTCTAATGTCTGAGGATTATTAGAAGCAATAAATAGCTTTAAGCAAAACGAGAATTTCATCAATTAAAATCACGTATTTGGCTATACCCACTAGTAAAATATTTAAAATTTGTATATCTGACACATAGAGACATTTACTAACGATTGCGTACATCTCTTCCTTCATCTATTATAAACGAGAAAAACAAACACTTCCAGAAATGTCTAAAAACTCATTTTTGGAATTTTTGACTTTGTCAAGAATTTTTGGAAAGTTTATGAAAAAATATATTTATTTATTAGAAATACTTTTTATTAAAGTCTACGAATTTTTATATTCTCTTACTTTTCAATTTTTGAAATCAGTTGTTTCCGTTTTAGTTTCCGAGTTTTATAAACTCACAACCATTTAGTTTTTTCAACTTAGTTTTTCTTTGTATCGTTTTTATTTTTCATAAGATTTTCCAGACAATATCCCAGCATTGTCTTTTAATTTGTCCGTGGATAATAGTAATAATTTATCTGACACAGACATGAAACTGTGGAAAATCAACTTGAACTCACTAGTATAGCCTTCTGTGTACGACATCAATCTATATCGTAAATACTCTGTAGGACATCACTAGCGGAACGAGTGGACAAAGACTTCAAACCGACCTTGTAAGAAGCTATAAAATGATCTTGTTAAATTCCATCCAAACTGATTTGCTATTGACATGATTCACACGGAAGTACGAATACTCTAAATCAGTATTCAATGTGAATTCATGGTATATGATTAGTTTTACTAATGCAGGAAATTATGTAAGCGCAGTAAATGAGATATTTCCCATTAAATTATAGACCAGTTGTGAAACAAACGTCTATAAACAAAGGGTAGAAAAAGTGTTAGGCTGATGAATAATGTAAGAAATAGAATATAATAGTGTTATTATTATTCTTTTATGTTTTAACAAACATTTCCGTCGTGGTGGCTCAGTGGCTAAGGCTTCGGACTGCGGAGGGCAGGGTCCAAGGTTCGAATCCCCACTGAGTCAACTGTCAGTACTGGATGTTGTGAAGGGAAGAGAACTGATTATCATCGTGTGAGTTAGTTGAAAATCAAAACAATACTACGTGGTTCGGATTCCACGTAAAGCTTTAGGTCACTTGGTTGCCTTGACTATTGTGCCTTTTCCTAAGGTACAGTCAACTTAGTTAGTAACAATGACTACAACACTCGTTTATTACACTCATATCCCTTCATATTCACCCATATCTCTACAATTAATGTCTTAAAATTGAATAATAAGATATGTATTTTTGAATGTATTTACGTTTTTTAATTTTTACATCGTTTCACTCTTCTTAGTTGAAAAATCAAACCGATAAACCTGATCTTGTTTTACGCTAGCGGCGCTATCAGGATAAGTTTAGAGAACAATGACGAACCGAAGAGGTATGTACAACATATAATTACCGGAAATAAAAAATACTTCATAAACAAGCGGAACTTCACTCAAGCGGAAATGTGAAGAATAGTTTTCTCATCACAAAAAATATCTGTGTTTTTATTAAAATTAAATTAAAATATGTAATTCAAATTTTCTATACGTATCCGTCATTAGCATCCTAAATTACACAGCATGGTTAAAATAAATAATTTTTAACCATGCTGCTTTAACCTAAATATTAATGCTATAATAAAGCAATTAGCCTATAATTCCCGTTTGAAATAAAAAATGTACAATCTCTGAAGACAACATTTTCAGACTAATCTAAGATAATTTTACTAAGAGGAGAAATTGTAGAAATATCTTGACAAGTAAAAAAGCAAGACAAAAGTCAATTTGGTTCTAAGAAAAGTAAATGTAAACTTTGAAAATAATAAACATTTAAACTCCACCCGAATTTCATAGATAGTGTAGATATACTAACTATATATATTGTTCATTTGGAATCTATACGGCCAAAATATCTTTTATGACTTGCTTTTTAAAAACAAGTCTATGAACATCAAAACATCTGTGTTATTGTTGATAAAACTTATCTTTTTTCTTCTACCATACTTGTAAACCATATTTTACTTGATCTTTATTTTCAAAGACACCATCAAACTAATTACCCCATAGAACTGAACATTTCTTAAAACAAATTAATATGATAACAACAGACTGCATAGAACAAATCACATTATTATTAAAACACAAGATTAAAAACAAAGCACGAATAATTACTTTACTCGTATTATAATGTTAATTTTAAAGCAATTTACACAATACTATACACAAAAACAACTACTTTGCACAAATAATAACATAATTACTATTTTTCTTTAAAATGAATCTAACTTTTTAAGTATAAATAATGTTATGGGTATAAGAAATGGCTTCTTTATAAATATTGATATTAATGCTTTTTTTTTAAACGAACCTTAATTTTCGTGGATAAAACAGGGTATTTCATAAGAATTACCAGATTTTAAATAAAAAGATGGGCTTTATCCAAACATATTGGATATTAAAATACTCTCAAAAGAATGAAGTTTACGAAAATGTATCATACATTTTCAATATGTCATCCATTTGCAGCACAGATGACATCTAGTCGTTAGCTGCATTTCTGATAGACACATTGCGTGTTTGGGACGAATTCGGCTATCGACTAGACGTCATCCGTGCTGCATATGGAGGATATATATATATAAAACATTTATGATACGGTTTCGTAAATTTTATTCTTTTTTTAGTATATTAATGCCCAATACGTTTGGGTGAAGCTCTTGTTTATAAATAAGTATAGCTATTTAAAGTCGTGCCATTCTTTTTCAAACACCCTGTATAATGTATACGCCAAAAATATCAAATTTACGAGCCTTTTATAAAATTAAATAATTAAATGATATCATGTCAACTAAGGTAAATGTTTTTATACTATTCAATAAAAAAAATACTAACCATGTTGTAGTTTCAAGTACACAGGACTTAGTTGTAAGACTTCACGTAGTAGGAAGCTCCCACAATGCCTATTGCTTATGCTCGACTGGCGCACTTCCTTTATCTATCTATGCATAGGCTAGATGAGCTCTAGGCCACTTACCACTTGAGGCTAGATCCCACGAGAGTTACGCTGGAACCAAAAACGACAGAGTTTTAATTTTATTTATTTATTTTACATGCACAATACAATCTATTACCCAATTACATTGTGAACGATCAAGTAGCGAAGACATGCTTAAGACTAAAAATACATTTCATTACAAAATTACAACATCAGTCCAATTAAGTAACAGGAATACATTAATTAACTAAACAATAAATAACGTCAATAAATATTTCTATAATAACAACTGGGAATCAATAAAAACAAGAAAGTCGGCTTGTAAAGTAAAAAATTACTTGGAACTGAAATTCAAGAAAAATAGTAAAAGCATACAAAAAATGTAGATGTATATACAAATTATTGTTTAAAATAACGATTATACGCCAAATTAACCTAAATCCCTCAGAAAACATTGTTTCTATTGGAGAATATTGTTACAATCGCGCCATTGTATTAAAAGGCAGTCCAACTGTATCTTGTGGAGGGTAAATTAAAATCGAACAAATTATATAATCTATGATGAAATGTTTGTTTATGATATCCTCAGTTTGAGGTTATGACAACAGTAAACGCACGAGATAAAGTGCATGTTTTAATCATACATATGTGGCACGATGCATGTGTATTATGTACTGCATGTGTAGTATAGGCATTTCTAGTGTATATGTGATGTATTTATACATGAACATCTAATTTAGCCATGAATGTAATCTATATTTTCGTTGAGAAAGTCGTGCATGTAGGCCTACATATACTAAAGGCCTCAGGCCTACTGTTGGCGCCGAAATGTGTGTACCAGAGTTTGAAGGTCGTTTGCCAAGAAAGTAATAGCCTGTAACAAATCTAATCACCACAGTTTTCTCTCCGACCTCAGGACTCCGTCCCACAGACTTCCAAAATGTCTATGGTATTTTTAAAGAGCTCTATTAATTTACTGATTTATTTGATCAAACTGGTGGCGCAGTGCTGAAACCCAGCTACATGGGGACAAAGTGTTTGGGAGATTGTAGGCGATAGGTTGGATGCTCGGTCCTCTTAATACCGACATGGCGTCCGCTTAATGGTTGCTATCGGCGTGAACACTACTAGAGAAGTCTGGGGTGTCCATGTTGGGTGGTAATCATTGTGCGGATGTTGTGTGGGGGAGATAACTGAGTATCAGGCTTGTCAATTAGCTGAAAATCATACCAGCACTACGTGGTTCGGATTCCACGTAAAGCTGTATGTCCCTTAGTTGCCCTGGCTGTTGGGCTATTAATAAATTGCCCTTTCTGAGGAACAGTTGAACTCAGATAGTAACCAGACTACACTCATCCACACTCATCCTACACTCATATAACCATTCATATTCGCCTTAAAATGCCAACAACGTTGTGTCGGCGTCTCATATATAAGAATAAATAAAAACAAATTGAGTAAAATTTTGGTAGACTAAACTTTTAAAATTGAAAATAGTTAAGTACAGTAGTAAATTATACATATCAGCTGTTTTAGATTGGATATTAGATCAAATAATTTGAATAATAGTAGAAAAATACAGTTTAAATTGAAAGCTTGCTGCACATTTCTATTAGATATAATCAAACTCAATATTATGACCGGCGAAGCGGGCGAGTACAGCTAGTACAACTTTGTATAACAAATTAATTTATAATATACTTATTTCGGTTACGTGTACTAGAAGTTCTTGTGCCATGCACTTCTTGAGCGGTTGCTTAGCCTTTTTACATCAAACTCAGCAAGACTGTGGACACAAGTAATAGTATTTGACATTGCTGTATACTAAATTATTTCATTATAAAATGTTGTTTTTTATTTTTCGCTCGCACTTAACTACAATTTTACCAGAATACTTTACTACTTTACCACTGTACTTTATGAGTGGGTAGGTGAGTCATTAAAATTGTAGGGTTATTACCCCTGATTGTGTATGGGTGAGTGGGTTGGTCATTCCACTGTATATGTAAGAGTGGGCGGATGGATTTTGACCACTGTATGAATATGTACTTGTTATGTGTCTTCGAAAACCTAAATACATTCTAGCCTAATAATAGCTATGCCTGATTTTAGTTGTTTTTTTTTTCGTCAAAAACACTGGAAGTGTATGGGAGCGCGGTTGGATCTACTCCACTGAACTTGTTACTACATTACCAGTTCTGTCTGAAACAATAAATTGACCTGTAGTATATTATGTATTTTTTTTACTTTCTCCTAAATACAATACTAGCTGTACCCACCCGCTTCGCCAGCCATAATATTGATTTTGGTTTATATCCAATTTAGAGCATATGATGTTATGTATAATTTACTACTGTGCTCAATTAATTATTTTAATTTTAAAAGTTTAGCCAACCACAATTTTATCCTATTTGTTTATATTTAACAGCTGTTATTAAATAAATCAATCAATTAATATATCTGCCATTAGAATACCATGGGAATTTTGGAGGCCACAGGTCGGAGTTCCAAGGTCGGGAATCCCTTTCTTAGTGAACCTCTAGGGGCCAAGATAAACCTAAATACAAAATTTCAAGTCAATTAGACTTATAGTTTAGAAGAAATAGTGATAAGGGGTAAATGGATTTATATATATATATAAAGAACTACACTTAGCAATCTTTTGATTCTATCATGAAGATACAAAATTATAAAATGTAACAAAATCTACAACTTATCCATCTACATTTTTATTTAAATTTTTATAATATCAGCTGTTAAATTAATTATTCTAAAGATATATTTATAACCCTATTTGTTTTCTATGTTAAACTGATGATGGTCTTTCGAGACCGAAATCGATTTTAAACATTAAAAAATCAAGAAAAGATTGCTAAGTGTAGTTCTTTATATATATATATATATATATATATATATATATATATATATATATATATATATATATATATATGAATATTAAGCAATCAAATAGCTAAAAATGTCAAACAATACAAAGGATTTATATAATATTAAATTTAAAATTTTCCGATTGAAATCAGTTTTTCTCTTAGATAAAAAAGTTTCAAAGTCTAGACAAATCTGTAAGTCTACTTTAAGAGGGCACAAATTACTGTAGATGACTCTGAATCAGTTAAATATCGGGTTTCTCACCATATTTAGCCATGTCCTGTGAACTGACTATGCATTTAGTCAAATTAAATTGTAAATTTTCCGATTAAAGGTAGTTTTTTCTTTTAGATATAAAAGTTTGAAAGTCTAGAGAAATCTGTAAGTCTACTTTTAGAGGGCACGAATTACTATATTTGACTCTGAACCAATAAAATATTGTGTTTCTAGCCTTGTTTAGCTATGTCCAATGATCTGGATGTGAATGCTTTAAAACTAAATTGTTAATTTTCCGATTGAAAACAGTTTGTTCTCCTAGATAACAAAGTTTCACAGTCTAGGAAAATATGTAAGTCTACTCTTAGAGGCCGTAAATTAACCAATTTGATTTACACGCACAAATTGAAAACTAGCCCTTCCTAAAAATGAAGGAGGTGAGATAGAGCAAAAATTCATTGGGCCAAAGTTGTAGATCGTCTAAAATCACGTACAGAAAATGGTGTTAGCTTTGTTGTAGAACCGTTTATTTAGCCGCTACAGTCCAATTAGAGAAACTCTGTTTTTGGCATTTAAAATTGTTGGCACTAAAAAGGCTGCCATCTTCGATCTATTAAGAATTTTTCATAATCCCTTCTAATTGCACATCTACAACGTTTCAGACCTTTGACCCTACAAAATATTCAGCCTGAATATAAAATAACAGTCAAAGAATATTTTAAAATATTAATTAATTGTTAGTAATATATATTTAACTAAACAGCAAAGTATTTGACAAAAAGTCATTAGTTATCTGGATTCTCAATATCTATAATGTAAATAATTTTTTGTAAATTTTGAAAAATAAATAGTATGGTCTTTGTCCACAAAATCAGGTGAATTTTATATAGTAAAATTTGTATTTTCATATATTCCGAAGCGATGAAGATACTTTCCAAGGCAGTCATGTCCTGTTTTTAGACGAAAAGGAGCAACAGCATTTTTTATTGGGAAATCTGAAATATCATTTGAATCCTCCCATGATTTGTTCTTAATTTAGTATTTTAAGGTAATTTGGAAATGAGTTTTTATAAAATATTATTTTTCTCTTTGCTTGATAGAATGGAGTTGTATTGTTTTTATAGGGTAGATTAATGTTAGAAACGTTGTTTTATAATTGTAAGCTGAATTTTTAAGTGATCATAGTAAGAAACAGTACTCCTAAATTTCTGATATAATTGAGTTATTAAATTAATTAAATTTTTTCATACACCGATTATTTTAAAACAGACGTCCCTTTCTTATGGCAGGAGCAAACCTGAGCGGCAGTTCCCACTTATGTTAATCTTTGTAAATTTCTAGTAACTATAGATCAGTACCACTGCACGTCATTTGTTTAGATGTATGTGAATAATTACTATATTTATCCTTGAGGACTTAGAGAGGAATAAAGGGAGTGTCTGACAATAGTGCTGTCTGCTCAGAGAACTGAAGAACTAACTACTCGACAGCACCAGCGACACTATTTCATTCAACACCTGTTTCTTTCTTCTTCGTGGAAATTCACAGAATTCAGTATAAGAGTACCTTTATAAATTTTATATACTGCAGCATCTTATATATTCGAAGCTCCTGAGTGAAACATAGTCCAACAATTTATTATGTATAGGTTACTTGGCCATTTTTGATTTTTCCTAGATTTGAGCCTGATCATTAATTTTATTTTTTGAAGTTAACTGGATAGTTCTAGCCCCCTGGAATATAATTTGCCAATCCTACTTAGAAAATTTTTAACATACCGAATGCTGCCAATAATTTGCCACTACTGTCCGGCACAGAGATTATGTGCACCCGAGTTCGAAGCTTGTTTTCTAAGGAACTAAGAAGCCTATGAAAAATCGAATCACACCATTGTTTTCCTCGTTTTATTGTACGTTAGAAAATAAGCATTTTTAGATTATACTGGTATTTTAAGTTTTTATAATTTTTATCTTAAAAATTATATTAACGTATTGGAATTTAAACAAGTTTTAACTGTACATAAAATGTACAACGTTATTACTAAAAAAATTCGCGAATTTATCGTATTTGTATGTTTAAAACTGGTTTATAGGAATATTTCCTATACGTTTCATAAATGTTATAATTTTACCTTTTCAAGAAAAATAGTTCTTATCAATCCCTTGAAACAGTGTTTTCTTGGCTTTTAGAGGTTGTAAAATTAGTTCTTTGGTCTTGTTGTAATCCTTACGACGTGTATAGTTACGATACATTACTTTTATGTGTAAGTAAATTCAGTGATTTAAATTGATTTAAATCAATTTAAAGTTATTTATAAATGTTTTGAATCGATATAAAATGACTATTTACTTACACATATCAAAGCAATATATCATAAGCATATATATGTTATAAGAATTACAATAACACTAAGTAATCTATTTTACGACCTCTAGAAGCTAAGAAAATAACGCTTCAGGAAATTGATAAGACATTTTTTCTCGAAAAGTTAAAATTCTAAAATTGATAAAACTTATAGAAAACGTTCTTATCAATCAGTTATTAAAATATAAATAAGATATATTTACGAGTTTTTTTTTTTAGGAATAACTGTGTAAATTTGATGTACAGTGAAAACTAACTAAAATTCCGGTACTTTGTTTGTTTTAACTAGGATAAAAATTATTGAAACTTGAAATATAATTTAAACGTACATATTGCCTACCGTATAATTAAACGGGGCAAACAATGGTGTGATTAGATTTTTCATAGGCCTCTTACGTAGTTCCTTAGTAAACAACCTTCAAACTCGGGTGCACATAATTTCTGCACCGACACTAAGTGACTTGTTTTCAATATGTTAAATGAAATGCTATATTTCTTTATATCCAGAGATGCTGTGGGAGTTGGACCACTTGGGCGATGTGTTCCGCACTGTGGTGGCGTGGTACATCAAGCTGCTACTGTTTATCTTCATGTTGGATCTACTACTGCCCCTAGTACAACACCCTAAAGTACGGTACTACGCCTGCTACTTCTGCTACGTCATGACATCCTCTACAGCCTGCATACTTTACATACCTCTGCTCATACTGCGCTTCAATGATCCCAGCAATATCTCGTAAGGTTTTTTACTTATTAAAATAACATTTACATGAAGCTTAGATAGTTCTACAAGCTTATTTCGACACGAGTGGCGCAGTGTTGTTTTTAACAGTTCAGTCAACTATTCACGTCAGCGGTTAACATTTGTAATACTTTGGTTTTTGTTTTCTTAATTTTTACATTTATTTTTAAGACACTGATCGTCAAAAGATATTGGCGAAAATGGATTTAGAATGAGTGTGATGAGTGTAGATGAACGAGTGTAGTTACTGTTACTATCTGAGTTAAACTTTGCTTAGAAAGTACTATTTATTAATAGCCGAGGCAACTATGGGGCCTACCACACTGTACGTGGAATCCGAACCACTTAGTGTTGCTTTGATTTTCAGCTGACAAGTCTGACACCCAGTTCTCCATCCTTGGCTACAATCCAACGTGAACACTACTAGAGAAGTCTGGGGTGTCGATGGCCACCATTGAGCGGACGCCGTGTCGGTATTAAGAGGACCGAGGGAGGAATCTATCGCCTACAATCTTCCTAACACTTTGTTCCCAAGTAGCTGGATTACAGCACTGCGCCACCAGTGCCGACTACTAGTTGTTGTACTGATTACTAGGAACGTTATTCAACACACCATTTACAGTTAATAAGAATTAGTCGGCACTGGTGGTGCAGAGCTGTAACCCAGCTACTTGGGAACAAAGTGTTTGGGAGATTGTAGGCGATAGTTTCCATGCTCGGTTCTCTTAATACCGACACGGCGTCCGCTCAATGGTTGTCATCAATATAGACACTACTAGAGAAGTATGGAGTGTCCGTGTTGAATGGTAGTCAAGGTTCGGGTGTTGTGTAGAGAAGAGAACTAAGTGTCAAACTTGTCAGTTAGCTGAAAATCAGACCAACACTACGTGGTTCGGATTCCAGGTAAAGCTGTAGGTCCCATAGTTGCCCTGGCTGTTGGGCTATTAATAAATAGTCCTTTCTGAGCTAAGTCGAACTCAGATAGTAACAATGACTACACTCGTTCATCTACACTCATCACACTCATTCATGCCTCCTATTCACCCATATCTCTACGATCGGCGTCTTAGAGATGAATAATGAATAATGAATTTAAATTGAAAAGGAGCCAAACAAATTCAAGTAATCATGGATAGCTATCATGTTGTCCATATGCCACTCCTATAGTTTCTTCCCAAGTAAAATTAGTAAAATATTCAGGTTAGCCTTAACTTAGGCAATAAAACATTGTCATCTGAGAAGAAGGAGATCATCACATTGTTTCCTTCTACTTACGAATCATCTTGACCTTCATTCTTCACCAAATTACTTTTAATGAAAGGTCTCCAAATAGTGAAGAAATTTATCTGACTCAATCTTTAGAACATTTTTCTGTCCAGGCTTCCTACTCAAGCTCTGAGAATGCTGTCCAAGTTGATTGGAATCAAGTGGGAACTACGAGGTGGGAAGTACCTGGTCAAGGATGAAGCTGCTGTCGTTGTTCTGACACATCAATCTATATTTGATATGATGGGTGAGTGCTATTAATTATTTAGTTTATGAGTAGTTTTAGTCTGAGAATGCTGTCCAAGTTGATTGGAATCAAGTGGGAACTACGAGGTGGGAAGTACCTGGTCAAGGATGAAGCTGCTGTCGTTGTTCTGACACATCAATCTATATTTGATATGATGGGTGAGTGCTATTAATTATTTAGTTTATGAGTAGTTTTATTGACATTTATGTTAATCTACTTCATAAAGAAGCAGAGCCGTCGATAGTCGTGCCGGGCGCCTCGGGGAGACCAGGGACTCAGCTTCCTTGGTTTAGAACACAACGTGGATCCCCCCCTTTAATATAAAACTGAAGATATATATTTTCAACATTAATCCATCCATAGTTCGTCATATAATCTCAAGATATGAGCTTTGTTTTCCGAACAATAATAACAAACAATAATACAAAATTATTTTGTAATACTCTGCTGGGTCTGGGGCCTCCGGATTACCCTTACCTGCCATAATACTTCCAAACGGCCTATAAAGAATATAAGTCATTTATTTATTTATTTACATGCTTCAATACGGTAAAAACCAATTACACTGAAGCAGTTCATATTAATACTTATATTTATGTTTGTGGGTTATACAGTATAACTTCACTAAATCACTTCACATTATAAAAATAACAAAAAATAAGAATACCAAACTGAAATACTATAGATTCAAATTTAACTGAACGTAAAAACAAATACAAATACGTATTACAGGAATCAAATCATTTTTTTAATCTACAATAACAAAACTTGAACTGTTAGATAACTACATGATATTCAAGTAATTGGTTTGAATATTGTAAAAGATTTAATGTAATATTTTGTTTTAGATTCTTGTATAACTGTTCTTTTCTAACTTAACTTACCACCTTACATGGGTCGTAGACCTGTGAGTGAACTTGTGACGTAAGAAGTACGGATCGACAGTTCAGTTGGGGGTTCAAGCCTTAGCCACAGTACCATGATGAAGGCTGTTAATTATATAGACTAACATTTTCATGGAAACTGATTTTCTTGAATTTGAATAAATTTAATGAGAACAATGAAAGTTAAAGAAAGTTTTATAATATTACTTTATTCCCTGGTGCAATTTAGGAAGAGGATGTATAATAGAATAGTTTATTTAAATAATTTTACATTTGTTGTGGCCTGGATGAGTAAAAAAAAAAAAAAAAAAAAAAAAAAAAAAAAGTTTTAAAAGAATTAGCACAAACTTTCCCCCATATTAAACACTAAAAATCAAAACTTTGAAAATTACCAGTTCGATTCCCAAATATGTTTTTTGTCATATCTCAAAAACTGGTCAAGTTAAAGACATGCAGTTTTTACTAAATTATTTTGAATCGTAATTCACATCTTTCCTGAAAATTTAATCAAAATTGTTAGAGCCATTTTTGAGGAAATTCCATTTTTGAATGTTTTTTACCCATACAAATAAAAAAAAAAAAAAAAACTAAAATTAAAAACAGTGATAAAACCTTCTAGAGATATTGGCTAAATACACCTTCATGCCAAATTTCATAAAAATTTATCCATCCATTTGGTTTCCAGCGAAGTGCACATACACGCAGACAGACGCGCATACGGACAGCCATCAAAATTTTTTTCAAAAAACACATTTTGGGTTCAGAGGACACAGTTTTTTGGGACTTATAAACACAGTTTTTGTTGATGATTACAATACTTTCTCTATGCTAACGCATATGGAAGAAAGTAAAAACATACTTGTCAGTGAGGTCCAACATTAACTAAAATTTGCACAGCCGTGAAACATTCTATATATATTTCTGACACAAGCTATATACACTGCAAAATACATAATGTTAGAACTTAACAAAGTAATTTTAACATTATAAAAAGATGGATAGTTCTTTTAATACGTTACCATATAGTTACAAAGCTAATTATTGTAACTTTTCTTTTGTTCAGGAGTGGTGGTGTTTGGTCGGACACTACAGAAAGCTTGCTGTGTAAGCAAAAAAGAAGTCTTCTACTACTGGCCTTTCGGACTTGCTCTGTGGCTTGCTGGAGTTGTCTTCATAGACAGAAATAACGGCAAGAAGTCAAATCAGATGCTTGCTGAAACTATGCGACAGGTTAAGGGCAGTAAGGTATGTCTATGTAAATTGAACTGTTAACTTGGGTGCAGACATTATGATACAACCCATGCTCAAAACATTTACTGAAGGGACCATTACATCAAAATTGTTGGAAGCCCATACATTGTTTTTACATTAATAATATCTTAAGTAATTATTTATAATGTTATATAAATACATTAAAAACCACTTATTTTAGGTCTTTATTGAAATCTAACATTGAAATAAATAGTTCCAAGAATTGGCATTAAATTTTCCTCATATTAAACACTAAAAAATCAAAACTTTGAAAATTACCAGTTTGATTCCCAAATAGGTTTTTTTTTGCCATAGATGAAAAACTAGTCAAGTTAGTGACTTGCAGTTTTAACAAAAATATTTCAAATTTTAATTCATATCTTTTCTGAAAATTTAATCAAAATCGTTATAGCCTTTTTTGTATGTTTTTGCCCATACAAATAAAAAAAAACTAAAATTTCCAAAATATTAAAAAAAGGCCTGGAGATAATGGCTAAATATACCTTCATACCAAATTTCATAAAAATCGATCCATCCGTTTGGTCTCTAGGGAAGTACACATACACACGGACAGACAACAAAGATTATTAAATGTAAATTGAACTGTTGTCTTAAAAAAAAACTACACTTTTAAAAAAACACTTGTTGGGTTCAGGGGACACTAAAATGGATTTTTAGACTTGTAAAATAGTATATTTCATAACAAGAGTGGAAAGTGGGGTTTTGCATGTTCGAGACCATATGTTTGAAGTGCGAGACTTGTCGAGCACTTCAAATGGTCGAGAACAAACAAAACACTTTCACTCGAGTTTTGAACGATACTTTTCACTACACTACGGAATAAAAACAGGTGTTGTTGACTGTGGAAAATTTTCGCTTGTAAACAATGTTACTTTCGGTAGTAAACAATAGACAGCTGTTGAAAATATGATGTTTCGCAGGTTGTAAACACATAACGAAAACGGCTGAACTCATGGTAGTGTTGTGAAAAAAAAATTTTTGGACGGTCACAATACTTTCTCTATGCTAATTCATACGGGAGAAAGTAAAAATTATAAAGATCAGCTGATAATGACAGTAAATAAACACTTTTTCGTGACAACTACTTGGGTCGGTCAAGTTAACGTATAACATCCTTCACTCCTCAGCCACGTCAAGCTGTAACTGCACGTGCGCCCATTCTAATTGTTAACATTGTACTTCTATTCTTAATTTCCATAATGTCTTAATTTGGCAAATCATCTTGAATATAGTTTTTAGTCACTGGTTAGCCAAAATTGCTTGTTTTTACCCTGAAATTGATTGTTTAATGTTTTTCGTAGAACACATTTTAGCCTATACTTAACGAGGCCATTCCCCCGATTCAACCCTTCAGTAGCTGGATTACAGCACTTTGCCACAGTGCTGGGATATTTGGATCATCATTCTTCTAGATTTAAGAAATTTAAAATACTTATGCTTCACTAGAATCTCTAAAAAAGCCTGTTTGGGATTCCCTTGTAACTGAACTAACACATCCAGTTCTTCCTCTTATTTAATAAAGCATACAAATAAATACACTGTTGTATCTTGTTTTACAAGTTTTTAATATTAAGAGGAGGATTTGTTATAGGATCAGTTCTAGTAATCCATAAATAAGAAGTAAGTGTGGAGGAATTGAAATATTGATGGTTGTAATCAATCCACTTCTAATGATGTACCCTGACGTTTGAAATATTGATGGTTGTAATCAATCCACTTCTAATGATGTACCCTGACGTTTGAAATATTGATGGTTGTAATCAATCCACTTCTAATGATGTACCCTGACGTTTGAAATATTGATGGTTGTAATCAATCCACTTCTAATGATGTACCCTGACGTTTGGAGAAGAAAAACACAGCAACATTTTTACGTATTTAACTTTATAAACTTCAAATACTTTCATTGAAACCTTATTTATCTTGCTAAACTTAATTGCTAATAAGTCAACTTCATCCAAGCTAAAAATAAAATTAAGATTAAATTAATTTAAAAAAGGAAATACAAATAGATTGGAGAGGGTGAATCCATTAAATCTAAAACTTAAATTTTCGTTTTAAATAAAAAAAATTACCAACTGAATAAAATGAGGTTGATAGAAACCTATTATGTCCTTTCCTTTAAACAATTTTTCACAACACTACTATGAGTTCAGCCGTTTTCGTTATGTGTTTACAACCTGCGAAACATCATATTTTCAACAGCTGTCTATTGTTTACTACCGAAAGTAACATTGTTTACAAGCGAAAATTTTCCACAGTCAACAACACCTGTTTTTATTCCGTAGTGTAGTGAAAAGTATCGTTCAAAACTCGAGTGAAAGTGTTTTGTATGTTCTCGACCATTTGAAGTGCTCGACAAGTCTCGCACTTCAAACATATGGTCTCGAACATGCAAAACCCCACTTTCCACTCTTGTTATGAAATATACTATTATGGAATAGTGTCAACCAAGTGCCCAAGATTGTTGTAATTTTTTAGTTTTTAGGTTAGTTTAAAGGGCACTAGGCTAGTAATTAGTATATTGGAGAGATAGGACATCAGCAAGCTTACCTTAGAAGACAAGTTCACAAACACCAGAGTAGTAGTAACATACACAAAATAAAAACATAATCACACAAATTTTCAGTGCCACTCTCTCTCTACTCACCTGAAGAAAGTGCCAGTGGCACAGAAAATTCGTGTGATTATATTTTTATTTTGTGTATGTTACTACTACTCTGGTGTTAGTGAACTTGTCTTCTAATGTAATTTTTTAGTGAAATAACTATAAGATGTTTTTGAGGTTTTGGTAAGCCTATAACACTGTCTTGAAACGTTTTATGTTTTATAAGTGATGTAACTGAGTAAATTATAGTTTAGATTGAAAACACCAGATGTTGTTGAATGTAAGAGGTAAGATCATATACTGTATATTAAAATGTCAATTACTGCTCGAAATTCAGGTTGGATACATTGGTTGATCCAATTAAAAATTTGGATCATGTAAGAAGTTTCAGTTTCATTGACTATAGAAACAAGTGTAAACAGTCCAAGCCAAAGAATTTCCTGAAGATGCGCGCACGTGTTGCTATGTAATGATGATTGATTTGAAATTAGTGCTCAGACGAATTTTTGGCGTACTCTTAGCTCAGCTACTTCAGCATCTGCTGGAGAGAGATAGAAAGAGGGATGAAGAGAAATAGAGAGAGAGAGACAGCTGGCGCTGCCTGTGAAACCGAACTCGTACTAATTTCACCGAACAGAAAACCCGACTTCATTGATTCCCATACGGGCAGACAGTCTTCTTGTTTCTATGGTCAATGCCTTTCACCTTAATTCTGTTGGAGTTTGGTGATATTTTTTCTATGCCTTAATTCACAAGATCAAAATGAAAAACAAATTACTGTTTAGTTGTATTTGATTAACAATAATCCTTACTTTTAATATGTTATCAGACAAAACTTCTCATGTTTCCTGAAGGAACACGTAACCAAAAAGGAGAGACGTTGTTACCATTCAAGAGAGGAGCTTTCCGCATGGCAATAGAAGCCCAGATACCAATCATCCCAGTTGTATACTCTCCGTACTACTTCATAAACTCAGAAAAGAAAACGTTTCATAAAGGTATCAAAACAAGTTTATAGTCAATTTTAGCTGATCTGCGAATTTAAGATAATTGCATAATTTTCACGCTTGAACATAAATTCATTGCATTTAAATGTAAATTTGAAGGTCTGTGACGTAGTTCCGTTTAGTTTAGTTTTCTGAGGGGAAATGAGATTGCACTTCAACCTTAGGTTTATTGTGCTCCCCTGTTACCTACTAGAATGAGGTCCCTATTCTGGGCGGCTTAACCAGCTCTAAAATCTTTTCCCCCAGACTAGCTACCATTCTTTCTTCTGAGAGCTCGTCCCCGAATATTCTTCTTTTCCTGAGCTCCAGAGCTTCACACCCCACCCTCTATGAAAAGAAACATCAGTGTACCAGACGACTCGTTGGTGGCAAGATTGTAGCTATCCTTAGTCTCCAGTCCTCCCTGGATCCGATGTCGACCAGGTAAGGTCTGGAGAGTGCAATTTCTGCATCCATGATATCTGGTATCAAGTCCTATGTTCTGCTGTGTAGTTCATTTTCAATGGCTCACGAGTGACTAGATTTAGATCTGCTTCCTTTGAGCAAGCCTACACTATTCAGTTTGTAGACTGCCTCCGTAGCCTCCACCGTAAGGCGAAGGTCAAGTGGCAGTAAATTAAGCAGCACTTCGAGTGATGCCGTAGGTGTGATTGAAAATGCGCCCTTTATTATTAAGCACACTAGTTTTTGAAGCAAGCTCATTACTCGCAAACCTCTGACAAGCCTTGTTGCACCACACAAGAACCCTATGGGACATCTATGGGTGAATGACTGCCTCGTAGAGCCAGCGAGCCATATCCAGCTGTGACCATCAAAGCTATGTCGTCCGCATATCCCTGCTTGAAGCCACCAGTATCGGTTAATGATCTTAAAAGGTCATCAACCACCATACCACATAAATAGGAAAGTACCCCACCCTGTAGGTATCCTCTCATCGTCAGAACCGGCATGGTTGCGTCAAGAAGGGAAGCACTAACCTACCTGGACTGGAGCATGGAATCCATCCACTTGCATAGTGTTGATAAAAATCCACGCTCATAGACTCGTATATTTCTATAAGTATTTTCGGTGTTTTGAGCATAAACAAGGAGGGACTGATTGGTCTAAACACGTTAGCTTGGCTATAGTCAGATTTGCTTTGCTTTTGAATAAAAGCAAGCAAATCTGGTCTGAGGAAGGTGAGAGTGGTTCACCGAAATCGATCACCATAATATTCATGCATTTTTTACTTGTATTGTAATATATGTGCATTTTGTGCTTAAATTGTAATAAATTTGTGTTGTTGTGACGTTTACTTGTACTGTTTTGAATAAACAACACTTAGCTCCCTGACCAAGCCGTTGATACATAGTGCCGTAGAACTATATGCCTCACTGACCCTGAAAAGTTCACAAAGCAGCTGTATAACCAAGTCGGGTGTTCTCTGTAAAAGAGCAGGGTACACGCTGTCTTCCCCGGGTGATTTATGTGAGCTGAACTTGTTGATAGCCCATTTCACCCTGGAAAAAGCCAGATTCCAGTACACTCGTGCAGCCTTTGGCCGAGGGCTTTCAGCAGAAAGTGTGTCTCGAGGAGAAGATCAAGAGTTTCACCTGACATCAATGTATACTCGTATTCCCCATCTGATTTTCAAAGTGTACCAATCGGGTTCAGAGGTTTCAAAGCTAGTACTTTGTTAAGGCTGGCTACACCTTTCAAGCTGTTTAGCTCCTCAATAAAAACTTTCCAGGAGTCAAACTTGGCTTTCCTGATTGCCTTATTATATTTTGTTATGGCTAAAACTGGTAAGCTCTCCAATCTCTAATTGTTTTGGCATGATTAAAGGGTTTTCTAGTATTTCTCATCTGCATATCCAAATCCCGAGTCCATTACGCAATGTTGGTTGTCCTAGGTCTAGTATTTTTTTGTGTCGTTCAAAGAAATTGCAATTGTTTTAAATCTTCTCAACAGCTAACTCTCTTTGATAGTGATCCAGTCATTGCCATAAGTTGTTCAAAGTAAAGTGCCCAATCAATTTTCTTAGGATTTTTGTAGAGCACCTGAGGTTGTTCAACATTCAGTGTTAACTGAATGTATTTGTGATCCGACAGTGAAGGTTCATCGTAGACTTCCAGTCTTTAACGAAGTCTACAAAATAGATGTACAGAAAGTAATATCAATAATGTCACTATGAAGTATGAACATTATTAACAAAGGTTGAATGTTACTGATATTAATTACCTGTAAGCTCTTAGCAAATATACATTCAAGGAGGCCTCTATTGTTGGTTTCGGGGCTCCCTCAGCCAAGTTTATGATTCCTTTTGAAGAATCACAAGTGACGCCTTCCAGAGGTCCACTAGCACTGCCCCTCTCCCATCCGATGCTCTTATAGAATTCACGACCTGGTCATAAACGAGAAACACAAAGGTCAAGCCATTGTGGTCCTCCCTAGTGGAAAGAAGCTTCCACTCAGCAACCTTCAAGGACGGGTTTTGCCTGTCAAGCATCTTGATGATGTGTTCCAGAGACGTCCCGGAAGATTGAAAGGTACTCTAGCGAGTACCTTGGTGGCCTTCATCGATCAGCCTGACACCCCCTGCAGAACGTTTAGTGTGCAAACATTCAGGCAGCATGTAAATAACATAAATAATGATTCGAAAACATACTTAAGCTGGCCCTCGTGGCATGGTGCTGTAACCCACCTACTTGCAAATCAAATTTCATTGTTTGGGCTACAGTATTGACAATGTAAATTATATTTTCAGTCCTCTCAGTATTAACACAGCGTCTCTCTCAGTGGTTGCCATTAATTTGGATACTTATACGAAAGTCTGTAGCATCTATGTTTGAAGATGGCCAGGATTCACATGTTATATATTGAAGAGAATTGAGTTTCAGGTTGTCAGTTAGGTGAAAATCAAACTAATACTACTGGGTATGGATTCCACGTTAAGCTCTAGGTCTCTCAGTTGTCCTGATTTGACTTTTCTCAGCATAAGTCAATCTCAGATAGTAATTAGACTACACAGGTTATTCACATTCATCGGTCACTCATGTAATCATTAATATTCGCATTAAATTCACACAAGCGTTAGGTCATAAATCTGAATAAAGTGAAAAAAAAAAAAAAAAAAAAAATGGAACCCTAACGCCATACATGGATGGATAAAGCACATCTAAAGGCACAAACATTGCCTACGTGTAAATAATGAATATTTTAAAATCTGACAAATATGGTTTTTGATATTTTTTGTAATATTCCATATAACAAAAAATGAATAAAATAAAATCCTACAGCCTCATAAAGGAAATATAGCTTTATAATACAAGTTATTAGAAATTAGGAGGAAAAAACAAAATTGGCTCAGAGACGAAAATGTACAAAAACCATTGTGGAATATGACTAATCTACAGCCAGATCGGTATGTAACTTGTAAGCTTCAGTTACACTGACAGTCAAGACTTCTTAACACTATCAGCTAATACAATTATAATTTATATACTTTGCCAATGAAGGTCTGAAACAAAGGGGCTGTTAAAAAATACGGGGACCCCAGAGTACTGAAGCAATCTTAGGGATGATAATTTATAAAAAGTATTCATGCATTCCATACACAATCATCCTAAGAAAAATAAATAAAGAAAGAAAGAAATTCAACCACTAAGCCATTGAGATGTCACATCATTTTATAAAGCCTGGGGATTATTTTGTAAAGATAATGAAATGAAATGAAAATTGCCTTTATTTTTTATACAAATGGCGAGGTTAGGACTACATAGTCTTCTCTTACCATTATTTAGAATAAAGATAATATTCTTAAAAAAAGCTGTAAAGGTTATATCTTTTTAAGTTCTTATTAAGAGAGCTACAAAAAGTTGTTCAAAATCCCTCCGTTGTAAACTTAAGACAGGTGATAATAATCACAGTAAGTCACTAACTACATTGAACTATATAGCTCATTCTTCCATGCAAGAGGAAATAGGAAAAGGCTTTATTGGTATTTTAATTTCATAGTAACCTGTCTAATATTTTGGTCTGGTGTACACTCCTACACCTTTTTAAGGTCTTGCAAGTTTTGTAAACTCCTACACAGCAGGTAAGAAATG
Source organism: Stictocephala bisonia (assembly GCA_035578905.1). NCBI lineage: Eukaryota > Metazoa > Arthropoda > Insecta > Hemiptera > Membracidae > Stictocephala > Stictocephala bisonia. Next base: position 937,814 of record JAQJVL010000003.1, read on the forward strand.
GTCATGGCCAACATGTAAATGTACGACCCCACGGCCGGTACAGCCGGGTGAGTAACCGGGTTTTTAGAAGCTGTTTACTGTGTCTTGCCACACATATCTCAGAGTTTTCGTTTGGAGTAAATTACCAAAACTGGTCATTCTGTCAAAGTTAGCCTAAAGGAGGAATACTCTAGAGTTAGGGACAAGAGTGTGGGGTGGTGAAGCGTAAGTTTGTAAATATGTTCAAATTCACGCGAAAAAGTGAGAAAATGTGGACGAAAGAAATGGTTTTGTAATAAGAGATGCGATTTATTAAAGTGCACAACTGTGTGTCATTCTGAAGGTAAGTTTCCCCATTTTATGACTAAACAAGTTTGAAGGATATAATACTTCTGTAGGACTACAGGGGAGATAGGACAATGTTCAAATTCCAAATACCCGGTTACTCAATCCGGGGACGCGACAAAGAATCCCAATGACAAACTGATCCAGTATATTTTGGATATATTGTCGTTTGACACTTTGTCCGCAACGTGCAACATTCCAAGGTGGAGTTGTCTTTTCGTGAACGGACAAAATGGACCACATTCCTGAGTGGTTCAATTTGTTTTTTGGTCACTTTGTTCTCGCTGGATTTTAGAAGATGGTCCAGGTTGTCGTTGGGACACTTTGTCCGCGTCCCTCGACCCCCAGACCGGCTAAGGGGCCGGAGTTTACCATTTCTTACCTGCTACGATGATGTAGGAGTTACAAAACGTGCAACACATTCAGAAGGTACAGAAATTTACATACAGCGATTATTTTATAGAAATCATTTAAAATGTTAATACAACGTTTTATAGGTTATCTTTTCTTTTGTTTAACATTGATGGTAGGAAAACTATGTATTGCAGTCAGGTAAGGATGTAACGCTTACTAGAGTGTCTTGGTATTGGTTGTAAAATATATTTGTTTACAATTAACTGTAATAGTAAGTTTTATCTTCAAGCTGTTTTTCTATACTGTACTTGTACTTATACATTCAAAAATCTGACCATTTGGTAAAGGATTTGCCTTGTAATATCCATGATTATACAATATTTTAAAATGTTTAAACAAATATTAATACAATTCCGAGTTTAGTTAATCATTAGTTCATGTTTATTTTATTTTTTCAGGTAAAGTTATACTGTCTACTTTACAGCCCATTTCAACAAAAGGAAAGACGATCGCAGATTTAGATATTTTTATGGAAAAGACTCAATCAATTATGGAAGAAGAGTATCAAAAATTAAAAATTGAAATAGAACACAAGTATGGACCACTCAAAACATGATCACAGACACCTGATGATACAAACATTATATCATGTAAATAGTATTATTTAAGTACAATGTAAATATTTTTTCATGTATAAAAGTTTTTAATTTAATCATCCATATAGTCACTTACTTTGTAAATACAATATATATTTACTGACAATATATTAGTCATTAACAGGAGTTTTATTTTATACAGCCCTTAATTAGACCTTTAATGAGTAAATGACAGTTTTGAGACTCAGTAAAATCATCAGACAGATTGGAGGTGATCAGAGTTAAGACATTCACCCAACAACTAATCATCTTGTATATTCCTGTAAATGAATTCTAGAGTTCTGATTTAGTTATCCAATAGACATAGTTCATTTAGAGCATTATATACAGTGAAAAGCTGTGTTGTCAAGTGATTTACATTTATTTTTACATTTCGCTTATCAAAGGAGTGAAAAGCACTCATGTAACTATAGCTTACATATCAGATTTAATGTTTATTTCATGTGGACATTGCTACAATTTCGAATGATTCCTTTCTTTTTGTTGTCTTGTTGTGTTTTTAACAATAATATCATAGTTAATAGCAAAATCAACATTTTTGAATGTTCAGTTTGTATTGAAATGGTGGTTGCTCTAAAATGTGATGTTATGTGAAGTTTTCCACCGTTCCCCACGCAAGTGAAGTATTTCGCCAAGTTTCAAATATATCGTATAATATGTTTGTACCAAGCCAAACAAGGTTAATATGTGTCATAATTACCTGTTTTAGTGACATTTATAGACTAATTGTAAATATCTGTAAATGACGCTGTTCAAACAAAATGTGCCATTTATGATCTCACAATCATTGGTTTTATTTGCTCATTCGCCATTGATTGTTAACGGGTGAAGGACAAGTTTTATTCGGTTAGTCAGATATATGAATTTTGTGAAAATTACATTCAGCATGTGATATATTGCCTTGTCTGAAGTGAGATTCGAACTCGTGCAATTCGTATAAAATTTCGAAATAAAACTAACTTTCTAGTGGTTGTGGGTTGATAGGTTCTTTTTACTGTTAGTTGGTGTTTTTGTTCTGTAACTGTCTTTAAAAAAATGTGGATCCATCTAAGCTAACTCTCTTGAAGGAGTTTCAAACATAGAGCAAATATTATTATAACTGTTAGTTAATTACGTAGCCTATATGTGTGCAAACGTAAGTCTTAGTTATCAGTCAACATAACACTGATATTAAAGAATAAGTTTTCAACTATATTTATTTTGAGAAGTGTGTACACGAAAATGTGTTCATCGCAAAGTGTTCACTGAATTTGCTCTTAAACACTATGGCTAATCGTTTGTAACTAGTATTTACATAGCAATAATGTATGTACATTCATAAATAATGTACATACATTTTCACGTACGCTAAGATATAGTTTTATCCCACTTAAGAATTATATTTTGGGATATCGCTGACATTTGAAGTTCTCTAGCAAGCTCTTGTTCCCAACCTGAAAACAAGAGGGTTAGAGTAATTGAATTTGTTTACTTTAAAGAGAAAAATATAAGGCAGACAGTACAATTTTTGAAAGAGTTCCCTAATGATGTTTTGGTGGACATGTAAAAACTATACGTTATAGTATTTTAAATATATACATATATATATATATATATATATATATATATAAGCCATTTACCATTCATAGCTATTTCTAAAAAATACTATACGTCCAATTGATTTAACATTTCGTACATAGGTTTATATTGGGCCCTAGAGGCTCACTAAGAAAGGATTTTCCTCTCTGACCTCAGGACTCCGTTCCAATTTTTAGGCTACACTTTAAACATTGAAAATAATTTACACTAGTAGTCTAAATTATAAATTACTTAAGCTGTTCTTAATTGGATATTAGATTAAACAATTGTGTTTTTTTCAAAAACAAAGTATTTAGTTTAATTTACTTTAAGTAATTATATAATCAAAATCAATTATTATGATCGGCGAAGTGGGTTGGTACTGCTATAGCTAGATATAATGAATTTTGGAAATCCCGTTTTATCTAGATTTTTTATTTGAATGGAATAATAAATTTAAAGTCACGTTTAATAATTTCTTAGTATTATTCTTTTGAAGAAGTTTGCGGCAATGAATCTATAGAAATGTTTACATTAAGCACCTGCCTTATGGTACCACATTTCTAACAACTAACTATTAGGAATTTTATTATTATAATGCCATTTATAATAATAAAGATAGTGTTATTAATAATTTTTTTAAATAATCAAATTCTGAATTTTAAAATAAGCTATCCAATTTAGATTTGTAAATGACTAGTTACAAATCTAAAAAAAGAAAAAAATTTAATTTATAATTTTAAATTTAAGGTTTTGCATTTGTCTAAACTGGCTAAGAGGGTTGGACATTTACAATTCCGAATAAATCAGAATGGCCTTGCAAAGAAAAACAATTCTTGTATTTAAATAATTTTCCATATGTAATTTAAAGAAAAAATAGAAAATGTGATTTTAAAGTTTTAGAATTGATATTATAATACGATTAATACTATTATTTTTAATTTTAAATCAAACAAAGAATTGTATTTCTGGAGGTTTTATAGACATAAGAGACCATCTGGAGTGTTGCTGGGATTTATTTACTTTTGGCAGATTGAAAAAAGTGCTGTCAGCAGCTATCTAGATTCTAGTGTATTGTATCTAGAGTATATAGAGCTTGTATCAGATGGCTCAAGACAATAACAGTGGGTCCCCTTTATCCTGGATATACATTTCTGTACAATATTTCTATTTCCACCGGCCAGAGTTCCTTAGCGCTCTTTTGATTGCATTTTCGTTACTATACATTCTAATTTTGTCACAAATATCTTTCAGCTTTTAGTTTTCGGAGTGTATGTAGATTGAACCTATTATCAACCTTGCTAAGTTTGCAATATGACAGACAAGTTACTACAAAAAATATGGCGCATTTAGCATGGTTTTTGACACCGGCATTTTTTTTGCAACGTTTGAATTGCAACAAAGAACAACTGTCGGCACTGAATACCCGAGTTTGAACGTTGTTTGCGAACAAATTAAGAAGCCTATGACAAATCAAATCACACCATTATTTTCGTCATTTAATTGTATGGTAACACATGTGCATTTTAACATTTTTAAATAATTTTTATCATAGTTAGAATAAAATACTAAAATTTTAACTAGTTTTTACTGTGCATCAATTTTACACTTTTATTGCTAAAAAACCACGTTGATGTATTACATTTATATTTTACTTCGTAGTTTACTAAAATGTTTTCTATAAATTTTTTCATAAATTAAAATTAATGATTTAAAGTAATTTTTAATTGTTTTAAGTCAATTTAAAATCACTGAATTTACTAACACATATAAAAATAATGTATCGTAACTATACATTTTATAAGGATAACAACAAGACCAAGAAATTAATTTTACGACCTCTAGAAGCCAAGAAAACATCGTTTCAGGAAATTGATCAGAACACTTTTTCTTGAAAAGTTTAAATTCTCAAATGTTTGAAACTTATAGAAAACGTTCGTCTTAACCACGTATCAACATTTAAATTTGATATAATGAAGGTTTTGTGTAATAAAATTTTAAAATTGATGCGCAGAGAAAACTAGTCAAAATTTCAGTAATGTTTTTGTTCCCATTAGGATAAAAAATAATCAAACTTAAAATACAATTTAAAGTTTGCTAACATACAATCAAACGAGGAAAACAATGGCGTGTTTGGATTCATCATAGGCCTCTTAGTTATAAAATGGAGGGTGGATCTCGTCCATTATACATTACTGTCGGCGCAGAAACTATGTGCACTCGAGTTTGAAGGTACGTAGTTTTCTAAGAAACTAAGACGCCAACGAAAAATCCAATCATACCGTTGTTTTTCTCCTTTCATTGTACATTGTTACATGTGATTTTTAACATTTTACTATAAGTTTTAGTAATTTTTCTCTTAGTTGGGACAACAAAAAAAGTTATTTCAACTAGACATGGGACGCAGGTGTGGGATCCAACGGGACACAGAGGTGGGAAAAAAATTGGGTAAGACTATTTTTGGCAAAATGAAACTTTGAACTTTGAATGTTGCTTATAAGGGGTGGTGTTTACAACATTCGGTCTATAACTATTCTGCGCATGCGCGTGTTTCTCTAACACGTTCCCACTACCTCTCAACAATAGTCGTGCAACTTGTTTGTATGACATGCCGCCAATTATTGTCTCAGGAACAAAACACCAACCAATAGGGAAGGACGTCTTGCGGAACGCAAAGAAGGAACTATACATGTAATAAGGATTACAACAAGACCAAGTAATTAATTTAACAACCTAGAAGCTAAGAAAATAATGTTCCAGGTAATTAATTAGAACGTTTTTCTTAAAAAATTAAAATTCTTAATTTTATAAAATGTATAGAAAACATTCCTACCAATCACGTATTCAAAACTGATTTGACGGATTTTTTTGTAATAGTGGTGTAAATTTGATGTACAGTGAAAACTATTAAAAATTACGGTTCTTTTTTGTTCCAACTTTGAGAACAATTATGAAAACTTACAGTAAAATTAAAACGTATAATTGAACGAGGAAAACAATGGTATAATTGGATTTTTCATTGAACTCTTAGTTCTTTAGTAAAAAATCTTCAAACTCGAGTACAATTCAAAAATTGGTCGGTAGTTAAATTGGTTAAATCCCAGCTTCATAAGCTAAAGGTTCTCAGTTCGATCCCAATCAGAGTCATAACACATTTTGAGAAGGATCAGCTGATAATCACCGGCTGTTCATTTGTCATTGGACTATTAATTAATGGCACTTTCTAAGGAATAGTCGGCCTTAGTTTGTAACAATGACTACATTCGCTCATTTACACTCATCACACTCATTCGAAGTCCATATTCGCCCATATCTTGACGATCAGCGTCTTATGAATAAATAAATAAAATAAAAAAATACTCTTTTATTTCTGCGCTAACAGTAGTCTTCGAAACTTTATGCCAGCAGTGGAGGTTTCAACTACCAACGGGACACAGAGGTGGGAAAAAAATTGGGTAAGACTATTTTTGGCAAAATGAAACTTTGAATGGGTTTTGTTTTTGTTGCTTATAAGGGGTGGTGTTTACAACATTCGGTCTATAACTATTCTGCGCATGCGCGTGTTTCTCTAACACGTTCCCACTACCTCTCAACAATAGTCGTGCAACTTGTTTGTATGACATGCCGCCAATTATTGTCTCAGGAACAAAACACCAACCAATAGGGAAGGACGTCTTGCGGAACGCAAAGAAGGAACAATCTTTCTTCCTTCTCTAGGCGTGAGCATTTATTCAATAATTTGTCAACATTTAAATCAGTAAATAAATATTTTTACAGGATTTTAAAATGGAGCTATTTTACTTTCTCCCATATGCGTTAGCATAGAGAAAGGATTCTGATGATCAAAAACACTTTTTTTACAAGTTGGTTAAAAAATCCATTTTAAGATCCCCTAAACCCAAAAAGTGATTTTTTCGAAAACAGATTTTGATGTCTGTCTGTGTGTATGTACAATTCACTTGTAACCAAATAGATGCATACATTTTTATGAGATTTTGTATGTAGGTGTATTTATCCAATATCTCCAGAACATTTTCGCACTTTATAAACTAACGTTTTTTTTATTTTTATGGGCAAAACACATAAAAAAACGGAATTTTCTCAAAAACTGCTCTTACTATTTTGAATAAATGTCCAGAAAAGGTGTGAATTGCAATTTAAAATATCTTAGTAAAAACCGCACGTCTAACATGACGAGCTTTAGTTATGATAAAAAATATTTGGGAATCAAACTGGTAATTTTCAAATTTTTTATTATTTTAGTGTTTGATATGTGGGAAAGTTCGCGCAAATTCTTTAGAACCATTTATTTATCCTTGATTTGCGAAAATTTAACATTGGTTTAAAAAAAAATAGGTCGTGCTGGTCGGGACCAGGTCGGAAATCTCCACCTTTCTGATCACTCTAGCTCAGCCCCCACCCCAAGAAAGTTTTTTAAAATTTACTCATGAATAATTTAAATTAATTATTCACGTTTCACTTACCTTCGTTAATTTAACTGCTCACTTTCATAAAATAGAACATGTGTTAGTTGTATTTAATTTCTAACCTTGGCTGCCCTCGCGACACGCGATCTATCAGAAATGCACGTGGATTCTGGTTTATCAGTTTTCCCACCATTAGAGTGAGTCATTATTTGCACAGGCCAATTAGTATTTTATGAACTTATAATAAATCCTTGACACAATCAAGTTGTCCTCCGACTACCAAAGGGCCTACCAGCAGTGTCGTTCATTCATCTACGTTACGTTGTTCTCAGTAGACGGGTCTTTATACAGGCCTAGACTTGTTTACTTTGCACTCTCTATTCATTAATAATGGTGAGTAGTTAGTTTTTACCGACTTTTTTAATGAATAGTATTTTAGAAATATTAATTTAATAAAACACAGGTGAATTCAGGTGCAAATTAACATTGAACGATCCTACACTTTCACATTGCTTATACATTTTTGTTATTATATATATTAATATAGATTGTCAGACACAAGGCAATACACGTGTCAGATCTTCACTAAGCGTCAGGTCATGTTAAGTTGGGAGATTCATTTAAATCGAGAACAATCATTCATAACTACGTGACTTGCCAGATAGTACTAGCTCCACAACTACGTGACTTGCCAGATAGTACTAGCTTCACAACTACGTGACTTGCCAGATAGTACTAGCTCCACAACTACGTGACTTGCCAGATAGTACTAGCTTCACAACTACGTGACTTGCCAGATATTACTAGCTCCACAACTACGTTTCTTGCCAGATAGTACTAGCTTCACAACTACGTGACTTGCCAGATAGTACTAGCTCCACAACTACGTGACTTGCCAGATATTACTAGCTCCACAACTACGTGACTTGCCAGATAGTACTAGCTCCACAACTACGTGACTTGCCAGATAGTACTAGCTTCACAACTACGTGACTTGCCAGATAGAACTAGCTCCACAACTACGTGTCTTGCCAGATAGTACTAGCTTCACAACTACGTGACTTGCCAGATAGTACTAGCTTCACAACTACGTGACTTGCCAGATAGTACTAGCTTCACAACTACGTGACTTGCCAGATAGTACTAGCTCCACAACTACGGGACTTGCCAGATAGTACTAGCTCCACAACTACGTGACTTGCCAGATAGTACTAGCTCCACAAGTTGTCCTCCGACTGCCAACAAACTACAAGCACTGAATACATAAAAAAAACAAGTGAATATAAAAAAGGTTACTATGTTTTTAATATTCAACCTGATAAGTAGGTTGACGAATCTTTAACCATAATACTACGGCATATTCAAAGCTTGTTAAATTAAAAAAGTTTAAATATCATTTGACATATAAAAGTTGTAGTAAAAACGTTGGTACAATGATGTTTTACTAAATTTTAATAACTTTTTACTTTGAATCAGTCTGAATATTAAATTTAATTTCCCACCCTTTAAACCAATAATTTTTTCAATTTGTGTATATAACGGATAACCCATACTTGAACCTTGCCCTCCACAGTCCTAAGCCTTAGCCACTGTGCCAGCAATTATGTATTATACTAAAGGTCACGTCTAGAACACCGTCCAAGTAGAGGCTGATCCAGACTGTCTTTTCAGAAACACTTAAAGTTATTCTTTTAAAAACAAATTTTTGGAGTTATACATTTTAATGCCCATCAGTGTATCATATTTAAATGTTATCATAACCTAAACAGTTTGACACCAATAAACAATCAACCAGTATTTGCTTTTTTCAAGTATAATAATTATTAAGTTAGACTATAATTAGTCACGCAAAATGTTTTGACGAGTGGTTCTCACAAATGAAAAGAATACAATCTATGACGTCTGATTTGACCAAAATGTTTTGACGAGTGGTTCTCACAAATGAAAAGAATACAATCTATGACGTCTGAACTGACCAAAATTTTTCCCACATTCCATGGGTAGACCCAAATATACAGCGAATGGCGTACGCACGTAATAATGCGTGACGGGTTCTGTCTCCCACTACACTCAGTCACCTAATGCCAGCAAATCAAATTATCTAAATTTTCTTACTACGTGCCGTAGAGTTTGATATTCTGCTGAGAAATAAATTTAATTTATTGCTTTTAATTTATCGTTCTAAATAGAACCAGTAAAATAAATACATTACAAACTGTAATCCACAGCTTTTAATCGACCATATAGTAAACATTATAAAAATGTTAACAATATCTTTTATGTCTTTATTAAATATCCTTTAGTTGGAGATCGACGTATTCCTCACTGCTGTCATCCTGATACTACTCCCCCCCCCCCCATTAACCGGTCGTGTTGTTTAAGGTGTCTTTATTAAATATCCTGTAGTTGGAGATCGACGTATTCCTCACCGCTGTCATCCTGATACTACTCCCCCCCCCATTAACCCGTCGTGTTGTTTAAGGTGTCTTTATTAAATATCCTGTAATTGGAGATTGACGTATTCCTCACTGCTGACATCCTGATACTACTCCCCCCCCCCCATTAACCCGTCGTGTTGTTTAAGGTGTCTTTATTAAATATCCTGTAGTTGGAGATCGACGTATTCCTCACTGCTGTCATCCTGATACTACTCCCCCCCCCCATTAACCGGTCGTGTTGTTTAAGGTGTCTTTATTAAATATCCTGTAGTTGGAGATCGACGTATTCCTCACTGCTGTCATCCTGATACTACTCCCCCCCCCCATTAACCCGTCGAGTTGTTTAAGGTGTCTCTATTAAATATCCTGTAATTGGAGATCGACGTATTCCTCACTGCTGACATCCTGATACTACTCCCCCCCCCCATTAACCCGTCGTGTTGTTTAAGGTGTCTTTATTAAATATCCTGTAATTGGAGATCGACGTATTCCTCACTGCTGTCATCCTGATACTACTCCCCCCGCCCATTAACCCGTCGTGTTGTTTAAGGTGTCTTTATTAAATATTCTGTAATTGGAGATTGACGTATTCCTCACTGCTGACATCCTGATATTACTCCCCCCCGCCCATTAACCCGTCATGTTTGTTTAAGGTGTCTTTATTAAATATCCTGTAATTGGAGATCGACGTATTCCTCACTGCTGACATCCTGATACTACTCCCCCCCCCATTAACCCGTCGTGTTGTTTAAGGTGTCTTTATTAAATATTCTGTAGTTGGAGATCGACGTATTCCTCACTGCTGTCATCCTGATACTACTCCCCCCCCATTAACCCGTCGTGTTGTTTAAGGTGTCTTTATTAAATATCCTGTAGTTGGAGATCGACGTATTCCTCACCGCTGTCATCCTGATACTACTCCCCCCCCCATTAACCCGTCGTGTTGTTTAAGGTGTCTTTATTAAATATCCTGTAGTTGGAGATCGACGTATTCCTCACTGCTGTCATCCTGATACTACTCCCCCCTCCATTAACCCGTCGTGTTGTTTAAGGTGTCTTTATTAAATATCCTGTAATTGGAGATTGACGTATTCCTCACTGCTGACATCCTGATACTACTCCCCCCCCCATTAACCCGTCGTGTTGTTTAAGGTGTCTTTATTAAATATCCTGTAGTTGGAGATCGACGTATTCCTCACCGCTGTCATCCTGATACTACTCCCCCCCCCATTAACCCGTCGTGTTGTTTAAGGTGTCTTATTAAATATCCTGTAGTTGGAGATCGACGTATTCCTCACCACTGTCATCCTGATACTACTCCCCCCCCCATTAACCCGTCGTGTTGTTTAAGGTGTCTTTATTAAATATCCTGTAGTTGGAGATCGACGTATTCCTCACTGCTGTCATCCTGATACTACTCCCCCCCCCATTAACCCGTCGTGTTGTTTAAGGTGTCTTTATTAAATATCCTGTAGTTGGAGATCGACGTATTCCTCACCGCTGTCATCCTGATACTACTCCCCCCCCCCATTAACCCGTCGTGTTGTTTAAGGTGTCTTTATTAAATATCCTGTAGTTGGAGATCAACGTATTCCTTACTGCTGTCATCCTGATACTACTCCCCCCCATTAACCCGTCATGTTGTTTAAGGTGTCTTTATTAAATAATCTGTAGTTGGAGATCAACGTATTCCTCACTGCTGACATCCTGATACTACTCCCCCCCATTAACCCGTCATGTTGTTTAAGCTGTCTTTATTAAATAATCTGTAGTTGGAGATCAACGTATTCCTCACTGCTGACATCCTGATACTACTTCCCCATTAACCCGTCATGTTGTTTAAGGTGTCTTTATTAAATAATCTGTAGTTGGAGATCAACGTATTCCTTACTGCTGTCATCCTGATACTACTCCCCCCCATTAACCCGTCATGTTGTTTAAGGTGTCTTTATTAAATAATCTGTAGTTGGAGATCAACGTATTCCTCACTGCTGTCATCCTGATCCTACTTCTCCTATTAACCCGTCGTGTTGTTACAGGTGCCTTAGTTAAGAATATATGGGGATCAACGCGTTACTCACTGCAGACCCTCTGATACTTCCTGAACCCGTTGTGTGGTGTGGTTATCTTGTCAAATGTCCTTCAGAACTTGTTCCTCGCTTCTGGCTTCCTGATACTACTAAATTATCAACCCGTTGTGTTATTATTCACTTTTATTTTTAAATTCTAAAGATGCTGATAGTCTATACATGGGCGAATATGATTTTCGAATGGGTATGATGATTGTAGATAAGTGAATATAGTCATTGTTACAAACTAAGGTGACCATTACTTTGAAAGTGTCATTAGTTAATAGCCCAATAACAAATGAACAGCCAGTGGTAGTCAGCTGATCCTTTTCAAAATGCATTAACCAATTAAATTAAATTTACATATGTGCTACTTAAACTTTTTACAATGGGAGATCAAATTGTCCCATGATGCTCTCATCTCGTTACTACTTTTCCCTTTAACCCGTTGTGTTGTTACAGATGTCTTTCTTAAACTTCATTCGGTGGGAGATGAACTTATTCCTCGCTGCTGTAATCCTGATACTACTTCTCCCATTTTCGTCGTACCACAAGGTGCGCTACTATGGCTGCTACGCTGTATATGTTATGATTTCCTGTTCATTTACTTTACTTCTGATGCCATTTTACATTCACAGGATTAGGGACGTAAGAAACATTGTGTAAGTATTTTATTGTTATTATTTTACCAGTTTAAACCAGCAGAACTTACTGATATACTCGTTACTGGCGCAAACTCTTCTACTACATGAAATAGGTTTATATATTTCAGAGATCAATATCAGTTGCTACATGATTTTATAGCAATTGTATTTATAATTTTAATACCATTGCCAAATACGCTAAATAGCTATTGTGTAGGGCCTACATGTATATTTATTTATTTTTATTCCAGTGACTAATAAAAAATAAGGTTAATTTTTGTTTTACAATTGGGCCTACGTGTTATATATTTAGTCCAGCTAGGGGTTTCATCAGCGGAGGGGAAAAGTTTCACCACTCCTACGTCATACATCACGGGCATCTAGGCTACTTCCATCTTTAAGTTCCGGTTTTTTACGTTCAACTACCGCAACAGTATTTACTAGCAGTTGTATAAATAACTGTGTTGAACTGTACAATTTTATTTTTTGTTACTTATTGTTTGTGTTGTTTTTTAAAATATTGTTTATTGTTTTATTTATTGTCTGTGTTGTTGTAATTTTTAATAGTTGTTATTTATATATTGAATAATTATTTAATTTAATCGTCCTAAGTTTGATTCGTTAGTGTCACAGCTGCTGATACGTAACAGGGGGAGGGCTTGCTACTGCGCTGCCAGCTCGCAGCCTAGCATATAAATAGTCTCCTTGACAATTTTCACATGTAACTATACTGTGGAGTAAGATTAGTTCTCTATCTCATTTCCACCACTCAGTGCATCTTTCTAGCACCGGTGCTTTCAAGAGATCGCATTGAAAGCGGCGTATCTGTAAGTGTGTAATTTGCAGTGAATATATTTGTTTTAAAACTCCTAATTGAATTTACCTAAACCTATGCCAACAGATTTGGTGGTGAGATAACTAAACATGTTGTTTCCAAGCTGATTGGAATCCAGTGGGAACTTCGTGGTCTCCCTATCCTAAAAGTTGAGAGGGGAGCTGTCATTGTTTCAAATCACCAGTCCATTCTGGATCTCCTTGGTTAGTTTAACTAGTTCAATATTTTGAAGAAAGTTTGTGGAGAGTTAAATCCGTGGGTCATGAACTCCCAAAACTAACAACTGAGACAAATGAATATACTTAAAAAAAAAATGTGGACCATTATTGAAATAGAACGTGTTTGATAAAAATACAAAATGGTGACCTGGTTCGTATTTATAGGAACGTGTTGCCTTAACTCCATGAACAACATTTTGAAGTTTGACAGTGTATTTCAGAAATACCCTGTACACTTTAACTAACGAATTAGTTGGACAGGTTAATTAACCTAAAATGCACGCTTTAAAAAAATAAAAAGCCTTGATAACCTGAAATGTTAAATTCCTTTAACAATCATTAAAATATTAGTGTATGTGCATTTTCTCAATGTTTCAATGGTTTGAATATTTAGCAAGCAGTTTCTTCTGGTTTGTTGAAGTTTTTTAATGTATATTTTATGAACTACCTAACCAAACTTATACATGAAATACTGCATTAAACTTTTATGAGATTAAGACTTTCTTGAAATTCGGGAAGGTATCAAATTGATTCTTAATTTAAATTCTTACAAGGCAAATTACTCCATAATCTGTAATTTAACGTACCTTATATCTTATTTCTATTGTAAAATATTGTTATTAATTGACGTGTTTCTTTGTTTAAAATGTCCCCAAGTTAAGCATGTACTTCCTCTGTATTGCAGCGATGCTCCAGGTCTGGAAAGCGATGGACAAATGTGCGGTAGTGGCCAGGAAGGAGCTGTTCTACTTCTGGCCAATAGGGTTGGCGGCGTGGATGACGGGGGTGGTTTTTATTGACCGTAATCGAAGCAACGTAGCCAAAAACCAGCTGAACGAAACTTTCAATCTTATCACCAAGGAAAAGGTCCTTTAAAAATGTGGCTCTTGATAAGTTTTTATATTTATATGAGTTATTTGTTAGCTTATGATAAGTTATTATAGAAACGTAGGCCTAATGTTCACTAATTAAATTAAAATGTAGAATTAATGAATATAAGAAGGGTTCAAGTTGTATTCAGAAACAATTAAAGAAAATTAAATATATTTGAAAACATTTTATTACTTGGACGTTTATTCTACTGAAATTCATATATCTGGAATGTATATATCGTTTCATGTACTGACGTTTATGTTTATGGAAGCAATGGAACAGGTCGTTTATTGTACTGACATCCATGTTTATGGGAGCAATGGAACAGGTCGTTTATTGTACTGATGTCCATGTTTATGGAAGCAATGGAACAGACCGTTTATTGTACTGATGTCCATGTTTATGGAAGCAATGGAACAGACCGTTTATTATACTGACGTCCATGTTTATGGAAGCAATGGAACAGGTCGTTTATTGTACTGATGTCCATGTTTATGGAAGCAATGGAACAGACCGTTTATTGTACTGATGTCCATGTTTATGGAAGCAATGGAACAGACCGTTTATTATACTGACGTCCATGTTTATGGAAGCAATGGAACAGACCGTTTATTGTACTGATGTCCATGTTTATGGAAGCAATGGAACAGACCGTTTATTATACTGACGTCCATGTTTATGGAAGCAATGGAACAGACCGTTTATTATACTGACGTCCATGTTTATGGAAGCAATGGAACAGGTCGTTTATTGTACTGACATCCATGTTTATGGGAGCAATGGAACAGGTCGTTTATTGTACTGATGTCCATGTTTATGGAAGCAATGGAACAGACCGTTTATTGTACTGATGTCCATGTTTATGGAAGCAATGGAACAGACCGTTTATTATACTGACGTCCATGTTTATGGAAGCAATGGAACAGGTCGTTTATTGTACTGATGTCCATGTTTATGGAAGCAATGGAACAGACCGTTTATTATACTGATGTTCATGTTTATGGAAGCAATGGAACAGACCGTTTATTATACTGACGTCCATGTTTATGGAAGCAATGGAACAGACCGTTTATTGTACTGATGTCCATGTTTATGGAAGCAATGGAACAGACCGTTTATTATACTGACGTCCATGTTTATGGAAGCAATGGAACAGACCGTTTATTATACTGACGTCCATGTTTATGGAAGCAATGGAACAGACCGTTTATTATACTGACGTCCATGTTTATGGAAGCAATGGAACAGATCGTTTATTGTACTGACGTCCATGTTTATGGAAGCAATGGAACAGACCGTTTATTGTACTGATGTCCATGTTTATGGAAGCAATGGAACAGACCGTTTATTATACTGACGTCCATGTTTATGGAAGCAATGGAACAGACCGTTTATTGTACTGATGTCCATGTTTATGGAAGCAATGGAACAGACCGTTTATTATACTGACGTCCATGTTTATGGGAGCAATGGAACAGGTCGTTTATTGTACTGACGTCCATGTTTATGGGAGCAATGGAACAGATCGTTTATTGTACTGATGTCCATGTTTATGGAAGCAATGGAACAGACCGTTTATTATACTGACGTCCATGTTTATGGAAGCAATGGAACAGGTCGTTTATTGTACTGACATCCATGTTTATGGGAGCAATGGAACAGATCGTTTATTGTACTGATGTCCATGTTTATGGAAGCAATGGAACAGACCGTTTATTATACTGACGTCCATGTTTATGGAAGCAATGGAACAGGAGGTCGTTTATTGTACTGACGTCCATGTTTATGGGAGCAATGGAACAGGTCGTTTATTGTACTGATGTCCATGTTTATGTAAGCAATGGAACAGACCGTTTATTATACTGACGTCCATGTTTATGGAAGCAATGGAACAGGAGGTCGTTTATTGTACTGACGTCCATGTTTATGGGAGCAATGGAACAGGTCGTTTATTGTACTGACGTCAATGTTTATGGAAGCAATGGAACAGACCGTTTATTATACTGACGTCCATGTTTATGGAAGCAATGGAACAGGAGGTCGTTTATTGTACTGACGTCCATGTTTATGGGAGCAATGGAACAGGTCGTTTATTGTACTGACGTCAATGTTTATGGAAGCAATGGAACAGGTCGTTTATTGTACTGACGTCCATGTTTATGGAAGCAATGGAACAGGTCGTTTATTATACTGACGTCAATGTTTATGGAAGCAATGGAACAGGAGGTCGTTTATTGTACTGACGTCCATGTTTATGGGAGCAATGGAACAGGTCGTTTATTGTACTGACGTCAATGTTTATGGAAGCAATGGAACAGGTCGTTTATTGTACTGACGTCCATGTTTATGGAAGCAATGGCACAGACCGTTTATTGTACTGACGTTCATGTTTATGGAAGAAATGGAACAGATCGTATATTGTACTGACGTCCATGTTTATGGAAGAAATGGAACAGATCTATATTGTACTGACGTCCATGTTTATGGAAGCAATGGCACAGACCGTTTATTGTACTGAAGCAATGGAACAGATCGTATATTGTACTGATGTCCATGTTTATGGAAGCAATGGAACAGATCGTATTGTACTGACATCCATGTTTATGGAAGCAATGGAACAGGTCGTTTATTGTACTGACGTCCATGTTTATGGAAGCAATGGAACAGACCGTTTATTATACTGACGTCCATGTTTATGGAAGCAATGTAACAGGTCGTTTATTGTACTGACATCCATGTTTATGGGAGCAGTGGAACAGATCGTTTATTGTACTGATGTCCATGTTTATGGAAGCAATGGAACAGACCGTTTATTATACTGACGTCCATGTTTATGGAAGCAATGGAACAGGAGGTCGTTTATTGTACTGACGTCCATGTTTATGGGAGCAATGGAACAGGTCGTTTATTGTACTGATGTCCATGTTTATGTAAGCAATGGAACAGACCGTTTATTATACTGACGTCCATGTTTATGGAAGCAATGGAACAGGAGGTCGTTTATTGTACTGACGTCCATGTTTATGGGAGCAATGGAACAGGTCGTTTATTGTACTGACGTCAATGTTTATGGAAGCAATGGAACAGACCGTTTATTATACTGACGTCCATGTTTATGGAAGCAATGGAACAGGAGGTCGTTTATTGTACTGACGTCCATGTTTATGGGAGCAATGGAACAGGTCGTTTATTGTACTGACGTCAATGTTTATGGAAGCAATGGAACAGGTCGTTTATTGTACTGACGTCCATGTTTATGGAAGCAATGGAACAGGTCGTTTATTATACTGACGTCAATGTTTATGGAAGCAATGGAACAGGAGGTCGTTTATTGTACTGACGTCCATGTTTATGGGAGCAATGGAACAGGTCGTTTATTGTACTGACGTCAATGTTTATGGAAGCAATGGAACAGACCGTTTATTATACTGACGTCCATGTTTATAGAAACAATGGAACAGAACGTTTATTGTACTGACATCCATGTTTATGGAAGAAATGGAACAGATCGTATATTGTACTGACGTCCATGTTTATGGAAGAAATGGAACAGATCTATATTGTACTGACGTCCATGTTTATGGAAGCAATGGCACAGACCGTTTATTGTACTGAAGCAATGGAACAGATCGTATATTGTACTGATGTCCATGTTTATGGAAGCAATGGAACAGATCGTATATTGTACTGACGTCCATGTTTATGGAAGCAATGGAACAGATCGTATTGTACTGACGTCAATGTTTATGGAAGCAATGGAACAGGTCGTTTATTGTACTGACGTCCATGTTTATGGAAGCAATGGAACAGACCGTTTATTGTACTGACGTTCATGTTTATGGAAGCAATGGAACAGATCGTATATTGTACTGACGTTCATGTTTATGGAAGAAATGGAACAGAACGTTTATTCATACTGTCTACAATCTCACTTTACAACATGAATTTTTAATTTATAAAACGTAATTATTGAGGAAAAATGTAACTATTATTAGTTTAGATGCAACGCTTGGAGGAAAACTTGCGTAGCTTAAATTGCTACAAACAATTCTTTCTTAATTTACTTACTTTGTTAATTTTTATTATGAAACAATTTATATATTCAAACTAACACTAACCTTTGAAAGAGACTCATTGAGCCAATGCGTTCATCATTTTATCTCCAGTGAGCACATCCCAACACTTGATAAATTGTTTATTGATTAGCTAATTACGAGTTGGCAGAAATACTATACAAGTCAACGTCACACAACCCAAAATATGAAAACATAAGTACAAAATATACTTATAATTTAATACAGATATAGTGATCGAGGTCGGTAAACTACACGGGCTATTCTTAGACCAGAGGGCCGATAAATAACTAACATAGTGATGAAGTATTTACAATAATTACAATAAATATACCCAAAGTAATACAAAAAGTATAACTACTTATTAATAGAGCCATAGAAAGTAAAAAAGAATACTCTAAACTATGTTAAAGATAACGTGAGAAGATTTTGATACTCATGCTCACGCACAACTCAGACGAAGCAACACATATGCGCATGCCACGCACGACTCAGACGAAGCAACACAAATGCTCATGCTCACGCACGACCCAGACGAAGCAACACAAATGTTCATACTCACACACGACTCAGACGAAGCAACACAAATGCTCATGCTGTGAGCAAGAGAACATTCAGAACTAAGCGTAAATCATGTCTTTATGGTATTTTATTACAAATAAGAATATTTATTTCATCATTTCATGTAATATTCGTTTTTAGACAAAACTCTGGATTTTTCCTGAAGGTACGAGGAATAAAAATCCTGAGACTCTGATGCCGTTTAAGAAAGGAGCCTTTCGAGTCGCTGTGACTTGCCAAGTTCCCATCATTCCAGTAGTGATCTCGCCGTATTACTTCATTGACAGTGAAAAGAAGTACTTTGGTCGAGGTCAGTGTTGTATATAATTACTATGTGTGACATATTTGCCAAGTATTGATAGGAGTAAAGGGGACGTTTCACATAACGAGTCTGAAAATATTAATTCTCAAATTTGTACTAGTCTATTCTTGTACAAGAGATATGAAATACTTATTTAATTTAACTTGGTGTATACATTTAGTTCACTTTTCATTTTGTGAATGCAGGGACTGAGTTTGATTTTAAACGAAATGATGGTTAAATAATCAGGATTAGTTCTTCAGGGACTTCAAGCTAATTACATGTAGTACTGTACTTAAGGAATACTTAAAGCAATCCCTAGTAAACTAAACACACTAGCTTAGTACCTTTCATACCAACATTTTATCACCCGATTAAACATAGTAATTTTATTACACTGCCAGCAATGCACGTCAGAAACAAAAAAAAAACATTTTAAATGTTCTCATGCCTGTGTACAGATATTAAAATTAAAAAAAATTGCACTGTTACTATATATTTTATCGAAAGTTCTGCCTTTCCTGTCATTATTAAACTCTGTCTAAGTATTGACATAATTATAATCGTTAAATTCCCATCGATATTATATTATAGATATTTGTGTGTACTATTTACATGCATATGATTGTATTATTTAAACCCTTTTAATTTTTAGAACAATAAAACAATTAGTAGGAAAAAGTTTTTATTAGGTATTTTGTATATTTTTGCTTTCATTCTGATTTAAAAATCTCTTTGCTCCTTTTAACAGTTATTTGAATAGTTTTTATTAATGATTCTCAGGTCGTGTAATAATGAACTGCCTAGAGCCTGTATCCACTGAAGGAAAGACGGAGCTGGATATTGATTCCATTATGGAGGAAGTAAGAGGGAAGATGGTGAACCAGTATGATCTGTTGAGGAAAGAAGTACTAGAACAAAAAGAGGAGATCCAATGACTAGACTGAGTGTTCCACCTCTAATTTTTAAAGAGAGTATCAAGTTGTACCAATGTTTTGAACAGGATTAATTATTTTTTAACCGAGATATTTTAACGTGAAACACATTGAAAAAATTCTGTAAATATTTATTAACACCTAGTAATAACAAACAGCAATAAACAGTACCAAGTTTACTGCAACTGTTTGTGTATGCAATAGTATAGTGTATACTAGGACATAAAACTTCTAAGTTGTCACCAACGTTTCGGTCATGTTCTAGCTGACCATCTTCAGAACTGACTGTTCACTAAAATTTTATATCGCATGGTCAAAACGAAAAAGATCAGGTGTATATAAACAATAAACTTATTATTTTTTTTATTATTCAACATTGTCTAGTTATAAATTAACTTATTACAAAAAATATGTAAATAAATAAAAATATATAATACTTTAGGCAAGTTCACTGTTGGCCTTCGATTAACTTACCATTCCTGTGTGTCTATACTAATTCAAGAAGTACAGTATACACATACATACATTTGTTAATGACTGAATAAAAAAAATTATAAAAGAAAACATAACTAATTGAATAATAATATTGATAACTGGTACTCAATAATACTGATACAAAAACTAAACTACTGTAAAATAATAAGACATTACCAGTGGCACACAATTGTAGGTTAGGGCAATTGTAATAAATATAAGTTTGACAACAATGCAACAGCTGATAATTATACGAACAGCTGACGGACCAGTATTATGCAAGGTTTTCTTCAAACATTTCATTCCAAAACGTAGTTTTAATTTCTGGAGCCAGGACATTAAATGATAATAAATATACTGAGTTGCGATTACATACCTATATAATTTACTTTTGTTGTACATAGTGCTATTTTATCATACAAAATATATTTAAATGTAAAACTACGTTAAAAAAGATAATAACAATTTTTTGAATTAGTAGTAGGAATTGGTTATTAAAAAATAGTCTTGGGCTAGTTTTACGTTTGTCTAAAATATTCAACCTTTGTGATAACTAATATGTATGAAATTAAGCTGCATTCTAACATTACAGAATAAAACATGGCCATTATTTCAATTTTGCAATGTAAAAAGTTGCCGTGTTTAACTATTTGAGTGTCCATAGAATAGAAATGGCTAATATTATGGAAAAATTCAAAGATTAAAAAAGTCTTTAAATTACATTTTATATCAGAAACAATCATTAAATACATAGCGTCCCATAAGAAAAAATTAAGTTGTCCGCCATTTTGGAAATCGGCGTTTAAAACCACTAATTACATATTTTTATTAATGAAGAAAAAGTATGTGAAGTTCCCCATTAAAATTTTTTATATCTCTGCAGGTTTAAAAGATCCCAATGGTGGCACAGTTAAAAAAAAATCACCCTGTATATATTGCGATCCTAAGTAAGGAATTGCCAAATGTCCCTTAGTAAGTTCCTGAGCTATCACCCTTGTTTTGTAGGAGTTAGTAAGTTATTTAAAGCTATGTTTATTTTAAAAATATACAATATTCTTTAGTGATACTCTTTATGGAAATAAAAATTCACTTTTTGCTGATATTTTCAAATTAGAGCTATCTGCATATAAGCATAAGTTATTTTGTGGAATATATTAATTTTATAGCGAGCCTAAGTTTTTTATGTAGCAGATAAATAAAATTGG
Organism: Stictocephala bisonia; assembly: GCA_035578905.1. NCBI lineage: Eukaryota > Metazoa > Arthropoda > Insecta > Hemiptera > Membracidae > Stictocephala > Stictocephala bisonia. Next base: position 959,758 of record JAQJVL010000003.1, read on the forward strand.
TCCTAATTTGCACCTTGAAGAGAGTATGAAGCAATTGTGAAAAAATGACACGAAAGTGAACAACAACAATGGAGTAAACGACCCAATTAAATGTAATTTATTATGAACAGAATAAACAATTAAATATATTGCAAAATTATGTTTCCTTAAACAAAAAGTAACAAAATGATAAATTACATAACAAAACAATACAAAGAATAAAATCATAAACAATCAATTTAACATAGGCCTACGTGTTGTATTTTGAGCACTATTCAAAAACTCCAGATTCTATTACTTGTTTCGGAATAAGAGTAACAAGTTATCTGAATATATTTTTCGTAGTTATGGCAAAAATATTACCTTTATTGTTTTATATGCAGTTAGAGTGTATATCGATTTTTGTCTGACAATATATATTTTAAAAAAAAGCAAATAGAGGAGAAAAATTAGACGAAGTCATCTTTGGCAGATTTACCTATTTCAATTATATCTATTTGATAATACTCAAGAAAATTAAAATTAGTGACAGAAATTAAAAATTGACTGCCTTTACTAACTATTCTAGCTACAACATCGATAAATATTTGTTTTTTAAAACAAACAAATATAAAACTATTTAAACTTTTATGTAGAATTAAAATTATTATTGGTCCCTTTTTAATTGGACCAATTGTTAGGAGCACATCGTAGGTTCTTAGTGTTCTACAGGACCCTCATACAGGTTTGTTTTAGTTTTACCTTTAGTTATGTTTATATGTCATTTTGTGTTCTTTACTTATTATATTTAGTAAACATTTCTTTACTAGACTGTACTTTATGAGAACGTTGTTATTTACAATAATATTTTGTGATTTTGTTTCCCTATTGGATATTTATTTGTGTTGAACACATATTGTGTGGAGGCGAGGAGACCAGTATACGAGATTTTGTACTATTTTATGTATAATAGAACCTGGAATAAATATTATTATTATAACTGAAGGGCATTATGACAAAGGATGGATTCCTTTTAATTCTTTAGAAACAATAAAAAAATAGAAATACTTAATATCCCGATAGTTAATTGCCAAATAAAAATGCATGTTATCATATTAATCTTGTAAAAATGTTAACGCGTTTGTTTCTAAGTAGTTACGTGTCACGAGCTCGGCTTAGCATGCGATGCGTGCAGGGGTGTCCCCTAGTACTGAGTTAGATTAGTCTTGAAGAACCATTTTACTTCAAACACGAGGAATACTATTTATCTAGGTATAACGATATATTTGTTTTTATCACATTTATTAATTTAACTCATACATTTTATTAAATAAAGTTAGTTTTAAATATACATGAACACTTATCTGAGTTCTTAACTTTTTCTCACCACTGCTAATTTATGTTGTCAGCTTCAGTTTTTTACGGTTGAAACTTGAGCTGAAATACGATCCTTCGAGACATTCCACGGTAACATTCCACGGGTAGATGGTAGTCGGATGTTTTAAAGCCTGTGTAATGTCATTGTAAAAATTTTCAGAGGTTAAACTTTAAGAAAGTTAAAGATAGTCTTATTTTACCAGGCGAAGTTACGGCTAAGAAGCCATCTCTAACACTTAACCTAGAATAGGTTAGTGAGTGTACAAGATACTCCATCTCTGTCTTAAATAGTTAACGTTCGTGTGATACATTTTTATACATCAGTCATAATGAAAGTTGCACATGGTTAATTTTTACAGTTACAAAACGATGTATCCGGGATAAATAGGAACTTTCAAACCAAGATGCTCTGTTTCTTCTGATCTTAACCACATAGGTCTTCGTTGTAGGAATAAATGTAATCCTAGGAATTGCAGTTTACCATTGGTTTTTATTATTTACCCAATTTAATTTTACTAAATTTAACACTGGACCGAACATTTCCCAAACATTAATTCCAAGTATTATTGTTTATGACCTCAAAGATGCTTTTCTCGAACTCATTTTTAGCATAATTTTTTATTCGTGTTGAAGATGATGGAAAGAGCGAACCATACACATTCGCTAAATGAAAGATTTATGTTTTTAGTTCCAACCGTAAGTGGAGTTAATTAACAAATAATGTATTTCACCATTTCATAAAGTGGGGTCACTATTTTTTAGTTTCTATAGGCTTATATTTTAATTTTGTTGACAAAAGGAAGTCAACATACTTTGATTTAATTCTTCGATAGATAGTCCTAATGAAGATATTGTAAATATTCCGGATAATCTGGAACAATTTCAACTACGTACCCAGTTATTGAATTACCATAAGTCACAACCAGTAAGTCTGTCCATTATGAGTTCCACGCTGTATAAATTAGTTCAGTCCAAGGTCAATATATGATTTATGATCTTTGAAGGGTAAAGACCCTCCACACTGCCCGGACCGAACTTCCGATTACAGGACAATTCGTCCCACGGACATTTCGTCCCCAAAGAAAAATGCGAACATTCCGTCCCACTCTGTGGAGTGTCTACCTGGGTCGGGTTTGATAATTAGTCTCCAAATATTTCTAAACGGACACTTCGTCCCACCCTGAGAGAACCTAATCTAACCTAACCTAACCTAACCTAACATAACATAACCTAACCTAACCTAACCTAACCTTTTTACAACCCTTCTCTCAGGTGGGACGAAGTGTCCGTTTAGAAATATTTGGAGACTATTTATCAAACCCTACCCAGGTAGCCGTTCCACAAAGTGGGACGAAATGTCCGCATTTTTCTTGGGGGACGAAATGTCCGTGGGACGAATTGTCCGGACACCGAACTTCCGACCAAAGTTTGTTCGTTGTCGGGACAGTGTGAAGGGCTTTCAATAGGTTCTCCGAAGAACCTCCGACAGCCAACCGAAAGGTCCAGTCGGGGCAATGTGAAGGGCTGTTGGACCGACCACCGATAGTCCTAAGCAGTTACCGAGGGTTCTTAGTGTGTCTTGCTATATTGAAAAAGAATGTTCACCAGAATTTCGTTGTTTGCACTAATTGTCGAGCTTTGTGAGAGAACAATGTCTAGTCAACGTTTGGAAAATGAAAAAGGCGTGTTAGTTGTGTTTATGGAGACCCTACAATTTTATGGAGACGTCAAAATCTCTTAGCAGATTCACATGAGTGTATTTGTTTCCCTCCGATACCACTTTTTTACCAATAAACTTCTTTTATTTAAATTTTCATCACTACTTGGTAAAATACTAAAAGCTACCCCGATTTTACGATTTGGAGACAAAGTGGGAGGATCGCGTGACGTCAAACTCACAACTGTCCATGGTCTGGTCCGCGCAGTGTGTCGGCCCGATGTGTCCGAGGGGTGTCTCCACACTGCTCGGATAGTTGTGAGTTTGACGTCTCGTGATCCTCCTATTTTGTCTCCAAATCGTAAAACCGGGGTGATATTGGTATTTTATCAATTAGTGATGAAAACTTAAATAAAGAAGTTAATGGGTAACAAAGTGGTTTCGGGAGAGTAACAAAAACACTCATGTGAATCTGCTAAGAAAGTTTGAGTCTCCATGACTTTGTAGAGTCTTCATTAACACTACTAACACGCCTTTTCATTTTTCACACATTGATTAGACATTATTTTTTTCACAAAACACGACAAATAGTGAAAATAACGAAATTATTGAGGATAATTATTTTTTAAAATACAGCAACACACACTAAGAACTGCTTAGGACTATCGGTGGTCGGTCCAACAGCCCTCCACATTGCCCCGACCGGACGGTTTGGTCGGCTGTCGGAGGTTCTTCCCTCTCGACAGTCGGAGTCAACCATTTTTGTTCACCGACAGCCCTCCAAACTGTTCGTTCGGAAGTTCGGTCCGAGCAGTTCGGAGGGGCCTCTAAGAATATAGTTGAAGTAGGTTAAAGATTTTAGAGATTATATAGAGACCAAGACTACAACCCCTTGGAATAGAAAAAAAGCATGTGTTGATCTATGTCAGTAATTAGTTTCAGCTGTACAACTTTAATTTTAAGTATTAAGTTACATGCTAATTCTTTGCAGATAAGACGTTTCACTATGTGAGGTTAAGAACCCGAAAATGTTCAAATTTGCCAGCTGAAGTAATGTTTCAATTATTAAGTACAGGTATTATATGACGCAAGTTGTAGTGTGTTGATAATCTTGCTTATCAACACTAACAAACAACACGAATACGTGTTCATAATCTTGCTCAGAAATATGTGTTAGAAAGTTGTAGGTATTTGTAAACGGCTTTCTGAGGTAGCAATTGTGTTTCTCAAACTTTATTTGAGTCAGATAGCCAAGCATAGGGGAACAAACTCTTTTTAAAATAATACAAAATCTTATATTTTGTTATAAACATAATTCATTAGTTATATACAATACAAAACTTTACAACTATTTGCGTGAAAGAATTTGTGCCAGTCATTTTACTCTTCCATACGGTCTATTTGCGTGAAAGCAGTGTTGTGTGTGTGTGTGCTGAGTATCATGCTCGTAACTGTTCATTCAATAATTCAACTGTACGCCTTTGTTGTATATTAACATTTCTTTCTTCAACAGTTCGTACTGCTTCATCATCTTACCCCTGACCTCCTCCATGATGGAATCGATGTCCTTCTCCGTCTTCCCCTCAGTGGACACAGGTTCCATGCAGTAAATTATCACTCGACCTAGTAAACAACAAGTATATATTAGGGACAAGCATTGTCAGAATTAAAAGGAAACTACAACACCAATCTTACTCTTGTCAAGTCAGTGGCGTCAACCAATTACCATTACTACTAAACGAAGGTTAACTTTACTAAATATGACAAATGTAATGAATGCATGGCCATAATATCTTTAGCATTTATTAAGAATATATCTAACGTACCTGTTGTAAAATATTATTTGTAAAGAACCCTTTGGGAGTAAATAATATCCCAAGGGCGTATAGACTCAGTGTATCGACACAGAGTAATGACTTGGTGCTGAATCGATCTTAAAGCCATTTTATTTCGATGTTATTAGATCTGTCCAGCCTTTCAAGAATGATCTGACAATTTTTTCGATTACTTTTTAACTGTCAAAATCCTCCTAACTATTGTTTCCGGGCATCCTCCAATGAGCACTTTATAACATTTCTCTTCCACCTTCCACCCTCCAATAAGTGCCACCTTTTTGGCCACAAATCGGTTTACCCCACTCTCATTAGTTCCTTCAGAATAGTGGTAAAAATTACAAGCATTATTAATTATTGGCATTACATCGCTTTTATTGGCTATCCTTCATTATTTCCAATCAAACTAGAAAATTCACTTATCTTTTCCGATCATCCCCTAGTTTTTCAAATATCCTACAAGCGCAGATAATCCATTTTAGAAGCACTATCTAATTTTTCATAGACATTTGGTACTTTGTCACACCTTTACAGGTTTTACTGCACATAAATGACGCGTTATATTTTATGTAATGCGTCCAATCTTTCGTTTATTCCAACCTCAAAGAGATCTGCTGTATTAAGCATAATAATGTAACAATTAAATTATCATGATGAACACTATTACCCATTGCTGCCCTAGAGGCACTTGTTTTCTTATACACCTTCAGAGAGCAAAGAGAATCATACAATAAATGGCTCATGAAGTTCCCCAGGGATCTATCCTCGGACCACTTCTATTTTAATACTTAATAGAGTTCAAACTACAGAAAATCTAGGCACTTTCCAGAAGAAAATAAAACTGATCTGTTAAATTTGGGATATTACTGATCCACTGGACTTTTCCCAGATTGTAAATTGAATCTTCCCTGTTTTTGAACCACCCCTGTGATCCACAGTAATACAATTCTAACTAGTAAATGAGTGTGTATTAAAGAGTTAATATTGTTCATTTTACATTTTACAACGAATTTTCAGACGACCTATTATAAAAAATATCAATTACCTTGCTGGAATGCACAGATCCTAGTCATAGTCACAGATGGGATCATCTATTAAAACCCCACAAAATAGATCACCGACTATTTTTGAGGCAATGTTGACATTCAGACTGATGTTTGTTGCCTGTATGTTTCCTGACAAGTTTCCAATTCCAAAAGTGCATAAAGAAGGTGTGACAAGCCTTCGCATTTTGTAGGCTGTGCATATATTATTATGAATTACTAATAATAATAATAATAAATTATTATTACTATGAATGAATGAGTTATAATAAGTATAATGTGCCTTATTTGTACTTTAATAATTGAAATGCTACAAATATTAGTTTTACTGTGCGAGATTAGCATTTACATTTTAAGTAAATATGAAGTCCATGCCTATAACTTTGTATAACTGGTTTATATTTCACTTCAATTATATATTCTATTAAAAAAACGTTCCTACGCTGAGTAATTTTACTTTCCCCCATATGCGTTTGCATACAGAAAGTATTGTGATCGTCAAAAAAAACTATTTTACAAGTTGGTCTAAAAATCCATTTTAGGGTCCCTGAACCAAAAAAAGTATTTTCGAAAAAAAATTTTGGTGTCTGTCCGTATGCGTGTCTGTCTGTGTGCAGTTCGCTGGAGACCAAACGGATGGATCAATTTTTATGAAATTTGGTATGTAGGTGTATTTAGCCATATCTCCAGACCATTTTTTCAATTTTTTTAAATTTCTGTTTTCTATTTAATGGGTAAAAAACATACAAAAATGGAATTTCTCAAAAACGGCTCTAACGATTTTGATTAAATTTTCAGAAAAAGATGAATGACAATTTAAAATATTTTAAATTTTAGTAAATAGTGCGTTTCTCTAGCCTGACTAGTTTTTGAGTTGGGACAAAAAAAAAACATATTTGGGAATCAAACTGGTAATTTTCAAAGTTTTTATTTTTTAGTGTTTAATATGAGGTAAAGTATGTGTCCATTTTTTGGAAACATTTATTTAATGTTCAAACAATGTTGCCGTAAAATCGACGATTGCAAATAGTTCATGGATTGTGATGCATACTACAATGTTTCACACTTTACAATCCATGTTTTATGTTTCCCTATTTATTTGTACATTGTAGTTTTGGCAAAATGTTTTCCCCCCACACTGACCTTGACCAAAGTACTTCTTTTCATGGTCAACGAAGTAATAAGGTGAGAACACAACTGGAATTATGGGAACTTGGCATTCCACGGCGACTCGGAAAGCTCCTTTCTTGAACGGCAACAAAGTCTCCGGATTCTTATTCCTCGTCCCTTCCGGAAAAATCCAGAGTTTTGTCTGAAATATTATATCACATCATAAATATTATAATTTCAGATATTAAATGTACAATGTCTTTTTCCAACACAGTAAGTTGACCACAACACGCATAGTGAGACAACTTTAGAAGAGTCAAACTCCCTCAAGTTGACTTTCTAAAATTAAAGTGTTTACAGTTTTTACTGACTCCTATTTAGACTCAGCATTTCCAGTACATTTTACATTTTTCCCAGTACATCAAACCACTTGTCATATAGAGTGCACAAGGCGTTATTAGACTGGTTTTCATACATACAATGAATACACATATTATATAAGAAGCGAAAAGCCAATGTCAAATAGTCATACTACTTTTGTTTCTAATTTTGAAGTCTTGAGAGAGAAAATGAATGAGAGGGCAGTACGGCTGACTGGAGAGAGGGGGGGGGAGAGAGGGAGAGAGAGAGAGAGAGAGAGAGAGAGAGAGAGAGAGAGAGAGAGAGAGAGAGAGAGAGAGAGAGAGAGAGAGAGAGAGAGAGAGAGAGAGAGAGAGAGAGAGAGAGAGAGAGAGAGAGAGAGAGAGAGAGAGAGAGAGAGAGAGAGAGAGAGAGAGAGAGAGAGAGAGAGAGAGAGAGAGAGAGAGAGAGAGAGAGAGAGAGAGAGAGAGAGAGAGAGAGAGAGAGAGAGAGAGAGAGAGAGAGAGAGAGAGAGAGAGAGAGAGAGAGAGAGAGAGAGAGAGAGAGAGAGAGAGAGAGAGAGAGAGAGAGAGAGAGAGAGAGAGAGAGAGAGAGAGAGAGAGAGAGGAGATTACAAAATGCCACGGAGTGAGAAATACATCTTCTCGCTTCTTAAAGGACCTTAGAATATTCTTTCTCAATATGTACATAACAGATTAATCCTGGATCAAGGTGCATCTCTACTAGGAAGTGCATATTAATTGTAAAAATTTTAATTTGAATAAAACCTTTTCCTTGCTAACAAGACGAGAAGCTTCGTTCAGTTGGTTTTTGGCTTCATTAGATCGGTTGCGGTCAATGAAGACTGTTCCGGCCAACCACGCCGGGACTCCAAATGGCAACACGTAGAAGAGTTCCTTTTTGGCCACCATCGCACACTTTCCCATCGTTTTCCAGAAACTTAATGCACCTGGAACACATGATATATTTCCGTAAGGAAAAAGACATTGCTTATCTAATGTTAAATCAATATGCGAATTATAAGTGTAAGTTATAATTAGAGGAATTTATCTAATTACAATAACTAAATATTATACATAAATCACCTTTAAAATTGTCCCTGTAGGTGGAGTGGGACCAGAGATCACAAACTACCTAAATGAAATTACCAAAAAAACATGTAAAATGAAATTTTTGGTTAGGGTAAATGTTTTCAACAAACCACAAATACTTCACGGAAACATACTAGATCCTTATAAATAGTTCAGTATATTCAGATATGAGACACCGACACTCATGTGTGTATCACAAGGTGAATGTGAGTGTAGGATGAGTAAGAATGTCCTGAAAATGATGAAAAATATCTTTATTAAAGGTGTTTGTCCGACCGGCCCAGTTCGGCGCTGGACGGAGTTTAGTTCATCGTTTCGCCACCACTGTCGCCACAAGTCGCTAATGAATCCCTTGCTGGGGACATGGGAGAGTAATAGCACTCTTGCTGCACATCCGGAGTACAAACGGGAATAACTCGCTCATTTATTGTAAACTTTATCCATAAAGATTTTATGAATCATCAATCAAATTTCAACTCGAAATTCATACAGACGTTATTTATAAATAATAATTGGTTACACTTACAAATATATTTCTTTAATTATTATTTTTAATTTACTCTAGATTGGTTAGTACCATTTGTCCACTATATTCTCAAAATTTGAATAAAATATATCGCACGGTTTGTAATTAGTTAGGAACCAAAAAATACCCGATTAGCCACTTTAGTTAGTAATAATCCATAAACAAATATTTTTGAATTTTTTTCTTCAACACACTTATTACTTGTAACAAGAGAACAAATTTAGTAAACAAAACTCAAAAATAATGTTCGATCGAACACCCTTAAAGGGGTGAAGCTAGGACTATAAAGTCCGCTCTAACCCCGTGTCCTGTGTAGTCTGGTTGCTCCTTTGACTCAACAATAGTCTTCACTTATAATCAAAATACACCACGTTACAGCCAAAAGTGAAGGCACACTGTTTTGACAGGAAAAACACCAACTATCCATCTAAACTAATAATTCGGTATTAGCCCTAGTTTACAATTAGTGACTCACAACTAGCAAGTAACTGGTTGCATAGAAATAAACGTAAACTAACCCAAAATATCGAACATGGATTGGTGATTGGATACGATGACAGCTCCTCTCTCTTCCCTCAGGATATCAGCACGCCTGAGGTCCCACTGGATACCCACCAGCGTGGCGACGTACTTCATCATTTCCCCAGCCATTCTGTTGACATTGATGTAATGATTACCTCAAAACACGGAAAGCAAAAATATGAAGTTTTTGTAAAAAATTTATTTTTCTTCTTCTACACTTTCACATGAATCTGCTGATAGCAAATTTATAGGAAACAATACATTTTTTCACTAAGATAAATCTGATTTCCGAATGCTTGCTCAATTTTTCTACTCATTTATTCATTGGTTGGGTTACTTATTTAGAAACAACATTTCTTCTATGCAATACTAATTATTATTGTTTTAGTTGTTATTTGTATCTTAGTAAGTAAATACTCTAACTTGCTGGTTGTTTATTATCATTTACTGTTGGTCGGCAGAGTTCCGATTATTTGTTTTGTTTTTGTAAACAAAAGTGTTGTTAGACAGTTTATAGTGTTTTAATTGATTTTTGCCAGTAAAATTCCACGAATTAGAAGGTTTGATAAAATAAAGCAACAGGTAGCCGTTATTAGGTATGATAATAGTGCAAAATATAATAGTAATGAGATTCTCACTTCAGAAAGTGAATTTACACTTAAGATAAGTAACACTAGGTCTACAACTCTGCTTCGTCTAGTTTAAGTACCTGAATAATAGGATTGATCCTATAAAAAAGTAGAAAAAGGGGCTAAAAATGCAAAAGAGAATGTAAACAGGAGATTTGAAGAGGAAGATATTGTTGGAGAACAGCATGATGGTGCTGGACTATACTAATAAATATAGTTATTTGTGTATTCCTTTGTTGTACTCTTAAGAACTAGACTGAAGGAAAACATCGATTCCCGAAAACGATATTATTTTTTATTTAGGTATATGTAGCAACTTTATTTTTTAATGAATTTTAATGACATTTTTTACGGGTGTTCTTTACATTGTTTTAAGCAATAATAGAAAGCAGAATAAAGAAATTGTTAGAAATAAAAGAATTATAAATTATTAATCAAAATAAAATTTAACAAAAATTCATTTACTTTTTAAAAAATAAAAAAATATTAATTTTATCCAAAAGCAAAAACTGCTTCCTATTATTGTACAAAAAGGTCCATATTATTAAGTTATTAAAGTTTTATTTAATTATTATTATAAATAACAAAGTATTATGTACCTAAAAATGGTGATTTTTACTTGGCCGAAATAGGGCTTACTGTGTTACATTAAAATAAACAAAATCAAAATGTTTACATAAATGAACAGAATTTATTAATTTAAAATGTGACTTTAAAATTTAAAAATAAATTTAAAATGTGATTTAAAATTTATTAATTTAAAATTTATTTAAAATTTAAATTAAAATTTAAAAAGCCCATGCTGAAAATTACATTAAACATTACCCCAATACATTTCAGTACTACTATTACATAGCACAGCCTAACCTAAAGAAAAAACTAAACCTCACCTTTCTTCAGATTGTAACGCAAACTAACCTATATCTATAACGTTACAAAGGTTAAGATATAATACCTTACTGGTCAATAAACATTATTCACACAACTAAATACAGGGTGTTTTTTAACCTCAATCCTATTTACAAGTACAAAATATGAAGGCTTAAGAAAATTATAAGTTCATAGGTTGGCAGCCCTGGTTCTTCTTCTTCCTTGGCTATCAGCTGATCTACATTGTTGCATTGTTTGTTCACTTTATTTAAGTTTCGTGTAGTGTCATTAAGTTGAGGCTAGAAACATGGTTTTGAGCAAACCTTAAAAAGGGTGTCCAGAAATTTACTACAGAGGGCAGAACGTAGTATAAATACTAATGGTTGTTTATTTGAACACCAAACCTAAACCAAAATATCATTAAAATCATGCAAATAGTAGTAATAAATATTAATAATAATAACATGTGATATAGATATTGTTTGTCATTTTCTTTTCTTTTCTTTTTTTTCAAACCATGGGTTGCGTTTTAAAAGAAACACCCTGTATATACTTTAATGATTTGTAGGAGATTTGGTTACAGTTGTTAGTGAACAGTTATTAACAAACCACAAGTTATCATGGGCCTAAAAATTGTATAATAGAATTTTAAAATCATATACCTGTATAATGGGATGTAAGTTAATTGTTTTCAAGTTAAAGCATTTTTTTAAATCAATACAAAATATTAAGACTGATCCCCAAGAATGTGTGTGCTCACATAAACTCTGTACGTGTATAGCTGGGTGGGAAGGACGTAACCATTATACGTGTATGGGTGGGTGGGAGGGTCATAAACCCCTTGTCGTAATGCCAGTGGATTTAACAGAGGGTCCCGACGTTATCGCGTAAAGCAATATCAACCATGGCTGTTCCTTAGATGGGTGACCGGTGAGGCATCCCTTCCTTGTATGCAGCCCACCTGCCAGCTCACTGGTGGTGGTTCGAAAGTCATGTTTAAGCCGTTGGTCTCCGGGTTAGGTGTTAGAGAGAGTTTCTCATAGCCAAGATGGCTGTTTCCCTCCACGAAAACGCCAAAACAAAGGTTTCTATTTAAACGATTCGGTTCGTAATAGTTATCGTATAGTAACACTTGAAGTATTATTCGAACGGTGAATATCCATTCTAGTGGACTACAAGAAGTCAATGCCAATGTACGAGTATGGATGGGCGGGTGGGTCAATGCCAATGTAAGTGTATGGGTGGGCAGGTGGGTCAATGCCAATGTACGTGTATAGATGGGCGGGTGGGTCAATGCCAATGTACTTGTATGGATGGGCGGGTGGGTCAATGCCAATGACGTGTATGGATGGGCGGATGGATATCATCGTGCGTGTACGGGTGGATGGGTGGGTTTATGACAGCGTACGTGTAAGGGTGGGTGGGTCAATTACACTGTGCGTGTACGAGTGGGTCAATTACACCGTGTGTGTACGGGTAGATGGGAGGGTTTATGACAGCGTACGTGTACGTGCGGGTGGGTGGGTCAATTATACTGTGCGTGTACGAGTGGATGGGTGGGTTTATGGTACGTACCCCACCCTTCATGTAAAAAAATGTATGTCTTATGTATACTGCCACACACGTCTTGCTGTCTTATGAATAGTGCACATGTCATTGGCGTAGGTTAGTCTGTACTTTTATTTTGGTTATATGAGCTACTAATACGCTTTATTTTCATTGTTTCACTTTTTTATCTCGTAAGATTTGAGCTATAAGGCTCATTATCTGGCCAAGCCAGTTCTAACTAGAGCGACTTAAGGACATTTTCCTTAATACTTTATTTAATATTATTGTTGTCTGTGTAAACGGTCTGTAACATTTTGCAAATATTAATCTGAAAATACATTCGCTGCTATTGGTTTTTTTTTTATTTGAATCGCCATGTGAAATCACGTTTATCGAGTACCTACAGGTAGGCAAGTTTCAACAGGTAAAAATTTGTTTTTGGGGAAAACATGAGCATTTTAATACTTTTTTCATGTTTAAATATGTGAAACTTTAAATACTATTCTTGAAAATGTTTAATTGAAAATTCAAAATATCAACTTACAGTCCACTAATATGGACCTTTAATAATTATAAAGTGTTCACTATAGCTCATTATAATAATAAACATGAACCGATGTTTTGTCCCGCTGACGGGAAGGCTGTCGATTTTCCAGCTGTGACTTGGCGGTTTGGGGAAAGCCCAACTTGACTTCGTCTGGTAATTTAAGGCCTGCTTTAACTGATTTTACGTTAGATTATTGTTTTTGATAACAAACTAACCAGTACCGACAACCATTGTTGATAAATTCCAATTTACAAATATGATAACTTTTCGACATCCTGTCTGACATCATTTCTAGTATGTCAGTACGTAGGATGTCCTCAATCCTCGTGTGCTCACTGACGATATTACATCGTAAGTTCCCACTGCATATCATTCTGTAGGCTGCCATCTTTGCTTGACCTACTATAAAGATATCAAGCGGAGGGAGTTTTAGTACTAATTCCATTGATGCAGTTGGAGTGCCTCTCATGGTTCCCGTAATTACCAAGCAAGCCACCCGTTGTGCCTTTTGTAAGGTCCTCTCAGCTGTGACTTGCTGGACTTTGGGCCACCACGTCACTGCTACATACACTATCATTGGTCTCACGACTCTGGTGCACAGTCAGTTCATTATCTTTGGGAAAAGTCCCCACGTGCGTCCTCGGCTCGCATCGCCATCATGAGCGTGGTCTGAACGCCTGCTACAAACGATATGTGACTATTCCAGGTGATCTTATCGTCCAATACTACCCCTAGATACTTGAACTCACCCTCCACCTGAATGTTACTCACAAAGAATGTTGGTGCCCTAGCAACATCGACTTTTCTCTTTCTCGTGAATGGCTCCAGTACGGTTTTGAGGGGATTCACCGAGAGCCCCTCCTCCTTACACCATCTTTCCACAGTCCACAGCACCCTCTGCATGAGTTCTGTGCATGTGTTCATGTGTTTCTCTCTAATTAGTATTACTATGAATGAATTAAAATAGGCTAATCACCAGTTTCATTTTAAACCAGTGGCATATATGAAAATGATATCAAATATTGAATGACTGTACATGCGAAAATACGAGTATGTTAGAGGAATAATTACAATAATATACTTACACAGAATTTTTCACATTCTTATACCTACAAATTGCCATAGGTAACAATATTGTAAATACTAAGATCAGAAAGAAAATGTAGACGAAATAGCAGCCGTAGTAGCGCACCTTTTGATGGGGAGAGAACGGGAGAAGTACTATCAGAACGACAACAGTAAGGAATACATTCACGTTCCACATGAAAACGTCTATCAAAGACATCTGCAACAACACAACAAACAAATGATTATCACCGTTTGGTAACTTTTATCAGAACAAAATTACAGAGAATAGATAACAAGTGGGAGTATTAGTGTCAGGATCACAGCAACGAGGAAAAGGTTGATCTCCCACAGAATGATGTTTAACAAAGACACCTGCAAGAACACAATGAGTTAATGGGAGGAGGAGTACCAGATTAACTCATTGTGTTAAGTTCATCTGTCACCAAAAATGTTGAACAAAAACGCCAGAAACAACAAAACAGAGACAGTATCAGGATGACAGCAGTGAGGTACACGTTGATCTCCTACCAAAAGATACCTACATCAACACAATAGGAGAAGTAGTATCAGGATGACAGCAACAAGAAACATGTTGATCTCCCACTAAAATATGTTTTAAAAAGACACATGCCACAATACAACGAGTTAATGGAAGGTGTAGTGCAAGAATGACAGCAGTGAGGAACGAGTTGATCTCATACAAAAATATGTTTTAAAAAGACACATGCCACAATACAACGAGTTAATGGGAGGTGTAGTGCAAGAATGACAGCAGTGAGGAACGAGTTGATCTCATACTAAAATATGTTTTAAAAAGACACATGCCACAATACAACGAGTTAATGGAAGGTGTAGTGCAAGAATGACAGCAGTGAGGAACGAGTTGATCTCATACTAAAATAAGTTTTAAAAAGACACATGCCACAATACAACGAGTTAATGGAAGGTGTAGTGCAAGAATGACAGCAGTGAGGAACGAGTTGATCTCATACTAAATCATGTTTTAAAAAGACACATGCCACAATACAACGAGTTAATGGAAGGTGTAGTGCAAGAATGACAGCAGTGAGGAACGAGTTGATCTCATACTAAAATATGTTTTACAAAGACACATGCCACAATACAACGATTTAATGGAAGGTGTAGTGCAAGAATGACAGCAGTGAGGAACGAATTGATCTCATACTAAAATATGTTTTACAAAGACACATGCCACAATACAACGAGTTAATGGAAGGTGTAGTGCAAGAATGACAGCAGTGAGGAACGAATTGATCTCATACTAAAAATATGTTTTACAAAGACACATGCCATAATACAACGAGTTAATGGAAGGTGTAGTGCAAGAATGACAGCAGCGAGGAACAAGTTGATCTCCCGTTAAAATATGTTTTACAAAGATACATGCAACAATGTAACAAGTTAATTGGGTGAAGCATTATCAGGATGACAACACTGAGGAACAAGTTAATCTCCTTCTGAATGATGTGTAACCAGACACCTTCAACAACACAGTGAATTGTGACTAACTGATCGATCTTTGACTTTGTTGACCAATTCTCCAATGAATTTCTGAAATTTGTTAATGATGGAGTATCAGATGAGGGAGACAAAGGTAGTTGGACATTTGCCATCATTACGTGAAAATTAACAATCACGACGTTTCGATTTGGTAAAACCCAAACCTTTTTCAAGTGCTAAAAACTAAATTACATGTACACAAACATGTTATAAAACTACGTTCTTAAACTAATAAACTTATCTACTTTAAGAGTAGATAAGTTTATTATCTACTAATAAACTAGGAAACTCTAGGAAAACTAGGAAAAAAAGGAACTAATAAACTCTTTCCTTTATCTCCCTCATCTCCAATGAAAACATCTTACTTAATACGCAGCACATTGGGGGGAGGGGGTCAGTATTCAAATTCAAATCTTTATTGTAGTGAACAATTAATAATAATTGCATTACAATCGTCAAGAATACTTTATATAAACTAGTCACATGAATAATAAATTAATAAAAAATAGATACGCAACAATAATAAATAAAATTTAACATTAAGATATTACATATTTTGTTAAGCATGTAAAACTTGTGATTTGGATATTAGCAGAGGAATTAAGTACTGGTTTTGTTAATTTACTTTCCAGCGGCACATCTTGAGCTCATCAACCGAGTACAATGCCCTCAACATCAGGAGGTGTCTTAGTCGAGTTTTAAATTTTTTGGGGTCATTTATCAGTTTAATGCCTTCAGGAAGTTTATTAATAAACTATATTCCAGCTTGTGATGGCAGGTGTTCATATGTCATTATTTTGTGTTGCCCTGCTCGATAGTTATCCCTGCCCCTAGTTCCGTACTGGTGTGCGTCTGTATCTTGGACCAAATCACACTTGAAACGACAGTACAAGGTTACCACCAGAATATAAAGGCAGGGAAGGGTCAACAGTTCAAGCTCCTTGAAGGCGTTTTTACACGACTCTCGCAAATTTAATTTTGAAAGAATTCCGACAGCTTTCTTTTGCATTCTAAATATTCTTTCGAATTTGTATTTAGAGCAACTGTTCCATAGTCACAGAACATACGAAAAATGCGAGTATATAAGTCCATAATAGGCAGTTTTAAATACTCCAAACGAAGAAAATGTTGCAAACTTACGCAGATCATATACTCCGGAAGCTACCTTAGAGCAGATATAATCAAAGTGGTGGTCCCAGGTCAGACCTCAATCAAGATACATCCCAAGGACCTTGGCAGATTCTGTCTCTTCCAGAGGAGCATTATCAGCCATTAAAACAGTTTGATAGTGATGGTCCTGTTGTCGGAGGCAAAATCTGATCAAATTTGACTTCAAAAAATTAGTTTTCAAGTTAATTTTGGAAAAATACTCGATGCATGAGTTTACCTCCATAAATACTTGGAAATCAAGGTCAATGATGGTTTTTGATCTGATACAGAGTCAGCATATTGAATCACCATTCCATTCTGGATCGATAAGTTCAACCTGTTGAGTTTCCTCATACATAGATGAGGAAAAGGAATGGACCAAGAATAGGTCCCTGAGGGACACCATAGGTCATTTTAATTTTTTCGTGACAGAGTATTCGCAACCTGCATACTTTGGTATCTGTCACTAAGGTAGGACGAGAGCCATTTGTGAGGCAGGCCGCGAACACCACATATCCACAACTGGTGCAGCAGTGTTGCATGATGCACGCAATCAAATGCTTTAGAGAGGTCAAGAAAATATGGTAAGCACTTTTTCTCGCCTCTCCAAACCACTGACAACGCAGCCGATGAGACTTGCGATGGCATCTATAGTAGATTTGTTTTTCATAAATCCAAATTGTTGGGGAGAAAGATGTCAAATCCCATAAGGAAGTGTTGTAGTCTTTTAAGGAAAACTTTTTCAAACACTTTACTGAGGACTAGAAGAATTTATATTGGCCGATAGTTATTTAAATTTATGCGATCATTCTTTTTATAAAACTTGGTACAATTTTTTGCTATTTTTAAAATAGATGGGAAAACGTCTTTTTGATAAAGATAATTTTTGATCAGAATATATACTTAACATCGTTAAATATCAGAGAAATAATATCGTTTAAATTAATTACTTTGACATTGAAATGACCGCTACGGTACTCTGGAAAGGATAGACCTTCCGAAGTCCGGTTTGCGACCATTAATGTCTAATGAATAGACATTTAATTTGATACCAAACTCGACCTAGACTTACTTTAAAGATTTTCGTTCAACTCCAAGTAGGCTGTCCCCCTGAAAAGATTAAATTTCATTAATGGCGTCAAAAAGTGTGTTCTTTGTAACCACGGTGATGTACAAGATTTCACTTTTACCAGTGAAGTCATAGAAAAGTTGTAAAAGCGTTTCCATATTTTCCCCATCCTGTATGTATTTTAATGGAGAGTGTTAAATGCTTACCTATGTTAATCTTTGTGATGCACGCACTTAAAAACTCAAAATATTTTTTTTTTTTAATTTGCTGAAATCAAAACACCAACAACATGGAAGCTTTAATAGCAATCAATATGATTTATTCAAGAATTTGTCAAATTTTAAATCGTCAAAAACAGCTAATGAACATAGGCTATTAGAACTACCAGTGGATCTATGTTTTTACATGATTTGAGGAAATTTAACATTGAAGTTATGGATACTATAATTGTGTTGCCGGATTACTCTCGCTCCTTCTTATTTGAATCTCTTTCACATACCTTAAGGTCCTTGTAGACGAGAACAGTAGAGATGACCAGAAGCACTATTCAGCAGAGGCTGCCAGATAGTATCGCTCTACTGTCCTAGTAGTATACTTCAACGTCCAGTGGGGTGCAGGTAGCTAGCTATTGCCAGTGGTTGAGTGTTGGAAGTGGCGATTGTCTGAGTGCAGCCAAAACTACCTGTCAAGGATTACACAGCTCTGACCAAGTGTTGTAAATACTGAGTGTTGGAAGTGCTGTCTGTTGGAAGATCCACCAAATCTATCTGGTAGGGGTTTGCAGGCCGCCAACCCTGTCCAAGTGTTGTAAGTGCTAAGTGTTGGAAGCGCCGCCTGTTGGAAGATCCGCCAAATCTACCTGGCAGGGTTTTGCAGGCCGTCAGCCCTGTCCAAGGATTGTAAGTGACGAGTGTTGGAAGCGCCGCCTGTTGGAAGATCCGCCAAATGTGCTTGGTAGGGTTTACTCGTCTTCAGCCCCGTCTAAGTGTTGAGTGTCCCGTAGGATCTGAACTGATGAAACGCCGACGACTGCGGAAGTTTACTGGCGGTGCGGAAACTTTGTGTGCACTCAACTTTGAAAGGTTGGTTACAAAACCTTGAAAATTTAATAGCAAAAGTTAATGGCCCTATCGAAGATTCATTCCCATAATTATTTTTGTTCGTATAATTTCGTTAAAAAATCAATTAATTTTAAAGCTTAATTTCAAGTTTTGCAAATAAACTTAAAACGTATTTCGAAATTAAAACTGTATTTCATGTTCACGTGAACTGAGTCCAGCTTGTGTACAGTATTTTGTTACTTTTAACTGAGGTTGTAAATAAATAAATTGAGTATGGTATAAAGGGGGCTTAAAACTAAAAAAAATCAAGGGAATTTAAATTTGCCAATTATTAATTTACTTGAGAAAATTGGCTCATTTGGCAGTGAGATAACGTCAGAAATCACACTGACTTTCGTTGGACAATGTTTATTCACACACAAATTTACTTATTAATGGATTATGCTAATTAGCTTTTCAACTGTTTGTCTTCCTTATAGCCTCGATCAAGGACTTACAGGACATCGCCTTATCACAATAAACAACCGTCCAAAATCTTTTCTCTGATAACATTTCAATTAACCCTCATTCTCATACTAAATCTCCCACTCTGAAACCTTTTACTTCATTGCAAGTGTTCTTCCCAATCTTCTCCCTACAAAAAGCACATTTCACAATCAGAAGTTCCGTAGTCAGCCAAACGTTTCAAAGCACATCCAGATTTATTAAAACGATAAAATCTTGACTGATTGGCTGGCATCAAACATTACAAACAACTCGGGCACATTACGAAATTTAATTATATGAACAAAATAATCTAAATCCTATTTATTCTACATACGTCCAGTCGTCCAATACCACCTACTTGTATAGGAGGGGATGGGTCATCACCACTGTACGTGTATAGGTGGTTGGGTGGTTCATCACCACTGTACGTGTATAGGTGGTTGGGTGGTTCATCAACACTGTACGTGTATAGGTGGTTGGGTGGGTCATCACCACTATATGTGTATAGTTGGTTGCGTGGTTCATCACCACTGTACGTGTATAGGTGGTTGGGTGGTTCATCAACACTGTACGTGTATAGTTGGTTGCGTGGTTCATCACCACTGTACGTGTATAGGTGGTTGGGTGGTTCATCAACACTGTACGTGTGTAGGTGGTTAGGTGGGTCATCACGACTGTATGTGTATAGGTGGGTGGATAATCGCCACTGTACGTGTATAGATGGTTGGGTGGGTCATCACCACTGTACGTGTGTAGGTGGTTGGGTGGTTCATCAACACTGTATGTGTATAGTTGGTTGCGTGGTTCATCACCACTGTACGTGTATAGGTGGTTGGGTGG
Source organism: Stictocephala bisonia (assembly GCA_035578905.1). NCBI lineage: Eukaryota > Metazoa > Arthropoda > Insecta > Hemiptera > Membracidae > Stictocephala > Stictocephala bisonia. Next base: position 980,022 of record JAQJVL010000003.1, read on the forward strand.
TTCATCAACACTGTATGTGTATAGGTGGTTGGGTGGTTCATCACCACTGTACGTGTATAGGTGGTTGGGTGGTTCATCACCACTGTACGTGTATAGGTGGTTGGGTGGTTCATCAACACTGTATGTGTATAGGTGGTTGGGTGGTTCATCACCACTGTACGTGTATAGGTGGTTGGGTGGTTCATCACCACTGTACGTGTATAGTTGGTTGCGTGGTTCATCACCACTGTACGTGTATAGTTGGTTGGGTGGTTCATCACCACTGTACGTGTATAGGTGGTTGGGTGGTTCATCAACACTGTACGTGTATAGGTGGTTGGGTGGTTCATCACCACTATATGTGTATAGTTGGTTGCGTGGTTCATCACCACTGTACGTGTATAGGTGGTTGGGTGGTTCATCAACACTGTACGTGTATAGTTGGTTGCGTGGTTCATCACCACTGTACGTGTATAGGTGGTTGGGTGGTTCATCAACACTGTACGTGTGTAGGTGGTTAGGTGGGTCATCACGACTGTATGTGTATAGGTGGGTGGATAATCGCCACTGTACGTGTATAGATGGTTGGGTGGGTCATCACCACTGTACGTGTGTAGGTGGTTGGGTGGTTCATCAACACTGTATGTGTATAGTTGGTTGCGTGGTTCATCACCACTGTACGTGTATAGGTGGTTGGGTGGTTCATCAACACTGTATGTGTATAGGTGGTTGGGTGGTTCATCACCACTGTACGTGTATAGGTGGTTGGGTGGTTCATCACCACTGTACGTGTATAGGTGGTTGGGTGGTTCATCAACACTGTATGTGTATAGGTGGTTGGGTGGTTCATCACCACTGTACGTGTATAGGTGGTTGGGTGGTTCATCACCACTGTACGTGTATAGTTGGTTGCGTGGTTCATCACCACTGTACGTGTATAGTTGGTTGCGTGGTTCATCAACAATGTACGTGTATAGGTGGTTGGGTGGTTCATCACCACTGTACGTGTATAGGTGGTTGGGTGGTTCATCAACACTGTATGTGTATAGTTGGTTGCGTGGTTCATCAACACTGTACGTGTATAGGTGGTTGGGTGGTTCATCACCACTGTACGTGTATAGGTGGTTGGGTGGTTCATCACCACTGTACGTGTATAGGTGGTTGGGTGGTTCATCAACACTGTACGTGTGTAGGTGGTTGGGTGGTTCATCAACACTGTATGTGTATAGTTGGTTGCGTGGTTCATCAACACTGTACGTGTATAGGTGGTTGGGTGGTTCATCACCACTGTACGTGTATAGGTGGTTGGGTGGTTCATCAACACTGTACGTGTGTAGGTGGTTGGGTGGTTCATCACCACTGTACGTGTATAGGTGGTTGGGTGGGTCATCACCACTGTACGTGTGTAGGTGGTTGGGTGGTTCATCAACACTGTATGTGTATAGTTGGTTGCGTGGTTCATCACCACTGTTCGTGTATAGGTGGTTGGGTGGTTCATCACCACTGTACGTGTATAGGTGGTTGGGTGGTTCATCAACACTGTACGTGTGAAGGTGGTTAGGTGGGTCATCACGACTGTATGTGTATAGGTGGGTGGATAATCGCCACTGTACGTGTATAGATGGTTGGGTGGGTCATCACGACTGTATGTGTGTGAGTGGTTGGGTGGGTCATCACGACTGTATGTGTATGAGTGGTTGGGTGGGTCATCACGACTGTATGTGTATGAGTGGTTGGGTGGGTCATCACCACTGTATGTGTGTGAGTGGTTGGGTGGGTCATCACCACTGTACGTGTATGGGTGGGTGGATAATCGCCACTGTACGTGTATAAGTAGTTAGGTGGGTCATCACTACAACATATGACATGTAAAATATGATAAACGATTTATTACCAAATGGAACTTAAATTAACATAATTTAAAATTATTTACAAGATAATATTTTACCTAATGTTAAATTTAATTACTTTTACTATCTCCAACTTGGTATTAGAATTTTATCTTTGATAATGTACTAAACCGAAATAAAACATATGTGTTAAATTTTAAAAATTGTTTTCAATTAAAAGTTAACGATGTCTAATTCTATTGTTTTATTTTACTTATATAATTAAAATTAACCTTTTCATGAATAAAGTTTAAAATTTGGAAAACAAAATCTTAATAATTATTTGCGTCCGATTTCTGTTTCAATTGATTTTAACAAAAGTTTGTTCACAGAAATTGACTTTTATACAGTAAGAAATGCAAGGTTGTCAAAAATGCCTCTGTCCTTCAAATGTTGTGATAGGGAACGTGCTGCCAGAACTTAGGGACTCAAAGTTAATGTCAACAAGTTTGGAAACACTTAAGCCAATTAGGTTTGAATATAAATAAGCAGTTGTTCTACAAAACAATTAACTAAAGTAAAATATTGGACCAAATCTTTATAGCCTACTACCTTGCTTATCAATTAGAATTAGAATTACTGCAATGAAAGGAGGAGGACCGTAATCATTAATCAAACAATATGTTTTAAGTCAAAATAATGTAGTCCATTTTTCAATAACTTATATTCATAAAATAGTCATTTAACACGTACGTAAATCTCAGAGAGGTTAAATACAATTTAGAGATAATTGGTCAAAAATAGAGGGTACGTTAAAAAAATTGTTATTACTGTACCTAAAAATTTTCAGAAGACACACTTTTATTTTAAGGTTTAGTTTTTAAGTAAATATTAAATCAAAAAATATAATTGACTATAGTAATATAAAGTTAAAAATTAGGGCTACTTATGCATATTTAGGATATAATAAAATTCAAACTGAGTACCCTTAAAATTTTTTATTAAAATTATTTCACACAACATGTTTCAACTTTATGGTCATTTTCAAGTATAAATTAAATAATTCACACTTATTTACACTTGAAAATGACCATAAAGTTGAACATGTTGTGTGAAATAATTTTAATAAAAAATATTAAGGTACTCAGTTTGAATTTTATTACATCCTAAAAATAATTGACTATATATAAATCTAACCATGAATATTTTTTAAGTTTATTATCTGCAAAAATCCCCAAAAATACAGTATTTTAAAAACTTTCTATGCACTACAGTCACAGTGTTTACTTTTAACAATGTTCGTGCTTTCAAGTTACACTCACACAAATAAAACACACACGTTTTACTATATCTGAAAGTTCAGTGGGCTTAAACACAAATACAAATCACATAATTTACGTGTTTTATGAACAGTTTCATTAATTTGGTTCTTACTACAAAAATGTTTAATATTTGTAGTCTAATATTTGAATATATATAAAATTGTGTAAAAGTTTAAAGTAGCAAACGATAATTAGACTGGCTATATTTTAGAGATATATTTAGTTTGTAGTTGTAGATATCCACGGGGAAGTTTAAATGTTATCGTATTGGCAAAAACGCTGGTGATATGCCTAGGCCTCTGAAGATTGTTTTTCAGGACCGCAAAGACGCCTTTTCATTTTTTAATAAGTTTGACATAACTGCTGTCAAGGACCTAAAACCTGCTCTTGCTAATGTTACAGCATCAAGAGACAGAACTCCTCGTGAGAGAAAACTGCTTGAAAGTTTAAGAGAAGAGTTGAAAACTCGTCTGGCCTCTGGAGAAGTCGATCTAACGATTAGATATATTAATGGTGTCCCCAAAATTATAAAAAGCAAGCCAAAAAACGGATAAATTATGATCGCAAGGGACTCCATATTTACTTTCAGAATGTCAGAGGGACGCACTAAGCTTGATCAAGTAAGAAAAGCCATAACAACCTGTGTATATGATATCCTAGTGTTAGTGGAAACAAATCTAGGTGATGATGTAAATGACTGAACTTGCTCTCTCTAACTATACCATTTATAGAAAAGATCGATCTACGCTCACCAGTAAAAAAGTGGGAGGTGGAGGTGGAGTCCTGATTGCGATCAATTCCACTCTAAATTCGAGGCTTATATCCTCTCTTAACGATGAAATAGAGTGCTTGTTTGTCTCACTGAAATTTAATCATACAGTCTGTCTGATTGGAGCAACATATATTCCTCCTCAAATGCCTGCTGCAGAATATGCCAAGTGCCTAGAACATGTTCTCTCATGTGGTCACAATATTAGCGATTCTATAATATTGGGTGATTTTAACTTGCCTGGTGTGGACTGGACTGATCCTGTTCCTGTTTGCCAAGCATCTCAATACCTAATAGACGTTACGAATACTTTCCATTTGGTCCAGTTGAACAAAGTATTGAATGCCAGAGGAGTCCTACTTGACCTTATATTTTCTTCAAAAACTGAAGTAGACGTTACTCCAGCATTGGATCCTATATTACCTCTTGAAGATGCCCATCCTGCTTTATCAGTCACTTTTTCCCTTCCCTATGAGGACAAAGTTACACAAATCAAGATCGCTGATTTTAGACGCTGTGATTTACCTAGAGTCTTCCAGCTTCTTCAGAGTCGGCTGGGTACAGTTCAATTTCATATTACTCAATTACAAGAATTCTCCTCATGGCACATTAACAATATCAGTGAAATTGTATTGTCTTGCACCCCCGTGAAAACAGTTGGAACCCAAAGATAATTGGAACCCAGTCCTCATAGGCCTTGGTTTTCGAGGGACTTAAGAGCTTTGAACGTTCAAAAAAAAGAAATTCACGCTAAATATAAGAAATATCTGCTCAGGACTGATTACCAAGAATTCCGCCGCATTCGTGCCTTATGTAAGAACCTCACCAATGAATGTTATTCTAGATATATATCTCAAGTTAGTAATACCTTATCCTCCAATCCTAAATCCTTTTGGAGTTTTATCAGAGGTCAACTTTCGAGCACACCTCCTCCTGTCGAAGTCTCTCTCAATGATGTCTCATCTAGTTCACCGACTGAAGCATGTAACCTCTTCGCTAAGTTTTTTGCGTCAGTGTTTAAGATTTCCGCATGTAACTCTCCTGATTACAACTTCAAATCACCATTGACTTTGTCATCATGTCACCTTGATGGTGAAGAAGTAGAGCGTGCACTGACTCAACTTGATCCCCATAAAGGAGCTGGCCCTGATGGTATACCACCTTTAGTACTTCGTATTTGTAGTTCAATACTTGCCCCCCAATTAACTATATTGTTCAATCAAAGCCTTAGATTGGGAGTATTTCCTGAGATTCTAAAGAGTAGCTTTGTGGTGCCTGTGTATAAATCTGGCCGTAAAGAAGATGTTTCTAACTATCGGCCGATCGTCATACAATGTTCTATTGGCAAAGTATTCGAGAGACTTGTGTTGGATAGGATATTATTTAATCTGAGAAACATAATTGTTCCTGAACAACATGGGTTTATTCCGGAAAGATCTACTCTTACCAATCTCACACTCTTCCAGAGCGACATTCTTGCATCGATGGCTTCTGGTAGGCAGTTGGACTGTATCTATCTCGACTACTCGAAGGCCTTTGACACAGTTAGTCATGTCCACTTAATTGCCAAACTCGAGGGATATGGCATTGTTGGCCCCATATTGGACTGGTTTAAATCCTATTTAAGCAACAGGATGCTCATTGTTAAATACGCTGGAAGCACCTCAGAGCCATTTGTAGCCTCGTCTGGAGTCCCACAGGGGTCTCATTTGGGACCTGTCCTCTTCAACTTATTTATTAATGATATTGTACAAGATGTTGGCTCCAACTGCTTGATGTTTGCTGATGATCTGAAAATATATAGGCCCATCTCCTCACTAGATGACTGCATTCTTCTACAGAACAGTTTGGCCAGGATCGTGGATTGGTGTGACTTAACCAAATGGCTCTGAACATCAAGAAGTGTGTAGTAGTTTCCTTTGCCAGATGCATTAATCCAATTAATTTTGATTATAAGCTCGGCAGCAGTATTGTCACAAGAAAGACCAGTACCAAGGATCTTGGAATATCACTTTTGGATTCCCTGAATCCCTCCTCCCTCATAGACAGCATATGCAGCAAGTCCGCTAAAGTCTTGGGTTTCCTCGTTAGAGAGTCTAGAAGTGGTATAAGTGTTGACGCTCTTAGATCACTTTACGTTGCTCTGGTCAGACCAATCCTCGAGTACGCCAGTCCAGTTTGGTCACCATTTCAACAGAACCACATTGAAAGGATAGAAAAGCTTTAATCTCGCTTCATTCGTCTGATTGGCCTGAGGATGGGATTCGAGTATCGTCTTGTGCCTATGGACGAGATTGCCAGAGCTCTGAGGCTGGAACCTTTGGAGAAGCGCAGGCACTTGGCTGACGTTGTATTCTTATACAAGTTGTTGAATGGCGAAATTGATTGTTCTGCGCTACTTTCAAAAATCGACCTGATGACACCTAGCTCTACTCGAAGACGGCATCTATTCAGTCGTCGTCACTGCAACACCAGTTACATGTTCAACAGTACTTTGCCACGGCTACATCGACTGGGAAACAAAATTTGTAATGAGGTAGAAATTTTTAACTGTAGCATTACACAATTGAAGAAATCATTAACATTGCTTGATGCTTAACTTAATTTTGCATGATTATTAATTTGTACATGAAGGTTTGTTTGTTAGCTTTGTTTTCAGATAATTATAGGGTGTAGGGTTTAAGTTTTCCCAATGCAAGATGTTAATAATTTGATGTTAAATGTTGCTCTATCTATTATTCTTGTATTAATATTTATTATCTTTTCGTTATTCATTAATCTTATGTAAATTGTATGATGTTATTTATTATTATTGTAATTTATGTAGAGTTTGCTCTGGCATGGTACTATTTATAAAATAAGATCTAAGTTTGGTATATCAAATAAGTTATTTGTTTGCAAATTCCTTATTATTATGTGGTAGCATAAACCATCCTTTTGTTGGTTCTGATTTAGTTTTGTTTGATGGCATGGTTTGTTGAGTAATACTCTTAAGTTTGAATTGCAATCTTAATAAGTAGGCTAGTTTTTGCATATTGCCTTGTTGTATTTTTTCTCTGTATGATAAATGTAAAAATGGTGATTACCGTTTATAAATAAATAAATAGTATAGATTTATTTTTTAGTATGTAGTACATTTATCAAATGAAAATTTATAATTGTATTCAGACGTTACATTATCATTGTTCTCATTACTAGCTTTTTCTAAAACTTGTTTGCATCACTAAATTCTTGAGAACAACTGGTTTTGCAAAACCTCCCCTCATCTATGGGTTCCTGAAGTTGAAAAAACCCCTAAATAAGTGACCCATGTTGCTTTCTCCCATATACGTTAGTATAGAGAAAGTATTGTGTACGTACAAAAAATTCCATAATTTGGTATAAAAATCCATTTTAGGGCCCCCTGAATCCAAAAAAGTGGTTAAAAAATACTTTTTTTCTGTCTGTATGTATATATCTCTGTGAGTGTATGTGCACTTCACTGGAGACCAAACGGATGGATCGATTTTGGTGAAATTGTATGTAGGTGTATCTAGCTAATAGACCTAGACTGTTTTTTCACATTTTTTAAATTTTAGTTTTTTTATTTATATGGGCAAAAAACTTACAACAATTGAATTCTCTCAAAAAACGGCTCTAACGATTTTGATAAAGTTTTCAGGAAAGATGTGAATTATAATTTAAACTATTTTAGTAAAAACCGCATGTCACTAACTTTATTAATAGTTTTTTAGCTATGACTTTTTTACAGACAAAAACGACTAAAAATGCTATTTTTGCGATCTTTATTCTAACTATTTTGATTAAATTTGCATTAAAGATGCAAATTAAAATTTTAAATATATTAGCTAAAACTCCACTAAGTTAAGGCTGGAGGCCGAAGGCCGAAAGCCACAACTCAAATTGTTGAAGATCCTTTACATAAAAATCTGGTTATGTGATTAATTGAACAACTGTTTTTGAAGATTATTTGTTTTGAAAAAAATAAACTTAACCTTGTACATTTTTTAAACAATCTTATATAATTGTGCCAGTTACCTGGTACCAGTTATTTTTGTGGTATTGTTTACAAGTGGGAATCAAATTTTTACTCAAGCAAAAAAAATGTTTATCTAAATTTGTGAATTCTTGTGATCTACAGATTTAGTACTGTCAAATGAATGTCCAAATCAATTATTTATTATTGATTTATGCCTTAAACCCCAATAATACTTACAAAGGAATTGATTTATTTTAAATCAAATTTCCTGTTAATGTATCTGATAAAATTGACAATTAGTTGAAATATCAGTAAAAATACTCCAAAAGGTATTACTTTATAATTTTTGTAGATTTAAAAAGAGTAGAACAAACAAATATTATTTGATAACAAAACACTGTTTAAACATACAACAGTTTAAGTGCTCATAAAACCTTAATGCCAATAAAGTTGACCATCTTTGACGTGTTCCTAATATTGTTTAGATGTTGAATACAATTCCTTTTTATAATAAAAGTATGCTCTTACGATAATGAGTGAATATAAAACACTGTATTTTTTATGCCATGGTGTGTACAACGTGAATAACCGTAGAGCCTCTATAACAGTTCTGTTATTGTATGGTGCATACAACGTAAATATCCGTAGGGCCTCTATAACAGTTCTGTTATTGTATGGTATGTACAGCGTGAATAACCGTAGAGCCTCTATAACAGTCCTGTTATTGTATGGTGTATACAACCTGAATAACCGTAGAGCCTCTATAACAGTCCTGTTATTGTATGGCGTATACAACGTGAATAACCATAGAGCCTCTATACAATTACTTTTACTGTATGGCGAATACAACGTGAATAACCATAGAGCCTCTATAACAGTTCTGTTATTGTATGGTGTATTCAATCTGAATACCCGCAGAGCCTCTCTATAACAGTTCTGTTATTGAATGGTGTGTACAACGTAAATATCCGTAGAGCCTCTATAACAGTTTTGTTATTGAATGGTGTGTACAACGTGAATATCCGTAGAGCCTCTATAACAGTTTTGTTATTGAATGGTGTGTACAACGTGAATATCCGTAGAGCCTCTATAACAGTTTTGTTATTGAATGGTGTGTACAACGTGAATATCCGTAGAGCCTCTATAACAGTTCTGTTATTGTATGGTGTATACAACGTAAATTTCCGTAGATCCTATATAACAGTTCTGTTATTGTATGGTGTATACAACGTAAACATCCGTAGAGCCTTATAACAGTTCTGTTATTGAATGGTGTGTACAACGTGAATAACCGCAGAGCCTCTATAAGAGTCTTGTTATTGTATCGTGTGTACAACATGAATAACCATAGAGCCTCTATACAATTACTTTTACTGTATGGCGAATACAACGTGAATAACCATAGAGCCTCTATAACAGTTCTGTTATTGTATGGTGTATACAACGTGAATAACCGTAGAGCCTCTATAACAGTTCTGTTATTGTATGGTGTATACAATGTGAATAACCGTAGAGCCTCTATAACAGTTCTGTTATTGTATGGTGTATTCAATCTGAATACCCGCAGAGCCTCTCTATAACATTCCTGATATGGCATGGTATATACAACCTGAATAACCGCAGAGCCTCTATAATAGTCCTGTTATTACCTGTTTCACAAAAAAGGTGTCCTTACACTTAATTTTTCTGCTGCTAATTTAGTGCAATAATAAAGTATGGCATTGTTTCGAATTCTACTCCGTTAAGTGTATGTCTGTCTTTTTTATTATTATTTTATTTTTAATGAAAACATTATTATTAATAACCCAACAATGGTTTGATCGACTAACTTGAAAATGGGAAACTTCTTTGTGTTATCTTTGGACATTTCGAAATGGTGTCCATTTAAAATGTTTATCTTCAATTATTTTGTGAACCGTTTTGTTTATGAATCTTATGCGGAAACAATAACCTTTAAATACCGTTTATACAAATATACGAATACCTTATCTTTTATTGTAGGTACCTATTTTTAGTGGAATTTATGTTGAAAGATATATTTCACTGCATTCTCTGAACAATGTAAAATAAAAAATATTTTGCCAATCCACATAGAAGAAATTCGCTAAGAAATGATTTCCGTCCGGTCTTTGTATTAAAATTATTGTCATTGAGTAATATTGGTAAACCTAAACGGCTTACAAAGTATTTATAGATACAGATGTTAAGGGGGTTGCCATATTAAAAAGGCTAAAAACAACTCAATGGCTTTTATTATTTAAATAGTCTTAAAGTAAATACGATTGCAGAATTTTAAGTCAGTCGATTAAACAATGTCCTCGAGTTATTATTATTATTGTTTGTAAACAAACACTTAAAGACAGATAGACACTAAAAGAAGCGGAATTCAAACAGATTTACATTTCATTGTTTGGTCAAATTAGGTGTATAATCCGAAAACGAACAGCCAGGATACCTTTGGTATACATTTTTTATGTTACTTGATATTCTCACAATAGAATATTAACAATGGATTAAATTCGGCAAGTTGAGGCAATTGAAATTGTCAATCCCTATAATGCTTTATGTACATTACACCCGCATTCAAAGTGTAGTTTAGAATTACTTGTCCAATTTTAAATATGCTCTAATGTCAACTGTTAATATAATAATAAGTATGATAGTAAAAAATAAATTATGGTGAATTAAAAGTATATTATGTCTACTAACTTTTGTTAAAAATGATTGTTAAACACAACAGATGAATATTTTTTCCAAACATATATAAGAAACAGTTTCCTTTGAATCTTGCAAGAGCACAAATATCTCTATATAAATAAATCAAGTATAGAACAAAACATCAACTATATGAAATTTACCCATTTGGACTACACGGGAAAAACGTTTACAAGTACACTTAGAATTCAAAAATTTCTTTAAAGTGTATTTTGTGTTAAAATCTCACCATGGGTAGGTCTGGTTGCATCTGAACATGTTTTCCTATATTTTCTTTTGTCCTTATTTTAAGAGAAGTTTTGAAATTATGTTTCTGAATATTAATAAGTAATTTGTTAAGTTTAGTATAAGTTTTGCTTACATTTGCAAAGAATTATAATGTGTATGTTATTAATAATTCGCAATTGAATAAATAAAAATGTAATAAGAACATTATTTAATATTCCATGTATTATTGTCTCTTGGGTAACGACCCCACGGTTCCCAAAAGGGACATAAATTATCTGGTTAAAAAAACATGAACAAGAATAGCTACGCATACATTGTCAAAATTTTTGGTGTAATGTTTGCAGATTAGATACAAAATGGGTTATCAATTATAAGCTCCATAAGGAATTTGAACATTTTCAGCTCTCATATCTACGTTACTAAGCAAAATATCAAAAAACTGCCAAGAATAAAAAATTCTTTAAATTACTATTTTTATCTCAAACTATCATAAAATGTAGTGTTTCGTAAGAAAAAACAAAGTTGACCGCCATATTGGAAAAAGTAGGCATATCTCAGCTCAATAGTCAATGTTATATAGGCCTAACATTGAACATGAGGAAGTTTGGGTATAAATAATAACCGTCCGTATAATGTAATTCAGTTGGTTATTATTTATAATTAGTATATTCTCGAGTTTGTCATTGACTTATTGTATTGTTCACTAGGTCGAGTGATAATGCACTGCATGGAACCCGTTTCGGCTGAGGGAAAGACGAAGAAGGACACCGACTCCATCATGGACCTATTTTTAAATAGAACGTTTTTCTTTTGAATGTAGTATTAATAAATAACATAACATATTGTAATAAATTAAATTGGTTTAAATGAGGTACAAGTATTTGACGAATCAAATCGCCCACTTGATCCCCTGGAGGCGTGACGAATTTGAAAAATAGCACAACATTCAACAGAGACTATTTGATTGTTGGTGTTTGGTCATGTCCGTGGTTCTGGACCCAAAACTATTTTATTAAATTAAAATCGTATTTCCTATTAAATTATAAATGGTGCAAAAGATTGTCCTCATTATCGACATATCATAAATAGAACAATAAAATTGGAGTCAAAATTATTCTGGTGGGGTCAATTTCTCATCATAGTAAATGATCCCACTAGGAGGGCTACAAAAAGTCCTTAAAATGACTTGTCAGCTGTATTTAGAGTTGTGAAGTAACGAACCACGCACAGCAGTTGTGGAACCACATTTCACTCGCTAATAATTAATTACAAATATTGAGCTTTTGTTATTGATTTTCAAAAAGTACAGTAAAAATGATGTTTTGTTTAACAAAGTAAATAGGTTTTATTTTGATGAATAAAAGTATTTTTATTCTATTATATTGTAAAAAAAGTCACACTGCCATGATGTTGTTACCGCCATGATTTGTTTAACTATTTACAGTAAAATACACAAACAAGCAAATTTGTTTGTTGGATTTTTATTTAAAAAAATGGTAAAAACAAGACGAAATCTATCTGATATGTAATCAACAGTGAGCGAGTACTCAAAAAATAGTTAGAAACCAAATCATGGCAGCTAACCTCAGGTGGTGACATTGTAAGCAATATTGACCACGTAGCAAGACTATTAAACGGATACTTCACATCAACTGCTCGAAACCCCGTAAAAACAACAATCCTCCACACCGAAACATGAATCCAAACATATTCGACAAAACTGGCTGCCAGCAATTGCTTTTCATTTGACAAATTCTGATGAGATACTCAAAATTATCCAATCCCCTAAACCTTCTTCTTCAGCGGGAGTGGATGAAGAAAGATATAAAACCTTGTCAAGAAAGATATACACATATAACAAAAAACTGTATTATCCACTATGTAACTTAATTAACAAATCCTTGCATCAAGAAGTCTTCCCTTTAACACTGAAAACATTAAAAGTTTATAAATGTATGTGTCTGCAAGGTGGCCTGGGTAGGTAAATGTCAATCTTGTATGTGCTGGGTGGGTGGGTTGGTAAATGTCAATATACATATCTGCTGGGTGGGTAAATGTCAATCTATGTGTCTGCTGGGTGGGTCGTGGGTAAATATCATTCGTATGTGTCTGCAGGGTGGGCTGGGGGTAAATGTAAATCTACGTATCTGCTGGGTGGGTAAATGTCAATCATGTGTGTCTGCTGGGTGGGTAAATGTCAATCGTGTGTGTCTGCAGGGTGGGGTGGGTGGGTAAATATCAATCAACGTATCTGCTGGGTGGGTAAATGTCCATCTTGTATGTGCTTGGTGGGTGGGTTGGTAAATGTCAATCTACGTGTCTGCTGGGTTGGTCGTGGGTAAATATCAATCTATGTGTCTATTGGGTGGTTCGTGTGTAAATGTCAATCGTACGAGTCTGCAGGGTGGGGTGGGTGGGTAGGTGAATGTCAATCTATGTGTCTACTGGGTGGGTAAAAGTCAAACTATGTATCTGCTGGGTGGGTAAATGTCAATCTATGTGTCTGCTGGGTGAGCTAGGTGGGTAATTGTCAATCTATGTGTCTGCTGGGTAGGTAAGTTTCAATCTATGTGTCTGCTGGGTGGGCTAGGTGGGTAAATCACAATCTATGTGTTTGCAGGGTGGGTTGGGTGGATAAATGTCAATCTTGTATGTGCTGGGTGGATGGTTTGTTAAATGTCAATCTTGTATGTGCTGGGTGGGAGGGTTGGTAAATATCAATCTACGTGTCTGCTGGGTGGGTCGTGGGTAATGGCAATCTATGTGTTTGCAGGGTGGGTTGGGTGAGTAAATGTCAATCTTGTATGTGCTGGATGGGCGGGTTGGTAAATGTATATTATCTTGTATGTGCTAGGTGGGTGGATTGGTATGTGCTGAGTGGGAGGGTTGTGGGTAAATAGCAATCAATGTGTCGTGTGTTAATGTCAATCGTAAGAGTCTGCAGGGTGGGGCGGGGCTTGTAGGTGAATGTCAATCTATGTGTCTGCTGGGTGGTTAAATGTCAATCTATGTGTCTGCTGGGTGGGTGGGTAAATGCCAATATATGTGTCTGCTGGATGAGTGGGTAAATGTCAATCTATGTGTCTGCTGGATGGGTGGGTAAATGTCAATATATGTGTCTGCTGGGTGGGTGGGTAAATGTCAATCTATGTGTCTGCTGGGTGGGTTGGTAAATGTCAATATATGTCTCTACAGGGTGGGGTGGATGGGTAAATGTCAATCTATGTGTTTGCTGGGTGGGTCGTGGGTAAATGTCAATCTATGTGTATGCTGGGTTAGTGTAAATCATCTTTGTGTGCTGGGTGGGTCAATAAAATTGGATTGTACTTAAAAAAGATTAACTAAAAAATGACAGGCCAGCATTTTCTACTTGTGATAACATTTTCTAAAGTGTTCTAAACAATTGTACTGCAAAGGCTCCTAAATCAACTAAAAACTAAGGCAACTAACTCACCACTGAAAGTTACAAGGTTTTCCCACCATAACAGCACTTACTGATTTATTAGTACTTTGTATGCATCAATTGTTGTACTAATAAAATTTTGAACGAAACGAAATTTATATCAAATAATATTTGTTTATATACATACAAAATACTGAATAAAATATCTCTTCAATTGTAAAGGAACCTTTAGCTGATTGTGCAAAGAACCTTCTATATCATTCAAGAAGGAACCTCCTTTACTAGGTTTAGGATCAAACGTGCACTGCAGCCCCCCCCCCCCCCCCAACTAAGATATGTGCAACCCTTTGAAATCGTGCTTTGGATGGTACAACCAAATTAAAAGTTAACTCTCTCTAACCATGGTGATAGAGGTTTCGGTGTAGTCTGACTGATAAAAACTCCATATACATACAATTACATTTACTGTATGTTTTTGACAGCTTGTTTTCTAAGAAGTCAGTTTTTAGGTATGCCACAAGTATGGAACATTTTCGTTAATCCACTACACTACACGTTAATTCACTACCACTACTTTGGTTAAGTTTGTTTAGGTTATGCTATGTTTGGTAATGTTATGTTAGGTTTGGATAGGTTTGGTTATTTTGTTTTAGGTTTGGTTATGTTGTGTTAGGTTTGATTATGTTATGTTAGGTTTAGTTTGATTATGTCAGTTTAACCTAGGTTATGGTTGTGTTAGTGAATTAACGGAAAAGATTCCAAGTACGAAATTAACAGAATCACTTCATTTACGTATAAAGAAAAAAAACTATGGTTATAAAATACTGAACACCAAACAATACAGTTATTTATTGTGTTTGGTAGTCACAATTTTTTTTTAAATTTACAATTTAAAAAATACAAGTATTTTGTACAAGAGATCTACAACCGGCTGACACTCAATGGGTTGGAATCGTGTGACAGCTGTCGAGTCCGCTAAATATCGGACATTTCTCAATAATTCAGTCCTTCCTAATTGTTTATTTGTTTACTAACACTTCCTTCCTCAACAGTTCAAGTTGCTTCATCATCTTTTCCCTGACTTCCTCCATGATGGAGTCGATGTCTTTCTCCGTCTTTCCCTCAGTCGAAACGGGTTCCATGCAGTGCATTATCACTCGACCTAGTAAACAACAAGAATAAGACGGATAAGCTCGAGAATATACAAACAATAAATAATAACCAACTGAATTACATTATACGAACGGTTATTATTTATACCCAAACTTCCTCATGTTCAATGTTAGGCCTATATGACATTGACTATTGAGCTGAGATATGCCTACTTTTTCCAATATGGCGGTCAACTTTGTTTTTTTTTTCGTTTGTCTTACGAAACACTAAATTGTATGATACTTTGAGTTAAATTAGTAATTTTAAGACTTTTTTATACTTGGCAGTTTTTCGGTATTTTGGTTAATAACGTAAATATGAGAGCTGAACATTTTCAAATTCCTTATGGAGCTTATCATTAAAAAACATTTATTTTTAATATACATTCAAAAAAAATCTAATCTGCAAACACAACAACAAACATTTGAAAAAAGTATGCGTAGCCATTTTTTTTCATGTTTTGACAGAATAATGTATTAAATTATAATACACAGAAGTTTAATTAAATATGTCACTATTTTGTCACAAATAAATTGATGTTGGCAGCACTGTTACCATTTTAGGTTATGTTTATCCAAAGAAGTGAAGTTTTGTTTGTGATTGAGATCCAAAATTTATTTCAATTTACATATTGAGCCGTGTATAGTTTTTAATTAACTGTACAATTAGAGTGAGCGAATTCTTTTAGCATTTTATTTATATGTCTTTATAACCAATCTTATAAGGTTGAAATACTTTTTATTCAGACACTAAAAGCGACTAAAGATTATGACGTTTATAACTCAGCCTCGCCGTTTATAATAGAACTCACGGTATATAGCATACACCATGATTCTACATACCATGATTGTACTCGAGCCTTCCGGCACATCCCTTATACTCACCTTGCCCAAAATACTTCTTTTCACTGTCTATAAAGTAATAAGGTGAGAACACAACTGGAATTATGGGAACTTGGCATTCCACGGCGACTCGGAAAGCTCCTTTCTTGAACGGCAACAAAGTCTCTGGATTCTTATTCCTCGTCCCTTCAGGGAAAATCCAGAGTTTTGTCTGAAAACGTCACAGCATAAAATATAACTTAACTTAAACTATTATAGAAATTAATTTTAAAAATGTATTAATTTTGATTTAACACAATTTATATAATAATTTTCACAGACTCTTATATTTACATAGACAGAAATATACCATATATAATACAGTGTTTAGTAAATGTATAATGACAAAAAAAAACAAAAAAAAAAAAAAAAAACATACCAATAGAGCAGTGAAATGAACAAACTAAATCTAACACTATCGGGGAAACTAATGTTACAAATAATAAAGTAGTAAATTAAGCAGTATTATCAATAATAACACGAACTGAAAACTGATTAAATCAACAGTCAACACAGAAGCTCGGCTGTCAATGGATAAAACTTAACTATTTGGTACTAATGGTTTTAATAAAAAATGGAACATTACGTTTCATTTGGTTAGATTACGTTACGTTACATAAGGTTCAGATAGTCGAGCTAGGTTAGATACGTTACGTTTAGTCAGTTTCGTATGGTCAGCTACATTTAACGAATATTTTCAATATAAAACAATCTATAGAAACAATTTCAACACAATCTATCCAACCTAACGTAACCTAACTTACACAACCTAACGTAAATTAATCTATCTAACCTAACGAAACTAATCTAGACTTATGTAACGTAACCTAACCTAACATAACTAACATAACCCAAAACCTAACCTAACTTATTTAACCTAACGTAACCTAATCTATCTAACCTAACTTATCTAACCTAACGTAACTAACCTAGCCTTATGTAACGTAACTTAATGTAACCTAACCCAACCAAGAAACAAGACATAATTGGACAAATGTTTCATTATATTCTTATTTTTAACCCTCCTGAATAAGGGTTAGAAGCTTGTGTTTGTCTTTAAAAGTTAGTTTGCTGTCACATAACCACCAAGATCCCAATACTTCGTTCAATTATACCTACTATTGTTTGTTTATCAAGATAGTATTGTTTAACGTGACTTCATACGCTTGCTTACGTAATAAACATAATGGATAAATGAAGTATCAGTAATCTAAAGGTCACGTTGAGGTGAGACCTTTTCTTGGGTAACCAGACGTGAGGCGTCGTCCAGTTGACTGACGGCTGCTCTAGGTCTGTTGCGGTCTACGAACACTGTCCCAGTCGACCAAGCTCCCAAACCGAATGGCCAGAAATAGAACAACTCCTTTTTGGTAACTGCTGCACATTTACCCATCGTTTTCCACACGGTAAACAACCCTGCAACATGTGTTCCATCGGTAAAGAAAGAGCAAGTGCAGCACTCTATATTGGACATTTTGAACTAATAGACCAAACTAGCAATGAGATTTAAGTTTTTCTTTTTTTTTATTATTTTTCATCATACGATAACTATGATACATGCAGTTTGTTGTTTCAATTTTACCACTTACCTATAAATTATAATGTAGAAGTAACTCGTAGATAATTCTTAGAGGCGAAACAGTCCGTATCCTTACTAACACGTGTAAGATATAGAGGTTATGTGTAAGACCTGTAGACTATTCAGGGAGAGTTGAGAGTGAAGATCCTGTTGGTGTGACGTTAGCACTAGACTGATTCATAGGCGTTCACATGTTCACGATACAAAGCTGAACGTGTGAGCATACTGATTTGCCAGAGTCTGAATGACTGACTGAGGCATGGGGATGCACACGAGTTAGTCTTGTTGTAAATAAAGGGTCCACGTGGACACCCTCTTCTTATTGGCCAGTACCCTTGAGACAGAGACAGTCAAGACGTAGCAACATTCTCAACTCTTCCTGAACACTATATAATGGTCCTAACTTTGCCTCACAAAAAAAGCATTTTTCATTTTATTGCAGTTTATAATTTATCAACATTCCTTGCTTAGAATTCAGTTACTTCAAGAGAAACCCACCTGATTTGGGAATAATTAAAAATTGTCTATTTATATTTTACTGCTGGATACCTGCAATTGTTGAATTAAGTCGGTTTATGTAGCTTTTGTAGCCATTATAATTTTGTTTTCGAATGGAAGCCTCGAGCAAATCACTGCATTTTTTTGCTTCTTACCCGAAGAAAAACTTGTAGGATAATATTCGCAAATTTAAGGTATGTTGAAACTGTCGTTTAACAGATGTAGTTAATTGTTTCTAGTTACTCTGACAGTAATGTTAATTCCAGTTTTGACTTAGGAGATATTACGGCTTATATTACTGCATCTTGTTCACTCCACCAGTGTTAACAATTAGTAACCCAGCTTCTCGGGGACAAAATGTTGAGGAGATTGTAGTTGATAAGTTCTATAGTGGTCCTCTTAATACCCACACGCGTCCGCTCAATGGTTTCCATCGACGTGGCCACTACCTGAGAAGTCTGGGGTGTCCATTTTGGATGGTGCTCAAGTTTCACATGTTGTTTAGGGAAGAGAAATGAGTGTCAGGCTTGTCAGTTAGCTGAAAACCTGACTAACACTACTTGGTTTGGATTCCACGTAAATCTGTAGGTCCCTTATTTGCTCTGGCTATTGGGCTATTATTAAATTGCTCTTTCTGAGGGACAGTCTACCTTAGTTAGTAACAGTGACTAAACTCGTTCATCTGCACTTATCACACTCATTTGCTCCTCATATTCAACCATATGTTGAAGATCAACGTCTTACTAATGAATAATAATAATAATAATAATTATTATTATTATTCAAAGCTCTCCAAAGGCATTCTCAAACCTATTGACCCACTTGTGTCGTCAAACTCTTTTATTAGTTGAGATAATGATGCTTGGGTTAGTTTCCAAAATCATCATTCTTTCAAAATGTTCTGTAACTAAAAAGACACAATATTTCAACAATTGTTCGAATCTACCTTTAATAACATTCAAATGTATTAAAATTATTGTTTTCTGCTATTAAATATTGTATATCAGAAACTGTTTATGACACAAAACCCGCTCTGTGTAGCGATAATTTAAGGATGGCTGGCACCAATGTACTACCATCGTTTGAATAGGTCCAGGACAAACGAGCAGCTTGAAGTCAATCATCTGTCTGCTTAATCTCATCGTCAGAACAAGTTTACAAACGATAATTGCAACAGATATTTCCTATACGTATATGCAAGACTAATTTTAACACCAGTTACTATTTTTAGTTGTTAAGTCAGTAATACTTATTGTAAGAATGAATAAAACTAAGAATAAACTAGCAAGGGCCGCAGAAACATGATACACTTACCCAGGATATCGAACATGGACTGGTGGTTGGATACGATGACAGCTCCCCTCTCTTCCCCCAGGATATCAGCACCCCGGTGTTCCCACTGGATACCCACCAGGTTAGAGACGTACTTCAGGACCTCTGCGGTAATTCTGTTGGTAAACATATCGTGGTTAACTAGTTTAGCACATTTATGGTGCTTTTTGTACGATAAATACATATAGCATAAATATTGTGAATTACTCTGTATATATGGAGGCGTATAGCTTTGCACGCGAATTTGTTTGTTTATAGTTGTACTAACCATGTTCCAAAACTAAGACTGTTACATAGCGTAAAAAATAGATCACTATACAATATGATTTTTTAAAGTGTGCCACCATAAGGATCTTTTAAACCTGCAGAGATACAACATAATTTAAATGGGGGCTTCACCTACTTTTTCCTCATTAATAAAAATATGCATTTTGCGATTTTCAAACTAGCCACCATCTGCAAAAAAAGGAAATAACATAAGTTCTAAAATTTACTAGTAGAAACTCTTCTATTAAAACCCCGTCTTTGGGTAATTTTATTTATTTTGTCCAAGACATTCAACCTATATTGTAACTAAAATGTGTGAATTTAAGCCTGCATCCTAATATAACAAACTAAAACATGGTTGTATTGTCAATTTTGCTACACCAAAAGTTGGCATTTTTACCTATTTGAATATCCATAGATTAGAAACGGCTAATATTATGGGAAAAATGCAAAGAATATAAATGTTTTCCAACAAGAACAATCATTAAATACACAGTGTTATGTAATAAAAAATTAAGTTATCAGCCATTTTGGAAAATAGCGTCTTTTTGAAAATTGCTAAATGCCTATTTTTATTAATGAGGAAAAAGTAGGTGAAGTTCCCCATTTAAAGTTTGTTGTATCATCTCTGCAGGTTTAAAAGATCCCAATGGTGGCACACTTAAAAAAATCACCCAGAGTACCGATGTGATTTTAGCTAATAATTACATTTAACGATATTGTTATCTCTTGAAATCGTTATCATTTAAACTATTACAATTAAATATATTTAAAAAAAAAATAAACAGGCCATACTGTATGTTTAATACTTCCTTTTACTGAATATAAATCATCAATCAGATGCAATCAAATTGGACCAGATGTACTGGTAATGTTTTTAAGAATGCTTTGAATAAACCCCGAGTCTCTCATCTCACCATAAACCAACAGGACAAGGTCATGGGATTCTATCAGTACGGTTTTACAAATCTAAAACCGAGACAAAAACAAATTGAATGAAATAGTTGGTCATATGCAATAAATGGCACTCACCACTAACCAGATAGAGTAGCTCGCAAAATACAATAAAACCTCGATTTAACAAACCCCGATTTAACGTACTTCGGATTTAAAGGACAGCTTACAGCTGCGTAACAGTATCTAAAATTCTATATCACGGAATTAAGGTTATTAATGAATTTTTATAAAACATTTGTAATTTATAAAATGTGTAGGTTAATCGCCTTTATAAAATATTTATTTGTATATTTTATTAATTTTTGAGTTAACTGTTAGCTGGCAGCATCTCAGTTAGTTTTGATTAAGGTGTGGCAATCTCATAACAGCCTGAGGTGAGTTCATCCTGATTTTATGTACCAAAAGTTATTACAAGTGCAAGTAATAGGCACCGGCTTGTCTGATCACTTTGCACAAGTCATTAATCTAACGATACAAAATTCACCCGCTCCAAAACCCACGCCCCGGCACAACAATCAACTGACTCGTAACACATGCCTGGAAAACTTAAACACTTTTAGTGTTGAAAAATAAAAATTGGGACCCTATGCAAAAGAGCCCGGATGCTCAAGGGAAATGTCGTACATTTTTAAACATCCTAAAATACAATCTTTCATTAGCGTGTCCATTGCAACAGAAAAGTAATGTCAATAATAAGCCAAATAAGCCTTGGTTAACTCAAGGTATAATTATATCATCTAGGAAGCTCAAAGAGCTTGACTTCAAAAGGAAGACTAATAGTAGTAGCCTACGGGTTTCTTAAATTATTATAAAAACTACAGAAATATCTATCGTAAAGTTATCAAGTTGGCTAAGTCAACTTATTTATGTAAGAAACTTACCACAGCTAATAATCTGACAAGGGAAGCTTGGAGGTCAATAGATATGGAAAGACTGAGGAAACAGGTTCCTTTACCAGCCAAAATACCCAGTCCAAACGAGTTTAACCTTTATTTTGCGAACATCGGTAAACAAAACTATTCAAAGATAACAGAGCCCGTTATGCAGTCAAGGTCTTATAAAACTTACTCTAGTTCATTTGTTTTGCGTCCCACAGATCCTTCTGAGGTTCACAATATAATATTAAGCTTAAGAAACTCTAATTCTGCTGGGTACGATGGCATAACACACAGTGTTATTCGCCATTGTGCACCATATGTCAACAACGCCCTTGCAGAGGTGATTAATACGTCATTCTCAGAGGGTGTATTTCCACAAGACCTCAAACAAACAATAATAAGGCCGATATATAAGGAAGGTGACTCGAGTAAGCCTGAAAACTGGCGTCCGATTGCTAATGTTTCGACCATATCTAAAATATTTGAGTATGTATTTGTTCATAGGCTATTAAACTTTTTAACAGAACAAAATATGTTATGTAAGGAACAGTATGGGTTCACGAAGGGTAAAAACACAACTGATGCAATGGTCGATTTCGTCACGAAAATAATTACAGCACTGGATAAAATATCTAAAGCCATAGGCGTATTTTTAGATCTACAGAAGGCATTTGACTCTTTAAACCACAATATACTTTTTGAAAAACTCTACAACCTTGGAATCCGTGGTTTGCCTCTAGAATGGATTAAATCTTATCTTACTAAAAGATGTCATAAGGTTAATATAAATAACATGCAGTCCAATAATCTCAATGTAACATTCGGAATCCCTCAAGGTTCTGTTTTAGGCCCGATTCTTTTCATTCTTTATTTGAATGATTTGACTGAAATGTTTCCAAATCTACTTGCTACTTTTTACGCCGATGATATATCCCTTGTTTTTATGAACAAAATTTTAAGTAGTTTGGAAATAGAAAGTTATTTGCAGCTCTCCGAGCTGTACCAATACCTAAATAGTAATAATCTCCATGTAAATGCTTCCAAGACGAAATGCTTGTTTTTTTCACAAAATATTCATGACGAATTAGATCCCTGTATTTTCATGAGTGATAATGAACTGTCTCTAAGTGATGAGTGTAAATATTTGGGATTGATTTTTGATAGATTTTTTTCTTGGTCTTCGTATATTGATCTACTTTGTTATAAATTGTCCAGTCAACTATTTTTGTTAGGTAGACTCGCGAATTACAAAAATAATTTCCTGATGAGATTGATATATACTTCTCTTATAGAGTCTAGCCTAAGATATGGTGTAGTGCTATGGGGCTCAACTTCTCAGAAAAATTTCTTGAGAGTCTTCCGACTTCAAAAAAGAGCCATCCGAATCATGGCGGGAGTAAATAGACGGTCTTCCTGTAGAGAATTATTTAAATCTTTTAACATCTTAACCCTACCGTCAATATACATATTTGAAGTTATAATATTTTATAGATTTAAGTCGGATACTGTTCTAACGGGCTCTGACATACATTCTCACAACACTCGCCACAGGAACACACACAGACAGACTTCTCACAGACTTCAGCTCGCTGCTAAATTGCCACAAAATTTAGGCCCGAAACTATTTAATAGAATACCGAGCCAAATTAGGAACGAAACGGACCCTAAAAATTTTAAGACATTGCTTAAGAGTTATTTGATAGAGGCTGCTTGTTACTCAGTCGATGAGTTACTTAAGCCAATGCTGTCAATTTAAGATCTCAAATATATATTTTTATGTGATACGTTAAGTTAAATTCCATGACGCTTGTAATACAATGTATATTGTCTTTTACAATAAAGAATTTTGATTTGATTTGATTTTTGATTTAACGGACAATCGGCTTTAACGGACTAGAGCCAGTCCCATATAGTCCGTTAAATCGAGGGTTTACTACATCATACTGAGGATCCAAACTAAAAAAAAATTAAAACCAGAAGCGGATTGCCGAGAAGATACTCGGAGCGTGGGGGAGGAGGGGACGAAGGCGCGCCACCGCCTTTAGCCAATAACAATCGGGCAGTTCACTCTTCAACAGATACAGTGTTGCCGTAACTCATTCTCCCATGTTTATATTCGCCATGCTACTACACTACGCCTACCAGCTACTCCGTTCCGAACGATCCGATGTGGCAACACTGTCACCGAACGTTGTCGAGAATCTCCGACCGTCCCCGAAGACATTACCTCTACGCAGGCTTTCCAATCCGCTTCTGGTTTTAATTCTACTTTAACTTTATGAACTAATCTATTATGATGAACTCTATACTGACCAATGCGCATTAATGAATTTCCCTCTACAACGACAGTTGTACATTCATGATAAAAAATACACATCTCGAACACGGTAGATAGAAAATACTTAAACGTGATTGGTTGATTGAGTTACCAGTATTTAATAGAATAACCAAACCAGCTGATTTCGCCCATGTGACGTCACAGTCTACTGCACAGCCTCGTCGTAATACCTACTATTATTATACTATTACTAGCTGAACCCAGCGGACGTTGTCTCGCCTTTCATTTTTCATTGACATACCAAAATAAAGCAATAAAAAGAATTATAGAAAAAAACCATTATTTATTAAATGAGTGCAAGAGGGTAAACAATGTTTTTGGTCTTCTTATTTGGTGTATAAATGTAAAGGTTTTTTGTAGTGTGTGCTACACTCTCAAGGTGAAATGTAGAACTACAATAAATCAAAACATATACAGTACTGTTGTTGTGAGAACTTCAATCTGTTTATGGCATGTGAAACTACATTAAACCACACAGTCATATGTTTTTTGTAAACAATTCAGATTCTCCATTTGAATAACATGAGATCTTTAGGAGCCCGTGGGGCGGGACCCTGTGTACGGATCTGCATCAAACTTCACAGAAACCATCTCGGGAGTATACAGGATAACATCCTAAAGTTTCATGGCGATCGGTTGGATGGTTTGGCAACCCATTAACTTCAAACATATATATATATACAAACATCCTCTTTTATAAATATAGATACTGACGCCATATTGTCCATTTGCCGATGCGCTGCCGTCGCTTTCTATCGCTCTTGCACTTTAAACTGTCTCTCTCTAACCACAAGCATCATACCGCAATACTTTTCATTACCTTTTTATTTATATTTAATACTTAACAAGCTAATTAACACCTGGCTAATTAATTTTAGATTATTATATGTTTAAAGAACGTAATATAAAAATTACTGACATTCAAAAATACTTTCAATTTTTTATTTAAAAAAATAAAAAATTGCGTATGGCACATAATTAACAACAACAAAAATGCCTGGCAATAAAAAATTTATATCTGGTGGATCTACCTAAAGGAAAAAAAATTAAAAATTACCCTTTAAAAAATTCTTTTAAAGTTAAGGATTTTTACCTGTGCAGATAAGATGCGCACTAATAAACGCAACCACTACCGCCAGCCAGGTAGCCCGGACTCTAACCGAAAGAGCAAGAGAGACAGCATATAAAAAAACCAACTGTTCTAAAATTCTCTCACGAAAACGTTGCTAGCTCCTATACTATACAGTATTTTCTAATTTCCGTGTTCTCGGATAGAACAACATCAGCTGCTGTTTGTTTTCTTTTAAAAATATGTTTTCATTATTTAATGAAGGTTTACATTTTTCTCGTGGCATGTACTATACCCAAATAAGCTATCGCAAAATCACAACATTATAGAAAAAGCACTATTATATAATTTATTATTGTTATTACAGCCTCAATATTTATTCCAGTTTTTATCTTTAATTTCAATAACACAAGCACCACCGAGAAAACTATATCAATATAGCCGCCAACCTAAATAATATTTTGAACAGACTGTACATAATATGGTGGTTATTCACTATCACGCTTCCACTAAATCTTCTACACGCCTAGAACCATGACCCGGTCTATATATCAGTTAATCTTTGTTGGTATTACATACGGCTAAAGTATTTTTTTTAAATAGAACCTCATGAAAGGTATACACTTAGGTTTGCCGATATCGACTCAGGCTAAGAAATATTATTTTTGGTATGTAGGTGAAATTTAATTACCACCCGAAACTAGTATGAAGCAAATTATAATTTATTAAAAAATAATAGATATCGGTTGTAAACCGTATAACCCTGTAGTGGAACAATAGTCATTTGATTAACTGATAACCCTGTATTGAAACAATTGTCACTTGATTAACCGATAACTATATAGTGAAAAATAGTCACTTGATTAACAGATAACACATTAGTGAAATGAAAGTCATTTGATTAACCGATAACCCAGTAGTGAAACGATAGTCACTTTATAAACCGATAACCCTGTAGTGAAAGATAGTCACTTGACTAACAGATAACCCTGTTGTGAAACAATAGTCATTTGACCAACCAATAATCCTGTAGTGAAAGATAGTCACTTTATTAACCGATAACCCTGTAGTGAAAGATAGTCACTTGACTAACAGATAACCCTATTGTGAAACAATAGTCATTTGACCAACCAATAACACTGTAGTGAAACGATAGTCACTTTATTAACCGATAACCCTGTAGTGAAAGATAGTCACTTGACTAACAGATAACCCTGTTGTGAAACAATAGTCATTTGACCAACCAATAATCCTGTACTGAAACAATAGTCACTTGATTAACAGATAACCCTGTAGTGAAATAATAGTCACTTGACTAATCGATAACCCTGTAGTGAAACAATACTCACCTGATAAACCGATAACTATGTAGTGAAACAATAGTCACTTGATTAACAGATAACCCTGTAGTGAAATAATAGTCACTTGACTAATCGATAACCCTGTAGTGAAACAATACTCACCTGATTAACCGATAACTATGTAGTGAAACAATAGTCACTTGATTAATCGATAACCCAGTAGTGAAACAATATCTACAAATAATAACATACTTTAATGATTCCAAAACAGATCTACAACAATGTTTTCATTTTAATTACTGTACGTGATTCAAGTGATATGGTCAAATAACAAATAATATTATTAAAAAATATAACGGCAGTTAACAATGAAAGTGCTACTAATTGTATATAAATACGTTATATGTTATAATATAGATATAATTGCTTCAATATACTCACACATTGTTTCTCACGTCTCTCGGCCTGAATAACACGAAGAAAGGTCCAAAAATGACTGCTGATAAGGAACAAAAGAAAATGTAGACGGCATAGCACCCATAATAGCGCATCTTTTGATGAGATGAAAACGGTAGAAGAACCATCAGGACGACAGCAGCGAGTAACAAGTTGATGTCCCACCGGAGGATGTTTAGTAAATACATCTACAACAACACAATGGGTAATGGGAAGAGTTGTATCAGGATGACAACAACGAGAAAGAAGTTGATGTCCCACCGGCGGATGTTTAGTAAATACATCTACAACAACACAATAGATTAAAGGTAGGAGTAGTACCAGGACGACAGCAGCGAGGAACAAGTTGATGTTACACCGGAGGATGTTTAGTAAATACATCTACAACAACACAAGAGGTTAATGAGGCGAGTATTATCAGGATGACAGCAGCGAGGAACAAGTTGATGTCCCACCGGCGGATGTTTAGTAAATACATCTACAACAACACAATAGATTAAAGGTAGGAGTAGTACCAGGACGACAGCAGTGAGGAACAAGTTGATGTCCCACCGGCGGATGTTTAGTCAATACATCTACAACAACACAATAGGTTAATGAGGCGAGTATTATCGGGATGACAGCAGCGAGGAACAAGTTGATGTCCCACCAGCGGATGTTTAGTAAATACATCTACAACAACACAAGAGGTTAATGAGGCGAGTAGTATCAGGATGACAGCAGCGAGGAACAATTTGATGTCCCACCGGCGGATGTTTAGTAAATACATCTACAAAAACACAAAAGGTTAATGGGGCGGGGGGGGAGTATCAGGATGACAGCAGGGAGGAACAAGTTGATGTCCCACCGGCGGATGTTTAGTAAATACATCTACAACAACACAAAAGGTTAATGGGGCGGGGGGGGGAGTATCAGGATGACAGCAGGGAGGAACAAGTTGATGTCCCACCGGCGGATGTTTAGTAAATACATCTACAACAACACAATAGGTTAATGAGGCGAGTATTATCGGGATGACAGCAGCGAGGAACAAGTTGATGTCCCACCGGCGGATGTTTGGTAAATACATCTAGAACAACACAAGAGGTTAATGAGGCGAGTATTATCAGGATGACAGCAGCGAGGAACAAGTTGATGTCCCACCGGCGGATGTTTAGTAAATACATCTACAACAACACAAAAGGTTAATGGGGCGGGGGGGGGGAGTATCAGGATGACAGCACGGAGGAACAAGTTGATGTCCCACCGGAGGATGTTTAGTAAATACATCTACAACAACACAATAGGTTAATGGGGCGGGGGGGGGGGAGTATCAGGATGACAGCAGCGAGAAACAAGTTGATGTCCCACCGGCAGATGTTTACTAAATACATCTACAACAACACAATAGATTAAAGGTAGGAGTAGTACCAGGACAACAGCAGTGAGGAACAAGTTGATGTCCCACCGGAGGATGTTTAGTAAATACATCTACAACAACACAATAGATTACAGGTAGGAGTAGTACCAGGACGCCAGCAGCGAGGAACAAGTTGATGTCCCACCGGCGGATGTTTAGTAAATACATCTACAACAACACAATAGATTAAAGGCAGGAGAAGTACCAGGACGACAGCAGCGAGGAACAAGTTGATGTCCCACCGGCGGATGTTTGGTAAATACATCTACAACAACACAATAGTTTAATGAGGCGAGTATTATCGGGATGACAGCAGCGAGGAACAAGTTGATGTCCCACCGGCAGATGTTTAGTAAATACATCTACAACAACACAATAGGTTAATGAGGCGAGTATTATCGGGATGACAGCAGCGAGGAACAAGTTGATGTCCCACCGGCGGATGTTTAGTAAATACATCTACAACAACACAAGAGGTTAATGAGGCGAGTAGTATCAGGATGACAGCAGCGAGGAACAAGTTGATGTCCCACCGGCGGATGTTTAGTAAATACATCTACAACAACACAATAGATTAAAGGTAGGCGTAGTACCAGGACGCCAGCAGCGAGGAACAAGTTGATGTCCCACCGGCGGATGTTTAGTAAATACATCTACAACAACACAATAGATTAAAGGCAGGAGAAGTACCAGGACGACAGCAGTGAGGAACAAGTTGATGTCCCACCGGCGGATGTTTAGTAAATACATCTACAACAACACAATAGATTAAAGGCAGGAGAAGTACCAGGACGACAGCAGCGAGGAACAAGTTGATGTCCCACCGGTGGATGTTTAGTAAATACATCTACAACAACACAATAGATTAAAGGCAGGAGAAGTACCAGGACGAAAGCAGCGAGGAACAAGTTGATGTCCCACCGGAGGATGTTTAGTAAATACATCTACAACAACACAATAGATTAAAGGTAGGAGTAGTACCAGGACGACAGCAGCGAGGAACAAGTTGATGTCCCACC
Source organism: Stictocephala bisonia (assembly GCA_035578905.1). NCBI lineage: Eukaryota > Metazoa > Arthropoda > Insecta > Hemiptera > Membracidae > Stictocephala > Stictocephala bisonia. Next base: position 1,009,372 of record JAQJVL010000003.1, read on the forward strand.
GGCGGATGTTTAGTAAATACATCTACAACAACACAATAGATTAAAGGTAGGAGTAGTACCAGGACGACAGCAGCGAGGAACAAGTTGATGTCCCACCGGCGGATGTTTAGTAAATACATCTACAACAACACAAGAGGTAATGGGAAGAGTAGTATCAGGATGACAACAGCGAGGAACAAGTTGATGTCCCACCGGCGGATGTTTAGTAAATACATCTACAACAACACAATGGGTAATGGGAGGGAGTAGTACCAGGACGACAGCAGCGAGGAACAAGTTGATGTCCCACCGGCGGATGTTTAGTAAATACATCTACAACAACACAATGGGTAATGGTAGGAGTAGTACCAGGACGACAGCAGCGAGGAACAAGTTGATGTCCCACCGGCGGATGTTTAGTAAATACATCTACAACAACACAATGGGTACTGGGAGGGAGTAGTACCAGGACGACAGCAGCGAGGAACAAGTTGATGTCCCACCGGCGGATGTTTAGTAAATACATCTACAACAACACAATGGGTAATGGGAAGAGTAGTATCAGGATGACAACAGCGAGGAACAAGTTGATGTCCCACCGGCGGATGTTTAGTAAATACATCTACAACAACACAATGGGTACTGGGAGGGAGTAGTACCAGGACGACAGCAGTGAGGAACAAGTTGATGTCCCACCGGCGGATGTTTAGTAAATACATCTACAACAACACAATAGTTTAAAGGTAGGAGTAGTACCAGGACAACAGCAGTGAGGAACAAGTTGATGTCCCACCGGCGGATGTTTAGTAAATACATCTACAACAACACAATGGGTACTGGGAGGGAGTAGTATCAGGACGACAGCAGCGAGGATCAAGTTGATGTCCCACCGGCGGATGTTTAGTAAATACATCTACAACAACACAATGGGTACTGGGAGGGAGTAGTATCAGGACGACAACAGCGAGGAACAAGTTGATGTCCCACCGGCGGATGTTTAGTAAATACATCTACAACAACACAATAGTTTAAAGGTAGGAGTAGTACCAGGACAACAGCAGTGAGGAACAAGTTGATGTCCCACCGGCGGATGTTTAGTAAATACATCTACAACAACACAATGGGTACTGGGAGGGAGTAGTATCAGGACGACAGCAGCGAGGATCAAGTTGATGTCCCACCGGCGGATGTTTAGTAAATACATCTACAACAACACAATGGGTACTGGGAGGGAGTATTACCAGGACGACAGCAGCGAGGAACAAGTTGATGTCCCACCGGCGGATGTTTAGTAAATCCATCTACAACAACACAATAGGTTAATGGGGTGGGGGGGGGAGTATCAGGATGACAGCAGTGAGGAACAAGTTGATGTCCCACCGGCAGATGTTTAGTAAATACATCTACAACAACACAATAGATTAATGGGGCGGGGGGGGGAGTATCAGGATGACAGCAGTGAGGAACAAGTTGATGTCCCACCGGAGGATGTTTAGTAAATCCGTCTACAACAACACAATAGGGTAATGGGGCGGGGGGAGGAGTATCAGGATGACAGCAGCGAGGAACAAGTTGATGTCCCACCGGCGGATGTTTAGTAAATACATCTACAACAACACAATAGGTTAATGAGGCGAGTATTATCAGGATGACAGCAGCGAGGAAAAAGTTGATGTCCCACCAGCGGATGTTTAGTAAATACATCTACAACAACACAATAGGTTAATGAGGCGAGTATTATCGGGATGACAGCAGCGAGGAACAAGTTGATGTCCCACCGGCGGATGTTTAGTAAATACATCTACAACAACACAAGAGGTTAATGAGGCGAGTAGTATCAGGATGACAGCAGCGAGGAATAAGTTGATGTCCCACCGGCGGATGTTTAGTAAATACATCTACAACAACACAAGAGGTTAATGAGGCGAGTATTATCAGGATGACAGCAGCGAGGAACAAGTTGATGTCCCACCGGCGGATGTTTAGTAAATACATCTACAACAACACAATAGGTTAATGAGGCGAGTATTATCGGGATGACAGCAGCGAGGAACAAGTTGATGTCCCACCGGCAGATGTTTAGTAAATACATCTACAACAACACAATAGGTTAATGAGGCGAGTATTATCGGGATGACAGCAGCGAGGAACAAGTTGATGTCCCACCGGCGGATGTTTAGTAAATACATCTACAACAACACAAGAGGTTAATGAGGCGAGTAGTATCAGGATGACAGCAGCGAGGAACAAGTTGATGTCCCACCGGCGGATGTTTAGTAAATACATCTACAACAACACAATAGATTAAAGGTAGGCGTAGTACCAGGACGCCAGCAGCGAGGAACAAGTTGATGTCCCACCGGCGGATGTTTAGTAAATACATCTACAACAACACAATAGATTAAAGGCAGGAGAAGTACCAGGACGACAGCAGCGAGGAACAAGTTGATGTCCCACCGGCGGATGTTTAGTAAATACATCTACAACAACACAATAGATTAAAGGCAGGAGAAGTACCAGGACGACAGCAGCGAGGAACAAGTTGATGTCCCACCGGTGGATGTTTAGTAAATACATCTACAACAACACAATAGATTAAAGGCAGGAGAAGTACCAGGACGAAAGCAGCGAGGAACAAGTTGATGTCCCACCGGAGGATGTTTAGTAAATACATCTACAACAACACAATAGATTAAAGGTAGGAGTAGTACCAGGACGACAGCAGCGAGGAACAAGTTGATGTCCCACCGGCGGATGTTTAGTAAATACATCTACAACAACACAATAGATTAAAGGTAGGAGTAGTACCAGGACGACAGCAGCGAGGAACAAGTTGATGTCCCACCGGAGGATGTTTAGTAAAACCATCTACAACAACACAATAGGTTAATGGGGTGGGGGGGGGAGTATCAGGACGACAGCAGCGAGGAACAAGTTGATGTCCCACCGGAGGATGTTTAGTAAATCCATCTACAACAACACAATAGGTTAATGGGGCGGGGGGGGGGAGTATCAGGTCGACAGCAGCGAGGAACAAGTTGATGTCCTACCGGCCTATGTTTAGTAAATACATCTACAACAACACAATGGGTACTGGGAGGGAGTAGTACCAGGACGACAGCAGCGAGGAACAAGTTGATGTCCCACCGGAGGATGTTTAGTAAATACATCTACAACAACACAATAGATTAAAAGTAGGAGTAGTATCAGGACGACAGCAGCGAGGAACAAGTTGATGTCCCACCGGAGGATGTTTAGTAAATCCATCTACAACAACACAAGAGGTTAATGGGGCGGGGGGGGGGGGGGGGAGTATCAGGTCGACAGCAGCGAGGAACAAGTTGATGTCCCACCGGAGGATGTTTAGTAAATACATCTACAACAACACAATGGGTACTGGGAGGGAGTAGTACCAGGACGACAGCAGTGAGGAACAAGTTGATGTCCCACCGGCGGATGTTTAGTAAATACATCTACAACAACACAATAGTTTAAAGGTAGGAGTAGTACCAGGACGACAGCAGCGAGGAACAAGTTGATGTCCCACCGGAGGATGTTTAGTAAATCCATCTACAACAACACAAGAGGTTAATGGGGCGGGGGGGGGGGGAGTATCAGGTCGACAGCAGTGAGGAACAAGTTGATGTCCCACCGGCGGATGTTTAGTAAATACATCTACAACAACACAATGGGTACTGGGAGGGAGTAGTATCAGGACGACAGCAGCGAGGATCAAGTTGATGTCCCACCGGCGGATGTTTAGTAAATACATCTACAACAACACAATGGGTACTGGGAGGGAGTAGTATCAGGACGACAACAGCGAGGAACAAGTTGATGTCCCACCGGCGGATGTTTAGTAAATACATCTACAACAACACAATAGTTTAAAGGTAGGAGTAGTACCAGGACAACAGCAGTGAGGAACAAGTTGATGTCCCACCGGCGGATGTTTAGTAAATACATCTACAACAACACAATGGGTACTGGGAGGGAGTAGTATCAGGACGACAGCAGCGAGGATCAAGTTGATGTCCCACCGGCGGATGTTTAGTAAATACATCTACAACAACACAATGGGTACTGGGAGGGAGTATTACCAGGACGACAGCAGCGAGGAACAAGTTGATGTCCCACCGGCGGATGTTTAGTAAATCCATCTACAACAACACAATAGGTTAATGGGGTGGGGGGGGAGTATCAGGATGACAGCAGTGAGGAACAAGTTGATGTCCCACCGGCAGATGTTTAGTAAATACATCTACAACAACACAATAGATTAATGGGGCGGGGGGGGGGGGAGTATCAGGATGACAGCAGTGAGGAACAAGTTGATGTCCCACCGGAGGATGTTTAGTAAATCCGTCTACAACAACACAATAGGGTAATGGGGCGGGGGGAGGAGTATCAGGATGACAGCAGTGAGGAACAAGTTGATGTCCCACCGGCGGATGTTTAGTAAATCCATCTACAACAACACAATAGGTTGATGGGGCGGGGGGGGGGAGTATCAGGATGACAGCAGTGAGGAACAAGTTGATGTCCCACCGGAGGATTTTTAGTAAATACATCTACAACAACACAATAGGTAATGGGAAGAGTAGTACCAGGATGACAGCAGCGAGGAACAAGTTGATGTCCCACCGGCGGATGTTTAGTAAATACATCTACAACAACACAATAGTTTAATGGGGCGGGGGGGGGGAGTATCAGGATGACAGCAGTGAGGAACAAGTTGATGTCCCACCGGCGGATGTTTAGTAAATCCATCTACAACAACACAATAGGTTAATGGGTAGGGGGGGGAGTATCAGGATGACAGCAGTGAGGAACAAGTTGATATCCCACCGGAGGATGTTTAGTAAATCCATCTACAACAACACAATAGGTTAATGGGGCGGGGGGGGGGAGTATCCGGATGACAGCAGTGAGGAACAAGTTGATGTCCCACCGGTGGATGTTTAGTAAATCCATCTACATCAACACAATAGGTTAATGGGGCGGGGGGGGGGGGAGTATCAGGATGACAGCAGTGAGGAACAAGTTGATGTCCCACCGGCGGATGTTTAGTAAATCCATCTACAACAACACAATAGGTTAATGGTGCGGGGGGGGAGTATCAGGATGACAGCAGTGAGGAACAAGTTGATGTCCCACCGGCAGATGTTTAGTAAATACATCTACAACAACACAATAGATTAATGGGGCGGGGGGGGGGGGGGAGTATCAGGATGACAGCAGTGAGGAACAAGTTGATGTCCCACCGGAGGATGTTTAGTAAATCCATCTACAACAACACAATAGGGTAATGGGGCGGGGGGAGGAGTATCAGGATGACAGCAGTGAGGAACAAGTTGATGTCCCACCGGCGGATGTTTAGTAAATCCATCTACAACAACACAATAGGTTAATGGGGCGGGGGGGGGGAGTATCAGGATGACAGCAGTGAGGAACAAGTTGATGTTCCACCAGCGGATGTTTAGTAAATCCATCTACAAGAACACAATAGGTAAATGGGGCGGGGGGGGGGAGTATCAGGATGACAGCAGCGAGGAACAAGCTGTGTCCCACCGGAGGATGTTTAGTAAATCCATCTACAACACAATAGGTTAATGGGGTGGGGGGGGGAGTATCAGGATGACAGCAGTGAGGAACAAGTTGATGTCCCACGGAGGATGTTTAGTAAATCCATCTACAACAACACAATAGGTTAATGGGGCGGGGGGGGGGGGGGAGTATCAGGATGACAGCAGTGAGGAACAAGTTGATGTCCCACCGGAGGATGTTTAGTAAATCCATCTACAACAACACAATAGGTTAATGGGGCGGGGGGGGGGAGTATCAGGATGACAACAGCGAGGAACAAGCTGGTGTCCCACCGGAGGATGTTTAGTAAATACATCTACAACAACACAATAGGTTAATGGGGCGGGGGGGGGGGGAGTATCAGGATGACAGCAGCGAGGAACAAGTTGATGTCCCACTGGCGGATGTTTAGTAAATCCATCTACAACAACACAATAAGTTAATGGGGTGGGGGGGGGAGTATCAGGATGACAACAGCGAGGAACAAGCTGGTGTCCCACCGGAGGATGTTTAGTAAATACATCTACAACAACACAATAGGTTAATGGGGGAGGGGAGGGAAGTAGCACCAGGATGACAACAGCGAGGAACAAGCTGATGTCCCACCGGAGTATGTTTAGTAAATACATCTACAACAACACAATAGGTAATGGGAAGTGTAGTACCAGGATGACAGCAGCGAGGAACAAGTTGATGTCCCACCGGCGGATGTTTAGTAAATACATCTAGAACAACACAAGAGGTTAATTGGGGGAGAGTAGTATCAGGATGACAACAGCGAGGAACAAGTTGATGTCCTACCGGGTTTAGTAAATACATCTACAACAACACAAGAGGTTAATTGGGGGAGAGTAGTATCAGGATGACAACAGCGAGGAGTAAATCCATCTACAACAACACAATAGGTTAATGGGGCGGGGGGGGGGAGTTACAGGATGACAGCAGCGAGGAACAAGTTTATGTCCCACCGGAGTATATTTGGTAAGTACATCTACAACAACACAATGGGTTAATGGGTGGAGTAGCGATTGATATGTATCCAAATTAAGTAAATAAACAAATCACAATAAATTCAATAGGCAGTATGACATTACAAAAAGTATTATGAATTTTAATTAAAATTGCATTACATTTAAATGTGTCCTAAGGGAAACAGCTTTAATTTCTTATCGATTGTTAATAAAAGTAACTATATACCAAACTATCTCAGAAGAATGCATTTCTATCTTTGCAGGTAACGTATGTGGGAAAGGACTTTCCTGTATAAAAACGTAAATAAATGCATTTTCATTACACAGTACGATAGAACGTGAAAACAGGCATATCGAGCTCTTAATGAACACGTGTTCTGAGCTCTTAATGAACACGTGTTCTATGGCTGGCGTAACAACAGCAAAACTAGAACCCTGGAATAATATATTAGTTTTCCGGTCCATGCAACATTTTATAAAAGGGTTGTTTTATTGAGTGAGATAAAAGATGTCCGCTAGACACAAAAAAACATTGTCTGCGTCGGACCAGACGGGGGAAGTTATACCGTAGACCTTCTATTATCTATATATATATAAAATCCAATGTATGTTTGTTTGTCTGTCTATCCTTTATGCGCTACCAAACCGTCCAGCCGATCACCATGAAACTTGGGGAAGTTGTTCTATATCCCCCAGGGAAGGTTTCTGTCCTATTCCCGTTTCTTTAATCCCTCAGGGCTCCATCCCTTGGACTTCTAAAGTTTCAATGTTAATCAAATAGCAGGATGCATAAAGGTATAATAAGTCAAATATAAAAAGAATATCAGCTGTGGGTTTTAAATATGTCAAAATTATACTGTTTATATTTTTATGTTTTGATTTCTTGTGAAGCTATATTAATTGATTGATTTATTTGATTAACAGCTGTTAAATAAAACAATCGATTAATCGATAGTTCTTAAAAATTTGTTCTTAATTTTCAGCGTGACGCGGTTTCTCGACCAACATCCCATCCCAAAGTGTCTAACGGGCGCAAAGAAGTATAACTTCAAAAAATTGGGTGTGCGTCGGACCACACGGTGGAAGTTATACTTCTTTGGCCATTCTCATACACCCACTCACGCACACAAACAGACAGGACATATAAATGAAATATAAGACATTTTTCAATATTATTCAATATATTTATCTTCAATATATTATACGTGACTTCATTATTATATTATACACCTATATTATCATTATCAGTAATTTCTTCGATTAACAATCGATTAATCGATAGTTCTTAAAAATTTGTTCTTACTTTTCAGCGTGACGCGGTTTCTCGACCAACATCCCATCCCAAAGTGTCTAACGGGCGCAAAGAAGTATAACTTCAAAAATATTTATAATATACAAGTAGGCATCTGTATCACGCAGGTAGCCTTTACGTCATAGGGAGGCATCAGCTGTGTTTTGTGTAACTTCACTTTGTAAACAAAACAAACCACAACAATGTAAAACATCTGATGCAACAAGTGAGTGAGGACGTTCAAATCACTAGAAAATCAATATTTAAAGCCCAAAAGAGAATGATAAGTGTAATGATGGGCATATATTGTAGAGCAACACTTAGACAGCTTGATGTTCTTACATCCCCAGGGTCGTAGCCTACTTGTTGGAAATGGTAAAACATATACAAATGGGACAATTGATGGTATATGGTCCAATCCAACAGCCACATTCGAACCAATCGTCTTATTAATTGGACAAATGTATTTCTTTGCGGAATAACTTACCTACTTTCTTTCGCCGGTCTTGTTTTAACTGTATGCAGGGTGGTTGAAAAGTAAGTTGTATCCTCCTTAACCTTTTTGTTATTTTAGATATGTGAAATATGTTTGCAGTAATCCTACTAGATACAAAGTGCTACTCTATAGCGATAGTTTCAAAATTTTTACCCTAAGGGAAAGGGTTGGAGGTTAACTCAAAATTTTCAAACCGCTCTTACAGTTTTGTAACATATCACTTGAAAGGTATCGATTATCCAACAAAAAATACAATTAAAGATTTGAAATCGGACTTCTCTACAAGACATGGCAGACGTAACTGAGCTTCATTGTGATTCATAACGTTGAGAAAAATGGGGTCAACGTTTTTAAAATTATCATTATTAGTGTAACTTTTTGTGTCTAGTAAGATTGCCGCAAACAGATTTCACATATCTAAAATAACAAACAAGTTAAGGGGGTGGGGTTGGTAAAACTTACTTTTCAACCACCCTGTATAGCAATTACTTCAATTTCAATTGTTTATCAAATATACGTTACAAAAGTAATTCGCTGAACATTTATCAATAATAGTTATCAGCATAAATATTGCAACTAAAGTGCTTTAAAAGCAAATGAGTTACCATTCGAAACATGTTCAACTATCACTGTACGTGTATGGGTGGGCAGGTGGGTAACTATCACTGTACGTGTATGGGTGGGTGGGTTAACATAGACATCTCTCAGTATCAGTCCAGTGGGTCCAATAAGTGTATCTTCAGCCTAAGGTGAAAGTAACATTATTAAACAGTGACAGTTCACGAAAGGTGGAATATTGTGTGAGCACTAATCCGAGCAGGATAAGTGACATTAGTTATTTTAAACAATAGCTCACTCAAACAGAAATTCCCCAGCTTGGGAAGGAAGATGACGATTCCCCGACCTGCATGATTGCGAGGAAGACTTAGTGTGTAAGATGTAACGTTTATTACATTTTTACTGTGCAGCCTTTGGTTTAAAAACGCTTGTGTACCAATTTAATTTTAATTAAATGCTTCTTATGTGAACATGTCAATCACTTGCATTACATAACTAAGTCAGCATCCTAACTATTTATAGAAACAAAACTGTGTCTCTCTACGTTTATTATATATTTTATAGACTTATAGTTTTATATATTGAACATAGCAGTCTTAATTTCTATGCACCGTATTTTTAAATTTTCTTTTATCATAATTTAGTAATGAATTATACATTTCAATTTATTATTTCCAGAAATAAATAATGCTTTGATACAAAAATAGAGCAAAACTTACAAACTAAAAAAAATCTTATCGTAAATTATTACTGTACAATCTAAATATAATCTAAAGTGTATTATTATTTTATTTTGTTTAAGTAACGTATGTTTTTATTACAATGCATCTTTTTCGTTAATTTATTTTTAGACTATAATCATTTTATTAAGTATATTTTTCTGCTACAAAAAAATAAAAAAAAGGTCGCTTTATTATTGACAGCGAACCACTCAGTGGCAGTTGTAAAAATGTTACAACTAATGTACGTCTTTATACTGTACATCTGTAATAATAATAATAATAATAATAATAATTACACTTATCCTTGAGGATTTGGGGGGGTTGAAGGAAGGGACTGACAAGGTGCTAGCCCTGCCATCCCGACGGGAACTGGAGAAATAACTACTCGACACACATTCAGCACGCTATTGAATGTGACTTCTGTTTCTTTCTTCTCTGTGACTATTACAGCATTATTAATTTTGAAAATGTTCTAGAAGGTAATAGAACGTTTTGTATTTACTTATTATTTTGTTTCATAAATAAAAATAAATAATGATACAAAGTTAGGTAGTTAATCGTTAGTGAAATATTCTAAATTATTGTATTTTTAGTGCTAGCTAATCGATGCGCCTTCAAACACTGTGATACTATTTCTGCAGAAATAGGGCAATGATCTTCCCTTTTTGGACTAGCGGGCATCTTTTATGTATAAAACAACCCTTCTGTAACATTAAGCTAAGACCAGACTAACCAACTCTCTTGCCATTTTTTGCTTTTATGTTCTCTAGTCTTAGAGTTATTGTAATTGAATTGTAGGAACAGTAATCAATAGGCTATATAAATAAAATGACAACACATTTTTTTTTCTTGGCATTATGAACAAAATACGATTTGTTTATTTTATAAATCTTAATTTATAAAAATACAGTTACTTATCCCTAGTGTTCAGCCATTTATAGTGTGGGAAAATATATTTTAGCCAAGAAATTATAAACCTAAGTTGATTTCCTTTTAGAGTAAAAGCTGCTGCAATCATTAGCTAAGGTCACTTGAGCAACGGCTGACGATTCTTAAGATCAGTCGTGTATATAGTGATTGTAATTATTTTAACTTAACCCTTCAACTTATTTAAATGAATATTTCCAAAATGGATGAATTAGTACAAGTTTGACAACGTTTCAAATCTATAGAAGGATTAAAGAGCCACCATGGAATTAGAGAATATTAACTATCATATTTTATATTAAAAAATATTCCAAAAGGTTGTTTTGAAAGCAATCTGAAAAAAATATTCTACAAAAATCTATGAGTATGTAAAACGAATAAGAAATACTTAAAAGAAGTTTTTTTTTTTATTTTTCATTATGTAAATACTCCTTCAAACATTGTATAATATTCTTTACTCAGAATAGGTATGTCCTTAGAGTAACTTGTAAATATAAGAATACTCACCATCGGCCTATATTACATGTACAGCGGAAGTAAAACGGTGTAATCGTTCGTTAATTGAGGCCTGCGTACGACTGTAGTGAATTCTAACAACTGACAAGTGCAGGTGCCACTGTACAGTAAACAACGCTGCGAGGTGGAAGACTTCATTTCAAACATAATCTTACGCCAAACGAGTACATTTGATGATAACCCATTTTAGCAGAATTGCCACTCCTCCTGCTGACGATAAGTTGAGGTCACTGATATTGTTCATTTTTGCAAGTCCCCGATCTCAAAACGAACGATTTCTATTCACCTATTTTATTACAAGTTCGGTTGTAATCACGATCGGGATGTTGTGTAGAGAAGAAAACTGACTACTTACCGTATGTGGCTTCAGATTCCACGTAAAGCTGTGCTCCCTTAGTTGTCCTGGCTATTATATAATAAATGGTTCTCTCTGAACTAAACTGAACTCAGTTAGTAACAAGACTACAAAGATCATCCACACTCAAGTAAAAAATGCACAAGCTGTGTGAGCATCTCAAAATCTGAATAATCGAACTAAAGTGTCTATTCAACTAAACTCATCTCAATAATTTGTAACAAATTAAATGTCCCTTAAAAAAAACTCACAGCAATAAAAAGTTATATTTGATAGTAATAATTAAACCGTTATAGTAGCTCCTGTATTGCAATCAGGTAAAAAAGTGGGGAAGCTAATCAAACTCCAGAAAGTACCATTTTCTAACACATCTAGTACGGCTTTTTCCAGCGACCGAATATGGATTTAATTGATGTCACAATTAAATCGGAAAAAATCTATATTACACAGTATTGGTGTCTTATAATAAATTTAAATCTTTCCCAATATAGCTAAATTTATTGTTCACAATGATACAATAACCAGCTTATATTCAACTTAAAACTAAGACGGTCCTATGTATATATCTTTTACTGGAGAACACATTAATAACTTCTACATGGCTTCATCTCGTATATGTCTGCTAAATTTTACGTGTCATATTTTGACTGCTAAGATTGCTGCGATCTCTTTCCTCAGAGATACCTGGAATTTTTGGTGACTCCACAACCATTGTAGTAGGTGTATGGTCACATGTACTTGCAGTTCTTCCATAATGCATCAAAGGCAGCTGGACAATAAAAAGTAAAAATTAACCTTTTTTTTAAATTCTATGTAAGTGTATTGTGAGTGCAAATTTAGTGCTTATAGGTATAATTCGCTTACTATTATTTTTTTTATATTTTAACTGATAAATGTAGAGGTTGATGTTATTTCAGTTAGTTGGTTATTTTAATCCTTAAATGTGCAAATTTTTAGTTGAATTTGGGACACATTATTATTAGAATTGTAGGAGGAGTATAAAGGCGATGTTAATTTTTACTTCTAACTCAAATATAAAAGTTGCTATAGTGGAGAACAGTGCCTACTAGGTGAGTCAATGTTTGTCAGTAGCCGAGTGAGTCAAGCGAAGCCTCTCTTGAATTTACCCTCTTTAAGATAGGTATCATATTTTAAGAGAGGCAAGATTTTAGTATTGTACTGCAAACAATTTAAGCGGTAAAGTATAAATTAAAATACCAATGTAGTATAATTTCATTTTGATCGTACATAAAAAGAAATAAATTCAGAATAGTTATTGTTTAAGGACTGAACACTAGTATTAATATTTTAGGGCTTTTTGCAAATATATACAAAACAAGTTATATTATAATAAACGTAAAACAGCAGATACAGGCAAAGAGTATTTTTTTTAAAATTATAGGTATTTTAGAGCTCTGTCACCAAATATTTGATCTAATTTTGTAGCAGAACAAAATAGAATAAAACGTTTTGTAATTAGAAAACATTTTATTAGTATGTAAATTTTGGTTTTGAACCTGACCTGACTACCTTGTCAAACTAAACTGTATTTGGGGCACACAATCTCAAGTTTATAGAGACCCCCTTCATAATTAAATAAAAATAACCATAAGTTACCATAAGTTACATTAGTTGGATTAATATGGCTGAAATAAAATTAAGCGTATACTTGTAGTATAAATGTTGATATATATTTCTTTTTACTGATTAAATTATAATTTTTCCTACTAATGGTTACTTGTAATGGTATTTTTAAACTTTTGGCAGTAGTTATAAGTTACTTTTGGCAGTAGTTATAAGTTACTTTTGGCAGTAGTTATAAGTTACTTTTGGCAGTAGTTATAAGTTACTTTTGGCAGTAGTTATAAGTTACTTTTGGCAGTAGTTATAAGTTACTTTTGGCAGTAGTTATAAGTTACTTTTTTTAGTAGGAGTTGTTCATACTATCATAGACCTTCTATTATAATGGGAGATCTATTTTATTGAGGAAGACAAAGGTTGTTGGACACTTACCATCATTATAGAATATAATAGTTTTAAAAATCTATTATATTACTCTGTACAATGCTTACATAATATACAGGGTGTCCCAAAAGTAAAGTGCCAAACTTATGAGAATGGTCATATAGGTCAAAATAAAGAGAAAATCAAGGGTATATTTTTTTCCAAAAACGCTTAGTTTACCAGTTATCCGCTATTTAGTTTTTTCACAAAAGAATTTTTATCTCCGAGTTGGCTTAAAATGAACTCTTTATGAAACTCACTATGCATGTTAAGACAATAGATACCTATTCTAGAAAAGACATCGACTTGATCGAATGTAAAATTTCAAAAGGATGGCTATTTAAAATTTTTAAATTAGAATTGCAAGAAAACGGCAAAAATACAATTGTCCATAATTTTAAATTAAATTAAGTTAATCTTTTTTATAGAATAGGACTCTATTATCTTAGTTTCTTAAAGATCAGTGAAGCCAACTCGGAGAAAAAATGATTTTGTTAAAAAAATACAATGGCGGACACCTGGTAAATGAAGCATCACTGGAAAAATATTTATTTTTGATTTTTTCTTTATTTTGACCTATATAATCATTTCCCGAAGTTTGGCATTTTACTTTTGGGATATGCTGTATATGTCAATAAAAAAATTTTATTATTGACAGTCAAATAAATATTATTACTGCATTAACTGAATTATTCTGGAAATATTTCAATAACCCAAATATTAACCCACTTCAATATTATTAAATAAATTGAATATGATTTCTTCCTACGATCCCACGATGATAAATATTACAATCCAATACCACATGAACCAACACATGTGCTACACAATAATTACACTAATTAATTGATTTGCCCATCACTTAAAATAGCGCCTCTGTTGAAGGTTACTTTGTTAAAATTTCACTTATTAGCTTATGAAAAAACTTATTTAACAAAAGACGTTGTGTAAAAATACTAGTCATGTTTAGTAATAATCATAATAAAGCAAACTGACTCATCGTTATACAGACAAGAATAGTACCTAAACGACAAAATATATTTATTTATTAAGTTTTAATACAATTTTATTCTTAAGAAACCGATCATCAAGATATGGGCGAATACGAATTTCAAATGAGTATAGATGAGCAAATGTAGTCATTGTTACAAACTAAGACCGACTATTCCTTAGAAAGTGTAATTAATTAATAGCCCAATGACAAATGAACAGCCGATGGTTATCAGCTGATCCTTCTCAAAATGTATTATGACTCTGATTGGGATCAAACTGACAACCTTTAGCACATGAAGCTGGGATTGAACCAACTACGCTACCGACCAATTGTTACAAACTAAAGCTGACTAATCTTTAGAATGTGTCATTTATATCTAGCTATTGGACTTATAGCTGGCTACTAAATTAAAACAAAACAAACCCACATAGAAAATCTTAAAATGTAAAATTCTGTTTCATAAAAAATGTATTGATTTGTTGAAAAAGTCATCTGGTAAAAACCTTTTAAATTTTTTATCATCATGTTTAACATTTGGTGTAAATATTGATTGTTCATATTTAGATATGAGAAGCCGACACAGCTTAGAAATGTATTTAAGTGTATTTAATTCCAAATTTATTGTCTTTTTTCAAATAAATACTAAGTTATCCATATACGGGGTGGGGAAAAAGTCCCGTACGGCCATAATAATTTCTGAACGATTACAGGTAAAGAAATAAAACTTGGTACATCATAACTACACATATAAATCTATTTATTGAAGTAACTACAGTTTTTTTCATGTTCAGGGGGATGGCCCGCAAGGAGTCAGAAGGAAATCTTAAACAAGAGCATAGGTCGAATAGTACATTAAATTAAAGGTCTTTATTAGTAGAGTACCTACAATGCCGAAAATCTCATCTCTATGGAGTCACCCTATCAAGCATTAGAGCAATTTTAAAATTTAAATTTGTAACATTCGAAGTGCTCTATTTTCTGATAGAGTGGTCCCTCAGAGAGACAGTTGCATTCAAATCAGTAACATTTGACCTATAAAGTGATGTAGCATTAGTTATAAAATTCAATGGAAAAAAAATCATGTTATCTTCAGTTATGAAAACCATAAATATTTCTTTAATAATCCCAAGTCAAGTAATACATCATTTTAAAGGTCATATGTTACTGATTTGAATGCCACAAACTGCAAAGTGGGGCCACTCTATCAGAAAATAGAGCACTTTGAATATTAAACATTTAAATTGCTCTAATTCCTAATAGGGTGCCTCCATAGAGATGGGATTTGTGTCATTAAGTTTGTTAACCAATTATTGACTGGAGGGAAGGCGTGAGCTATCTTCAGTGTTCAAAGGGTTTAGTGCCAGTGCTAAAAGGTTGAGAACCGCTGCTCTAGTACATTACTTCATAACTAATTATCCAACTTCCCAATGCGCGTTAACAGCATTTTTTTGTTTTATATAGTAAAAATAGACTTTTAAAAAGGTGGAAATTAAATTTTCTTAGATCTGGTATTTTTATCATACAAATATCACAAGAGTGTCCAAAAGAAATTTTTAAATACAACAGAAATTGGACAGAACATTTATAAAACATTTGGTTCCGGACAAAGATTTCAGAATTTGAGTAGAGGCTCTGTTTATATGCTAGAGGCAAAAATAAGGGTAAATTAAGTGCAATAATGGGACTTTTTAGTGATTTTAATCTTAAGAATAACGACCAAAAACCTTTTGGAAATATTCATAAACTTTCAGACCAAGAACTTTGATACAACCATGCCTAGGGTTTAAATGTCGACAAGTGCATTTCTATTTGTATCTTTTTTTTTAATTTTGTGTTCTTTTGCCACCAATAATTTTGAGCAAAATTAAAACTTAAAACTTTCTGACAAGAACTAAACACCTTATGACTTTATGCGTTAGATGATTATTCAATATTTACAACTAAAAAGATCAGAGTCTCCTGTCTCATTTTTAATAATAACTACTAAGTAAAACTATAAATAACTAAAATTAAAAAGTAAAAATTATAATGTAGTTACACAGAATTTAGTGCACTCAACTGTTTTTGAAGAACACATTTTTAAAATTTCTAGAAATTTAATTTAATAAAAGAAGCACTTTATAAAATCGTCTGTTTAAAATGCCATAACTGGCAAAGGTGCTTTTGTTTTCTCTTTTAAAAGAACTTTGTTGAATATTTTAAAAATATTTCTTTTTAAAATAGCAAATATATTCCATGAAGACTATACAACAAATATGCCTTGTCAAGCAGAAAAACAATGCACTAACCTAGCTGCTATATTTTACTAATTCCAGCATTGAAAGCATCATCTTTTTATTATGAAAAGTTGTACATAAACGTTGATGAATTGAACTGAACTACTTATTTGTTCCTTGTCCCTAAGAGTCTTTCCCGAGTTCTAAGATATATCACAGATTTTTTAGAAAAACAATATCAAGGAGTACTGCAAGTAAATGAAGGGAAAACATTCTCATAGTGCAGTTCTGAAAAAAGAAGTGAAAAGAGTATTTATGGGTCGAAAATCAGAAAATAAACTATTTGTTGTACTAGAATGCCAATTGTTTAGACATTAAATAAGGGTGCTTTCTCTGTTTCAAATAAAATATTGAGTGATGATTTAGAATCCGACAACACAAAATGTATTATATTTAGTTGTATGACAAATATTTTTGCAAGAATGGATTAAAATTATAAGTAAAAATTATTTTTTAAAACAAATATATTAACAATAACATATTAGATTTGTCTACTGATATAACATTCGGTTTTGTTCTTTCATTATATTTAAAAGAAACTAAATCAATGTCAACCATATCTTTGTTAGTTTTTGAGACGTTACATTCAACGTTTGTATTAGTAGGTTTGTTCGTCTTGCTAGTTAAAAATTTCTCAAAAAAACTCCATTTATTGAAAGAAAATGGCAGCCATTTAAAAATGTCATATCCTAGTAAATTTTAAAAGGATAGTTTTATTGAATAATGAACTAATCCAAAAATCAAAGATAACCCTATTTAATTGAAAATGAATTTCAGTGTATTCAGCAGTAGTAAATTGTATATAGTGAGTAGAAATAATTATTATTAAATAAATACAGTATAACTAAAACAAAAAATGTGAATACTACAAACAAACTATTTATAGATATGTATGAATGACAATAAACAACTGTATTGCCATAGTATAATATAATAACATACAGTTGTGAAGCTCAGCCGTTTTACTTGCCAACCATGTGATGCTAGCAAACCTAGCAGTGGTAAAGCAGCTGCTGTAACACACGTTATCGTCGTTTATGTCAACTGGAGTGTTATAAAACTTAAACAAAATTATTTGTAACATTTCAATGCTCTATACTCAATTGTATTGCAACTGCCATATTATCTAGCGGAGAAATACCATAGATCTGCTTCACAACAAATAGGAACACTACTGCCGAGCTAGTTGGTATTTTTCTCAATAATAAGCTTTGCGACTGAGTGTATTTGATTGTGTTATTATAGTACCTGTAAAGTGTAGTAAGCAAATCATCACAAAATTTAGTTGTTACTTAATTTATAAACAATTATTCAATAAAAATCAGCTGTTTTTAAATGCTTAACCCAGCAAATAATTAAAATGTCATAGTATAACACCTAATGAATAAAAATCATCTGTTTTAAAATACCTAATCTAGATAGTAAGTAAGATTGTCTTAGTATAAAAACATTCAATTCTAATTTTAAAAGCAATGGTAAAGCAGCAATGGTGAGTTAAGCAACTGTTGTAGCACATGTGATTGTTGTGAATTTTATTTGGTGAATTCACAAAAATAAGTGAGTTTTCCAAAACCTGTGTTTTAACTATCTCAATTTTTGCTAAGCATATCTTGTGCAATTAGTGTACCAAAATGTGTGTATTAAAAAGCACTAAATATTTGATTAATTTTATCATCTATATCTATAAAATCCAATTTATGTTTGTTTGTTTGTCTATCCTTTATGCGCTACCAAACCGTCCAGCCGATCGCCATGAAACTTGGGAAGTTGTTCTATATACCCAGGGAAGGTTTCTTCCTATTCCCGTTTCTTTAATCCCTCAGGGCTCCACCCTTGGACTTCTAAAGTTTCGATGTTAATCAAATAGCAGGATGCATGAAGGTATAATAAGTCAATATAAAAAAGAATATCAGCTGTGGGTTTTAAATATGTCAATAAATAAACATGTTTATTTTTAAACTGTTTATATTTTTATGTTTTGATTTCTTGTGAAGCTATATTAATTGATTGATTTATTTGATTAACAGCTGTTAAATAAAAACAAATAGAATAAATTGTGGTAGGCAAAACTTTCAAAATTAAAAATAATTGAGTACAGTAGTAAACTACGCAAAACATCAGCTGTTGTAAATTGGATACTGTGTAAACTGAAAGGTTGCTGCACATTTCAATGATACAATCAAAACTCAATATTATGACCGGCGAAGCGGGCGGGTACAGCTAGTTTGTCTATAAAAATGACCTTTTAAAAGTTGTTCGAGATTTAAATATTCCAGTTTGTTTCAGTAAATGGAATGTGTTTGAAAATTTTACTAAAAATGCTAACTGGTAAGATGATCAAACCTTCAAATTTTAAATGTAGTATCCTAAACCATTACATTGATAAAAGCTATTTTCTAAACGCAATAGATAGACAAGCGAAAAATTAAGAAAGAGCACTTTACATTAAAAGATTAAAATTGTTTGTCTTGGTCTATAGTATAACATTGTAAAATGTTTACCACTTATTACAGGACAACCTGAATATTATAAAATTTATAAATCAGATATTGTTTCTTATGACTTCAAATATTTACTAAATTTTTATAAGAACTGAAAGGTCCAGTGGCCAAGTAGCATGCTACTCCCCTCTGGAGCTTGATGTTCCCGGTTCTGTTCATGGAGTTCCAGAGGAATTAACTGCAGAGTATCATGCGGCTACAACCTCAGAAGCGAATCTTGGAAACTAACGGCAAGTACTCAATGTGCTTACCACATACCCGAGCAAAAATGCTATCCAATGAAAGTGCTATCCTTGTGGCCTATTATTAGCCCATTTGTGAATTATTATTTATTTACTTGTGAAAGTAACAAAGCGGTATTCTCTTTTATATATATGTATTATTTATATATATATTTATTTTAGTGTTAGTAGAGAATATATTTCAATATAAATATTAAAAGACCTTCAAAGTAACAAAATGTAGCAGCAGAGATTGTTCATAACAAGTAAATTATATCATCTGGGTCTGAAAAATGTGAGTGAAAATTTTTGAAGGCAATAAGAACAATTAATTTTTTGAATGTCTATACAAAATGTTCAGTTACCTTTTAAATTTTTATTTTATTTTTATAATTTAATCATTGGGGAGGGTTAGTTATGATTGTTATGATAGTTAGTTGAGAAACAGTTTTTTTATGTCTCAAAACGTGTCTAGATAATTTGAAGTTCTCTAATTATCTCCAACGCTTTGAAGTACATGTAATGATTTTGTTATATATTTTCATGTTTAAAATGGTTTTTTTGTTACAGAATTACATAAAAAGAGTAATGAATCAGTTTTTAAAAGTTTAAATTAAAACATATAATTTGTACATAGTGTAGTTTGTCTGTAAAACCTGTAACCAACAATAATTTATAACCACTATGTGTGTATAGGCTGGGTAAAATTGCAACATTGCATTTGAAACATATCGTCTCTGCAGTTTGCAATGTATTTTTCTTCTTCATGATTTCTTGCACTCGTTTTTCTGGAAAGTTTTTATAAAATACACTTTATTATAAATTGATACATCAACATATAACATTATTGTTATACAGTATTTGAATTTCTTGCTTCTAACTTGCATAGTGGTTATACAGTGAAACCACCTGGTACAGTACGTTCGTGCATAGTGGTTATACAGTGAAACCACCTGTTACAGTAACTTTGTGCATAGTGGTTACGCAGTGAAACCACCTGGTACAGTACTCACCTTTGAGCATAGTGGTTACACAGTGAAACCTCTTAGTACAGTTCCTTCATGCATAGTGGTTACGCAGTGAAACCACCTGGTACAGTACCTTCGTGCATAGTGGTTACGCAGTGAAACCACCTGGTACAGTACCTTCGTGCATAGTGGTTACGCAGTGAAACCACCTGGTATAGTACCTTCGTGCATAGTGGTTACGCAGTGAAACCACCTGGTACAGTACCTTCGTGCATAGTGGTTACGCTGTGAAACCACCTGGTACAGTACCTTCGTGCATAGTGGTTACGCTGTGAAACCACCTGGTACAGTACCTTCGTGCATAGTGGTTACGCAGTGAAACCACCTGGTACAGTACCTTCGTGCATAGTGTTTACGCAGTGAAACCACCTGGTAGAGTACCTTCGTGCATAGTGGTTACGCAGTGAAACCACCTGGTACAATACCTTCGTGCATAGTGGTTACGCAGTGAAACCACCTGGTACAGTACCTTCGTGCATACTGGTTACACAGTGAAACCACCTTAATTTGTGCATTTATAGAACAAATTTTAGATTCTAATAATAAAAAGCAGGTAAAAAATTTTGAAAATTAGTATTAATGAATAAAAATAATAGGACTAAACTAACCTTGAAGCAGTAACTTCGGCTTAGAAAAGAAGAAACTTAGATTGCGACGTGAAGACTTCACTCTCTGTGCAGTGACGTATTTAGGGGGGGGGGGGCTATAGGGACTGTAGCCCAGGGCAGCAGAATTTAGGGGGCAACAAAGGAGTTGGAAGTTACAAGGCATGTAATGGTATTTTGAGAATATTTGAAAATTAAGGGCGTCAATGTCAAGTACAAAGCACTGTTCTTTACAAAATATTATTAAGTTACGGCTGTCATCTAACTGTGTTACGAATGTATGTAAAGAGCGAGAGCGGCAGAAGTTGTGTACTTTTGTTGATAGGCGGGTCCGGGGAAGAGGGGTAGAGGAAGACGTATGTATGTCTGATGTTCACCGCCAACTCGCGCCCCTACCCCACCCCTACCCTGAAACGGCCTCGAGTCTGACTGGAGATTCTCTTCCTCTTCGCGAATTCGCTGAGTGACGCGCCGCGCCCTTTAAACGCAGATTATAGTGTATGGTACCGTACTGTATTTGGTTGTGGTTTATTGCACAGTGTGACTGTGCAAGGAAGTATGAGGAGTCTGGAGTTGAATGGAACTGTGAACATTATTACACTTTAAACTACTAACACTAATTGATCAATGTACAAAATTGTGCACTTTTTATAACAAAGATCTCCCTTCCCCAGAAGATTTTGCTGTGAATGTCAACATTTATTTTTTTTCTTAAAGGGACTTAATGAACAAGAACGTCCAAAAAGTATTTTTGACCTCTATAAACTGTTACATGTCTATGGAGTTCAAGACATATACCCCTATGTTAACATAGCATTGAAACTTTTTTAACGATCCCTGCATCGAACTGTTCAGCTGAGAGATCATTTTCGGTTCTCAAACGAATAAAAACCTACATGAGATCGACGATGACTGAAGCACGTTTGAGGGATGTGGCTGTTCTAACTATAGAGTCTGAGATGACGAAAAAATTAGCATTTGATGATGTCATCAATTCATTTTCGGACTCTAAAGCAAGAAGAAAGTTGATTTAATCGCCATAGACATGTAAATAATATAAAGTTGTGTTCTATTTTTTACTTTAAAAATTCTACATTTTACTTTCCAGCTTAGCTTGCATACTTACAACTCATGTATTACTTGATTTATTATTGTAAATTGTTCTTATTTCCATTCTACTAAATTAGTCATATTACAACATTTGTAAACTAAAATACACAACTAACATTTCAATTAATAACGCGATTAAAGTAAATTGGTTTTAACTTATAGTGTTCAGCTTAATGCTCTTTCACACGATCCGGCGAGCGCCGTGCGGCGATCGCCTGATGCGGCGTTGGGCTATGGGAGTAGATAAGTCTCTCCACACGAGATCCGGCGGGCGCCGCGCGGCGTCTCCCCGCCGGACTCCCCTACGCCGGACATGCGGCGTCCACGCCGGACCACTTTGCGAAGGGCTATTGTTTCTTATTGAGGTTTTCACCACAGAGTAAATTTCTTTGCTCTGTGGTTTTCACACGGTCCGGCGCGCGCCGCGCGGCCAAACCTCCAGTCTTGGATCTGCCACTGGAGAGTGAAGACGTACGTGTACTACAGTATTGTTTTTGTTCAAGTGTTGTGTTTTGTTGTTGAAGTGTGTGAGTAAAAATGAGTGAAACACAAGTAAAAAAGTTCCAAAATTAAAATAGAACCATTTCCCGAAGTTTTGCCCACCTCTCGCGAAACACGCTGCACACACACACACACACACACACACACACACACACACACACACACACACACACACACACACACACACACACACACGCACGCACGCACGCACGCACGCACGCACGCACGCACGCACGCACGCACGCACGCACGCACGCACGCACGCACTCACGCACGCACGCACACACACACACACACACACACACACACACACACACACACACACACACACACACACACACACACACACACACATATTAAGGAACTTACCTTATTGTAACGGCAAGCATTTCCATAGGTTGGATGGAGTTCCTCATGTTTGTATCTTGTTTTTGCAGCTTGTCTTTCAGTTTGTCATAAAGTTCATCAAATGATTTGATTGACATGCGAAAGTACGAAAAGAATCTTTCCTCACTGTTCCGCAATGAATTGAATAAAACTTTGAAGGACCCAGAAGGATTTCGATTTTGAAGCAATGGGTGAATCCAAAACCGCCTATTTTTTTCTTTTTATTCGCCGTCTCCATAGCAAGTACATAGCTAAAACTTTCTTCTTCCGCGATGTTAACATTATAATAGCTAAGCCTCAACTGAACAGTCAAAATGTAGGAGCGCCGCGCGGCGCGCGCCGGACTAAACCAACATCGTGTGAAAACATCATGCTTGTGGCGCGGCGGGCGCCGCACGGCCCGCGCCGGATCGTGTGAAAGAGCAGTTATGTTGATACCTACTACCTACTAAGTTTTCAGTACAACATTAGCTATGATACAAACAAAGGGCGGGGGCGCGGCAGATAGCCGCTATATCCCCTAGGCGGCAAAACGTGAAATACGCCACTGGGTGGGGGGGGGGCGGTGGCAAATTGTGTCTAGCCCAGGGGCGGCAAATCTTCAAATACGCCTCTGTCTCTGTGCTGTGATGGACAGAATCTTGTCTTGTTGTGTTGATAGACTGATTGACAAGCTAGTTTGAACAGTTTCTAATAGGTGTCGCTCATAGTGACATATTAAAAGTGGTTTGAAGCCTTTGAAGAATCCACTGTACAGTAAGGAATAATAAGCTAAGAAAATGGTGGTTAAAATGGCATAACCACAATGCTCTAAAGGTTTTAACTGTGCTAAATTTATAAAATTCAGCAAAAAAAGGAACATATTACATTTTAAATAAAAGGTGGATATTACATTTTAAATATTTTCTAAAGGTTAGTAGAGCCACAAGTTTAAATCATGAAAAACAAGAATCATCAAAAATATGCAAAGAAGAGATAGTAAGTATATATTTCAGTAAGAAAATCTATGATAGAAAAAAATTGCTCATGTTCTATAGGTTTATGGTTTGGATAGATTTTTTTAATCCATTTGTTGTTCACAGGACATTACAAAGTTTGCCACAACAACGTAAAAAAAAAAAAAAAAATAATAATAATAATAAGATGACAACCCATTTGGATTTTATAATATTTAAAGAATCACACACCACAAAAACTTATATACTTTCTTTTCAATTGTAACTTGCCAGTCTGACCTAGAGAAACTATAATGTAGGCAGCACAAAAATAACTTAAATAGCAATATTATAATTAAATTACATACATTTTATGAATAGTTGTGAATACGAAACAATAGACTTTTTAAATAAAGATACTGGTTTTGTAGTAGTTCAGCAAAATATTAGAAGCATGCGAGCAAATTTTGATTTATTTTTAGCCGAAATTTCTATTTTAAACCATTTACCAAAAATAATCATATTTTCTGAAATATGTATAAAAAGTTCAGAGGTATCTCTCTATCAAATACCAGATTACAATTCCTTTCTTGAAACTAACGAAAATTACAGAGCAGGAGGTGTAGCTGTTTTTTTACACAAAACTATGAATCAGGTTACTCAAATCGATACACATTTAAGATTTAAAACTGCGGATGTAATTAATTGGTATATCATTTAAATATTTAGAGTATGAATTAGTTTTAATTGCCATATACAGACTTCAATCACAATCAGAAAACTTATTTGTGGACGAACTTGGTTTATACTTATCTGGCATAAAATTTAAATCGAACGTGAGTGTAATAATTTTAGGTGACATGAACTTAAACTTACAACAGGATAACTTTTTAATTGATGAATATAAACTTACCATATCTTCTAATGGATTTCTATCACTAATAAATGTACCCACAAGAATAACTGACACTTCACAGTCTTGTATAGATCATGCCTTTATACGAACTAAAAATGTAAATAAGGTTAGGTTTGAAGTTTGAAGCCGCCGTGATTGACAGCAAGATAACGGATCATTGTTTGACAGCTGTTAATGTAAAAGTGAATAGCAGTGCAACAGCTGACTCGGTCAAGGTCACGACTGCGAACACACGGTTAACCTACCGATTAGATTTCAGGCTTCTTGATAAGCAGCTTAATAATACAGACTGGAGCACTGTTTTTCTTCAAGACGATGCTTCAAAGGCTTTTGATATTTTTATTGGCATTTTACAGGAAAAGTTAAGTAACTGCAGGAAAATAATCAACATAAAGAAATTAGGATTTTCTAAATTAAAACCGTGGATAAATATTTTGACATGTAAAGATTAAAACAAGAAATTCCCTTTTTAAAAAGGTAAAAGAACAACCAAATAATTTAGAATTAAGGAAACATTTTAATGAGTTTAGGAATAATTTACAAAAAGAGATTAGTAGTCTTGAGATGGTTTGATAGTTACTTGAGGGGCAGAAGGCAGTGTGTAAAAATTAATGGGGTATTGAGTGTTTCAGTTGAAATGAAGTATGGTGTACCACAGGGATCTGTGCTCGGTGCAGTCTTATTCCTAGTCTATATCAATGATTTATGTAACGCGAGGCTGTACGGAAAGATAACATCGTTCGCGGATGATACTGCATTATGCTATCATGGAAATTCATTAACGGAAATAGAACGTAACATGAATCTTGATCTTCAGGCAATTCAATGGTGGTTCACCAAAAACAATATGATATTAAGTACAAATAAAACAAGTTCATTAATTTTAGTCTTAGAGGGGAAGCACTATTTGAAAACAAAATTATTTATAAGTGCATTGAATGCGTTTGTAAAAATGATTATTGCCAAACAAAATGTAATTAAATTTTTCAAGAAAATTTTATAAAATATTTAGAGGTTACTTTGGATAGTAATATTAACTGGAAGCAACATTTAAATGAGCTGAGGAAAAAATTAAATAACATAATTAGAATATTTTACTTCCTTAAAAACATGTGTAATAGTAGTGTTCTGAGAACCTTGTATCGTTCTTTAGTTCACAGTAGGTTGGAGTATGGAAACGTATGCTGGGGTGGAACGTACTATTCAAACTTAAAATCACTCATTACAATACAAAAACAGTATGTGAGACTGATAGCAAAAAAACCAAGACGTGAACCATCCTTTCCACTGTTCTCCTCTTTCAGAATTCTTCCACTTAGACATTTATATGTGTATAAGGTGTTGAAAATATTTTTTATCAGAAGCAAAGGCAGCAGTGGAAGTAATGTTTATAGATCAAAATTAAGAAAAAATGAAGCTATTTATGTTCCAAGACCGGTAAGCACATTTTATAAAAAATCTTTTAACTATTTAGCACCATATTTATTCAATATGATATCTGCAGAATTAAGAAAGATAGAGAATGTTCATATGTTTAGAAATAAAATTAGGAAATGGTTACACACAAATTTTACAGTAGAAAATTATATAAATAATTCACATTTAAATGATTCATACATCACATTTGTATACCATTTTGAAAATATATTGAAACATTAGATAACTCTTAGCAATTTTTTAAAGTAAAATGCCATAGTACAGTTTTCATTCAATATAAAGGCTCTAAAAATAAATATTGATATGTATTTTATACAAACAAAATATATTTTCTGATGTACAGTTTGGAGCATTATAAATTAAATCTTATTGTAAAATTATTATTTATGTGTCATTGTTAGGTCAACAGCATTAACAAAATTTCAATATTAAGAGTTCCTCCACACAGGCTTAGCCTTGGAGGTTTACATGTTTATTTTCTCAGCAGAAGTATTTTCTTTTTAGTTTCCTTTTCAATATTCTAGGTCAGACTTGGTATTGTATATTTATGGGTGTGTATAAGACGGATATAATTGTTTGTTCTGTAATTGACTGTATGTGATTTGTTGTTAATTATTGTAATTGTTACTTATATTATGTTTTTGTGGTGGAAGCTATATGTACATATGTAATTTTTGAGATGAATAAAGATATTATTATTATATTATTATTTTACAACCATCAACATATACGTCTCCACACTGTTAGCTTTATTGCGATAAATGTCGTAGGTGCATGCACAGAGACAAGAATGATGCAAAGAATATATTCATGAAAACTTAACATAAACAAACATGTCCGACTTCTCTCGTTGTCTTGCCACCTGATTGGTAAAATATAAGGTAAAAGAAATGGTAACTCTAGGGCTGTATTTATAAGGTGTAAAAGGGTTAATAAATTGCGTACACATTTATATTGATATTTTATTAAAAATGCTCATCATTCAATCACCTAAAAGGAACAGAGGTATGATCTGAAGGAATAAAAAATAAAAATTAAACATCTCAAAAGATTTATTTCTATAGGCAACACAATATTATACATGACTTGTGCTTAGTGGCAACCTGAGAAAAAAGTGGCTTCACATGATCACACTTATATAATACACAATACATTGAGGAAGAACAAACATTTAACAGTTCAGTATCTATAGTGGGGCCTGTTAAAGAACTGGTGTCATAAAGGTTTTAATTGTTCTACTGTACTAATGTTTGGTAAAATACATCGTAGAATCTTTAAACTACATTCATTCCATAACACAATTTAAAACTGTTATAACACTAATTATTATTAATTAAAATTACTCTTAACTCGTGTAAACCCTCATCTTAATACAGTAATACCTAATAAAGATCTAAACACCAGAAATTGCATCCAATTCACAGACATATAATGTAAGCTAACATATTTTATAAAACAATAGTGTAAAATAATCATCCAAAATTGGTTTTTATGATAACTACCTTTGAAGAACATTATTTCAAAATTAAAAAACCGAATCGTCTGTACACTAAAAATTGTAAATGAGCTGTACAAGTATAACTTGCGAGGTTTACGGTGGCACTTGGCTTGGTGATGAGAAGTAGACTAACTGTCATTCAATGGCACCGAAGGAACTGCCAAGCCAGTGTGTGCCAAATAGTAAATAAAAAATAAAATCATCTAATATTTAATTTTTTTTATAACCTGACCTTAACCTTGCTATTGATTTTCATTTTTTCGTTAGTGCAATTTAAAAAGTTGTTCTATTTTATGTAATTGTTGACTCATTTATTCAATCAATAAATAGTGATATTAAAGTTATTTTCTATTTATTTGTTTATAGATTTTTATGTTGAAATAAAAAATGAAAACTTCCTTTCCGATTAGCCTTTAATAACGATTTTAAACCAACAACAAAGGAGATGAAAAGAAATAATTTTCTACTTGAGAGGCGATGCAAGCCCAGCTCTTTGGGCAACAAGCAAACTACGAGATCAGTCACATGGTGGAGGGGTGCAAAAGTGGTGTGACTGCACTCCCCTCCCATCCTAATATTATTCCCCTCACACGTGGACCAAGTGACACGTAAGCCTCGCGAGTTGTAATTCATGTGACCAATATTGAACAGTACGGGTTGTTAAAGCATTTCTACACCCAGCTGATCAAAATTGATAACCATTTATTTTAAAACAAATCATCTGGCAACCATAACATTTGCCATTGGGTACTGAAAAGCGATTCTCACTAACATTTGACTTAGTTTGTAATAAACACTTCATTCTGATTTACTAATAATTCTCATTCAAACTATATGTTATAAATCTACTGTCTTGACTACTTTGTCCTTAACAATACATCGGTAGACAAAATAAGCTTAAAAGAAATGTATTTGTGACTTCATACACTACATTAAACATATGTTTGATATAACACTTTTGAATCATTATTTCTTTTTTCGTACATATTACACATATAGTTGTGATTGCCACAACTGAAATTAACTAAACAATAAATAAACTAACACAATATAAGTCTGAAAACGATAAATTAAAAAGGAAAATATTAATGGCACAGTGAAATTGGATAAGAGTAGGAGGAGTTTCTGTTAAAATCTTGCCTTTTGTTTTGTATGGTTGTGTTCAGTAGATGGCCATTATGTATGGTATTGCACACGTTAACTATGTGTAAATTTTACAGTTTGTTCATTTATTGACTTTAAATATGGCCTTTTTTGTATGATTTATTTATTGGTTTGTATTAATAAATTTTATAAAATATTATGTTATGGCTTAGATTACCCCTGACCATCAGTGTAGCGAAGCCAATCTTTTTAGCTAAAATTTCTCTTCTATGTTCTAAGTTTTCTTCTCATCAGAATACAAAATGTTGAATAGTAATTTGTTTTATTTATTACACCAACTATAGCAGTACTTATGTTACATTATTTTTAAAATACTTCAAAAATGTAAAGCTAAATGAGCTGAATCCACTAATAAATACTAATATCTTTTGTTACCATTTGGAAGTGCAGTGATGAGAATTAAGTTATTTTAATATAAAGCATAACAAAACACAACCTTACAAGATGTCATATGGTTTTTACAAATGCATTTACAATTTACATTCGTGATCTCATCCATCACGGTGCATAAAACTGAAAATAAATAAATTAGAAAAACTCAAAATATTGCTAATTCTTACTAAAAGAATAATAACGATTTCTGAGCTTCGAGGCGTGTTTTTTAAAGTAAGTACCGTTTTGGAATCCCGCCTCTGTAGCGCTGCGGTTGGCGTTCAGCACACACGTGCTGGGTACTACTATCTATTGGCAAGCCACAGCCGCCGTTACGGATCCAATTGACTGTATTTAAGGTCATTTATGACTGTTTAAAATTCCTCCTTTGGTTAAAAATGCCACCAACTGTGAATTTTATGCTGTGTACGTTTTCATAGCGCTAAGGGTGTGGAAGCAGCTGACACTCATCGTAAGTATGTCACAATGACAATTAATTTGGTTTAAACAATTTTAACCATCACGATTCTAATGTTCTAAGAATGTGAGAGAACTAGTTAAACTTGCATAACTTTCGGTACTTCAAACAGTCTGTCACAATTTCAATAATCGCACTTCTTGACACTTGAAGATACACTACATAATGATGCAGTTGTAAAGCGTCTGTTTTCTCCAACTTTTTTCATCAACATTTTGCACCAAGTCATCAGTAATGAGTGAAGGTTTCCGACTTCGTTCATCATCATGCACATCCGCACAACCTTAAAAGCTCTCACCAATTTCCATACCATCCCATCACTCATTCTGTTTTCTTAATAAACTTCACAGATCTTCGATGAATGTCAGATGCTGTCATGACTTTATTGTTACGAAAACTTATCACAACATGTACTTTACAGTTGGCAGCATTTTTAATCAGAGGAGGAATTTTAAACAGTCATAAGCGACCTTAAATACAGTCAAATGGGTCCGTAATGGCGGCTGTGGCTTGCCAAAAGATAGTAGTATCTAGCACGCATGCGCTGGACGCCGATCGCAGCGCTACAGCGGCGGGATTCCAAAACGGTACTTACTTTAACAACAACGCCTCGTATTTATTTTGATTTTAATTTAACCCTTTCAGGAGTGCCTATCATATGATGTGTAGACATAAATATATCGTATCTCTTTAATAGACCAGCTACCAAACCAATACAAAAAAATATGAGGGTTATATTTGTAGACATTAATAGCTGACAATATATCATCCACTCGATGAAGGTACAATAGAAAACTTGTAATCAACATTCCTTTCATAACTTCACTACAAGTGTTCTTATTGTATTTGTCTAGTACTATGAAGTATACCTCTAGTACTATGAAATCAACATTTCCGATGTAATTTAATACAAGTGCATGGTAACACTTCAACAAAAGTAAGAAAGAGATGTCTTATTTAATACTAAGACTTGGGTTTGTATTTAAATATTTTTCCACCTTTGAGAAATTTCACACTGTACAACAGTTTTAAAGCCATTTATTTTTAGTACGACTCCAATTTCACCGTAATCCCAACTTTGTGGTAATCTGAGCATATTCTGAAAACACATTTAATTCAAAATGTTTATATTGTGACAAGTCAGCTTACCAGAACACCATTACGAATCATTTTTATATTAATATATAATTCACCATCATTTTATGTAACACAGTAAGTAATATGATTTTAAATTAACTTAGTATCTCTCTATGACGTAAATTCTATTTGCATGCTTTTTTCCTTGCTTGAATTGGAACAAATGTTTATAAATGTTTTTAAGATAGGAATAAATTTGTGTAAAGAGAATACATTATGTTTCATGTTTAAAAAGCATGCACTGGGTACAGACGGAGACTAGAGCAACTAGATTGCAATCAACAATAGAATGGTTATAAGCAGATTTAAATACTTTATTAAATATCCTTTGAAAATCCGAAGTTTTTTCCTAGTTTAATGATATCTGGCAAACCAAGCAATCTTGTTATACTTCACTTTCCACTTATCATCAAAGTAAAAAAGTATTATACATAATTTTAAAATGTTTACTTTTATTTTAGTCAATTTGTTCACGATCTGGCTACCATAACACTCATCAAGAGTTTATATGTACGAAATCATGTCATACAATTTATATCACTTGGATGTTTATAACAGAATTTTACTGCTGAACTTTCTAGAAAAACCTCACACCCTAATGTCTAAAATATTTGATATACTTTTTAAATAAATAAAACAAGTAAAAAGCTACATATAAAATCTAGAATATAAAATAAAACTGTAAAAATACAACCAAAAGTTCAGATTTAACTTATCATAGTTATTCACTATATATAATATATAATAGGAACATAATTCATTTAACTACAACAATATACAAGAAAGTCACTTTACAAATATGTATTAAGGTAGAAATATTTTCTGGCAGAAGCCCTGTTAGTGATAAAATTATTACAGATGGCCCTTCTAATCAAATCTGTAATATATTTAATATTGACAGCAAGGGCAACTGTAATTGACTTTGGAAGTATTGAATCAGGTTTGGTAATGTAACGTACAAAGCGTATTAGGATGGAATACAACACATATTTGTAACTCTCCACAACATTTATTTAAAAAGCACTTTCGCTGGTTAAGGAATTATCAGTTTTGAGTGTAAACAGGAAAGCATATCATTTTCAAAAATCCCTTTTTATTGGAAATATTATAATTTGTAAAAACAAACTTCACAATTCAAAGAATTTAATTTATAAATTTTTTTTAATAAATATATATATATATATATATATATATATATATATATATATATATATATTTTAAATTAAATCATTGGAATTGTGAAGTTTATTTTTACAATTAGAAATATATATGTTCGAAACAATATAAAATTGCACCTCAAGTTCTTGACCTAGCATTATGAAGCAAATAGGAACCTATGACCTCAATAGCGAATCCCGGATTTAAAAGCACAGTTATTCATAATTCATTCATAAGACGAAAATCGTCAAGATAGGGGCGAATATGAGGGGCAAATGAGTGCGAGGATTGTAGATGAACAAGTGTAGTCATTGTTACTAACTAAGGCCAACAATTCCTCAGAAAAAGCTATTTATTAATAGCCCAATAGCCAGGGCAACTAAGCGACCTACAGCTTTACATGGAATCCAAACCACGCTTTGCTTGTGTGGTGGCTCAGTGGCTAAGGCTTCGGACTGCGGAGGGCAAGGTTCGAATCCCCACTGAGCTAACGGTCAGCACTTTACTCGTTAAATAATGTTCACGCACATTTCTGCAGGCCCATGTGAACTGGCGAGTGAAGTTTTATTTATTAAAATCTAAAAAAAATCTTAGTGTTGATTTAATTTTCAGCTAACTGACAAGCCTGACACACAATTCTCTTCCTAATACAACATCCGACCATTGACTACCTTCCAACATGGACGCCACAGACTTCTCTACACTCCGTTCACTGTTTAGTTGCAGCATGGGGCTTATGGAGGGCAGCCACACTATTATAAATAAAATAAATAACTTCTTAATTTGGAACGTTTTTTAACATACAGCTTTGTTTTTCAAAAAAACTCAAGTCATACAAAAATTACATGTTATTGCTTAGGACTAGGCTAAAATCACAAAACAAAATATATTTTACACAACTTATATTTCAAAATAATCATATTCCAAATGTAGCTTAAGTTTATTTTGAAAAGATACATAGCTGAATGCTTTGAAATTATGATGAATTCCGTTGTAAATCTGGGGAGCAAAGTAAGAAAAAGCATTCCTTTCCTCCTCAAGTCTGACTTTGGGTACCTCTAGAATGCTGTTCTAGCATGTGCGATGTTCTCTAACCTCTGAATAAACCCGCAGCATGTCCCTCAAATAAGTGGGTATACCAGACAGCAGAATCTTGTGGACTAAACAAGCCACTTCCAAACTAAATATATGCTTTATTGGAATCGTTTTTGCTTTTTCTCGAGCTTGACTGACATGGTCATATTTCCTGAGACCATACACAAACCTAATGGCTGAGTTTTGCAGTCTTTGGAGTGAGACAGTGTTGTCAAGAGATAACCTACTTCCGAAGACTGGAAGCGCATACAACATTGCAGGGAAAATAATACTATTGACTCTTTATAGCTTGGGTTGCTCTTGGAGCAAACCCCTAGGTCTAAATAAAACTCTCAATCTGCATATTGTGCTGGGGGTTACATTTCTAACATGAAAGGAAAATTTCATGTTTAGGCCTCCGGATTACTGAATTAACACTATATAGTAGGTTATTTACCTTTGTGATCCGTCAAGTAATCCAACATTTGTAGCTTTGCTACGCGCGTTTCAACCTGCCATCTTGCAGGTCATCATCAGGCTGAACGTGAAACTAAAATAAAACTACATTTTTCATTGGTGAACACTTATCGCCGTGAAGGTCGTCAAAGTTAAAAATGAATAAATAAAACACAAAACATGAAGACACGAACTCGAACATCGGACATACACTGTCTGTCCTTGGCCAAGGTAGTACCAGCCGTACCGACACCCACAGAAGTTGGAGCGGTACTGCAAGGGCGTGTGTGGTGACTGGTGGGGTCTTGGTCAGCTGTTGTTATCAATGCTTCTGTTACGTGTGTGTCCTTGACATCTGCCATCTGAATCCATGATACCTATAGCGGTGTTGTAAATTAAATTCGATGTGAAGGAAACTTGTTGATTTAGAACGTTGTTTGGTTCAGTTTTTATTGCCTTGTAAATTTGAAACTCTTCTAAGCAGTTTAGAAACCGACCTTTCTTGCATACATTGAGAACCTTTAAGTTATTTTGGAAGTCTGTATAATTATGGTTGTTGTCGATAAGGTGAGGGGCGAAGGCTGATTTAGTTTGTGACTGTTTGATGGATCTGGCCGGTAAATGCTCTTTAAAACGTTTTTTAAATGATCTGGTTGTTTGACCAATATAATATTTTGGACAGTCGTCACAAGACAATCTGTATACTCCTGTAGTGTCTTCAATAGGTTTTTTCTCAGTCAGGCGGGGTTTCAACATGATATCTAGTTTATTGTTGGTTTTGTATGAGACAGTTACATTATTTCTTGCCAATTCGTTTTTTATCGTGTGATTTGGCCCTGTTGAACCGTATTCCATAGACACATACTTTTTATTTTCACTAGAATCATTTTGTTGTGGCTGTGGATTGTTTAGTTTGCTTTGTTGTTTTCTTGTTATCAACTATATTGCTTGGGTATCCGTTTTGAGTTGCTATATATTTTATAGTTAAAATTTCATCTTTGAAATCCTCCTCGCTTAGTGGGACGTATAAAAGTCTGTGGACTAGGCTGTTGTTCGATGTTCGAGTTCGTGTCTTCATGTTTTGTGTTTTATTTATTCGTTTTTAATTTGTGTTTTATTTATTCATTTTTAACTTTGACGACCTTCACGGCGATAAGTGTTCACCAATGAAAAATGTAGTTTTATTTTAGTTTCACGTTCAGCCTGATGATGACCTGCAAGATGGCAGGTTGAAACGCGCGTAGCAAAGCTACAAATGTTGAATTACTTGACGGATCACAAAGGTAAATAACCTACTATATAGTGAAAGGAAAAGGCTAATTGTGTGTCTAATGTTACGCCTAGAATCTTAACAGTCTTGGATACTGTACAGGCTACATTGGAAGGATGGTATAGTACCAGCTGAGTATCGTCTGCATACGAGTACAGAGAAAAATGAGTTAGTACAGATTCAAGATCTGCTGTGTATAAAAGAAACATAATAGGGCCCAGACAGCTGCCCTGAGGCACCCCTGAGACAAGTGACATCTGAGAAATTATTATTTACTTTAGTGACCCGAGTTCTCCCAGACAAGTACAAATCAAACCACATCACCACATTACTACCAAACCCATAATAGTTCATCTTAGCAAGAAACATTTCAAAATTGACAGATTCGAATGAATGGGAAAAGTCAAGAGAAGCCAGACTACCACAGAGGCCTTTGTCCTTAGATGAAAACAGTTTGTCACTTAGATTCAGTAAAGCTGATGAGGTGAAGCCCTTTCTGAAACCTGACTGGCTGTCAGGCAAGATGTTGTTACAGTCCAAGAAGGAAACCAACTGATTACAAACAATCCTCTCCAATATTTTGGACATTGCTGGTAATATTGAGATGTGCCTTAAATCAGACAAACAAGAAGGACTATCAATCTTTGGTAGGGGTATAACAAGGCTCTTTTTCCAGACAGAGGGAAAATGGCCACTGAGGAGAGAAAGATTGATTATATGGGCGATGGCACCGATGCAGAATGGACTAACAGCTCTTATCATTTGGATAGAAATTCCATCTGACCCAAGGGAGTTGTTGAAATCTTATTTATTATATCCTTCACCTCGCTCTCACTCACTTTACAAAACTGAAAACTTGTTTTTACTCTGTCACTTGTTGTATTTTGTAAAAGGCAAGCCTCTCTATGCTTACTTTGTGTCCACTACCTATAGCAGCAAAATAGCGATTTATATCACTGGGTGTCACATTTTGCATTCCAAACTCGCAAAAACTATTGCCGGTTACCTCGCTAGCAAGCAATGTTGCCCAGAAGGATTTAGAATCCTTAAAATTCAGCCTTTCCGCAAAATAATCTTTCTTTGCTTTTCGAATCACATAGTTGAGGTTATTCTGTGCCTTGCAATATGCTTCTTTGGCGAGTATACTTTTACTGGAAATAAAGCACTTTTTTAACTTATCATTGAGCTGAGTCAGGTTTTTTATTTCATAGTTCCGCCAAGGTGCCTACCGTCTCATCCACCCCATTATGAAGTTTTATTCAGTCCCAGTCAACCACACAGAACTCCAATGTAAACCTGTCTAGATCTAACTTAGAGAAATCCCCAAAAGTTACAAATTTCTCCTTGACTCTCCTTTTGACTTTACAGGAACAATCACAGAACACAAGTTTGTGGTCCATGATGCGCCTGCCTCGACAGTCAAAGATACCAGATGTGTCGATCAGACCCACATTTATGTCACTCAAAGATTTGATCTCGATTATATGGTCAATTAGCGCCTTCAATTCACGCGGGTCGCTTCTTTAATGAGCTGAGCAAGGTTTAAAGATTCTAAGAGGTTTGTGGGGAATTTGAACAAAGGTTTAGTTAGGTTTAGTGAAAGATCAATATTTGTGTCTCCAACCAACACAACCTCAGAAAGCATATCAATAAAAAGTGCATGGAAAAGACTAATAAAACATGAACAAGCAACGTTGGGGGATTTATAAACCACACAAATACATAAGTGCAAACCATGTGCTCTCCCAACACAAAAAAAATATTCTAAACAATTGTCTATACTATCAAGATAGATACGCTTCATATCAAATTTTCTTTTTAAATAAAGAGCAAACTTTTTAGTTTCACGTTCATTTATTTACCTTTTTTACCTGCACCATGTAAAGGTTAACCTACTTATTTGTAAGTACGTTTTCGTATATTTATTTAATTAATGACTCAGTATTGCTATTATTTAAGACATATTAATATTACTCTATTTGAATGTTGTCTATTTCTGTAAAAAATGCATGGGTAAATAGTTGATTTTTTATTTATGTTTATAAATAAATAGTGTATATTATTGTACAATGCAGATCAAAACATTATTCTTATGGCCGAATGAAGGGTATAATCATATGATAAAAATAAATGTACGCTAGCAAGAAAACATTCCCAATGCTCGTGGGAATATCTGCTGTAAGATAGAAATGATATACAACAAAAAATTAACTATTAATAAAAATTTAAATTGTAAATGAAGTAAACATGGCCCTCCAAATGTTCTGAGGCACAACGTGATGCGTACATTATTACCATATATGGGAACAAAATGTCAATTAAAACGGGGTCAACCAATTGGAAGACGACGTGGCTGGCAAGTGACAGGAGGTTGGTGACGATACGGAAGTGATGTGGAAAGTCCAAGTTCGTTTCGGCAGGTGAAAAGAGCTATTAGCGTGGAAGTGCCGGCCGGAGTAGGAAGTTAATCGAACGTAACATGTAAGACCTTGTATTTGTATAATCTATATTTTAAGATATTGACAAGAATTATATGATTTGATAATATTGTAAGTTTTCTAAATTTGTATTTAAATACGGTAATGTTTGATTGAACGATTTGATTGAAACGCTGAACAACCATGGTTTACCGTTACAAATAAAACAAAAAACAAAAATAACAAGATTAGTAAACCTACAACTTCATCTGAAAAACATACAGCTACATCAATTAAAAACAAAGTACAATCAGTTCAGGAAATAACAATAATCAATAAACATAGAAATTATAATACAAACTTATTAAAGAATAACAATAACAAAAAAAAAACCCAATAAGAGACCAACATATATATCCTTAAAAACAAAATCAATCACAATTAGAGGTGATAGCCATAGTTGACATATCGCAGAACTTGTGAGGGAACGAACAACTAATACAGTATACGAACAGCTGTATACGGCATCTGTAAACCTGGAGCCCGACTGAAAAACATCGTGCATCGAGACCCCTGGAGCTCAACCAACAACTGCGAAGTGCTGCTCGCCGGGACCAACGACGTAGCGGCGGGTGATCCTCGTGACATATATCACAGTTTGGAGCACTACATCAACGATAGACCAGATGGCACCGAGATCATCATTGCCACACTGCCACACAGGTACGATCTGCACCCAGACCATCGCATCCATTATGACACATCTCGTGTAAATGCCTTCATAGAACAGCTGGCTCGTCGTCATGGCATTGAATTGCTGAGGATGGATGGTATTAATCGAAAGTTCTTCACTAGACACGGGCAACACTTGTCTATGCGTGGCAAACGTCTGATAGCGGGAATGATTGTGAAGATCCTTACAACGTCCGACGCTCCACATCTGAGTCACCAGAGCCAAATCCCAGCCAAAGGAGGAGCATCTCGAGCTACCACACCTTGTCACGGGGCCTTGCAGTCATCCTCTATTGCTAGTGGGAAACCTGCCAGTACGCCTGAGATAGCTACTCTGTACCATCATCATGACTCCTACGCTCACGCTGTGATTGGAGCCCCTAGTCAAAGTGATGCCAATGACATGAGACGCTTTCCAGTTCCAAAAAACATGGTTATCGAAAATTGCTATGTAATAAAGTAAATTCACCTTCCTGTTCTGCTATGGTAGAAGATATATCAAAATGCAAAATCACGAAAAAAAATTTTGTTTTCAACGATTCAAAATTAAATTTTTTTCCGGGATCAATGAAACTGGTTCACCAAAACGCTCAAATTGCCACTAATAAAATAGACGAGCTTTCGCTTATTTGTGACGAGCTGGGACCAGATGTATTTGTAGTCTCTGAACATGGTTTCAGGCCTGAAACTATAAATCATTTCCAAATTCCGAAATTTCAATTGGCCAGTTATTTTTGTCGAAAAAACAATAAGGGGGGAGGTGTGGCACTCTTTGTTAAGCAACCATTAAAATTTGAGCCATTTAAAATTTACAATAGTTCAGATTTTGACTTTGAAGCCAATGGTGTTAAAGTTTTATCAAATTCCTTAGGAAAAGTATGTATAATCGGCTTATACAGATCACCTAATGGCTGTAGCCACTCTTTCTTTGTCAAGTTAGAGTTCCTATTAAATATATTATTTTCAAAATCAGTTAAGTTTTTGTTACTCGGAGATCTCAACATTAATGTAATGGAACCCACCTGCCCCCTCACCCAGCGACTTCGCGATATCTTAAGTACTTTCAATTTAAATTGGTCCGTGAACTCACCTACACGAGTGACTGCTATGTCGAGTATTGCCATCGACAACGTAATTACTAACATACCTCATGCGACAGTCTCTGTTCTGAACACTGCCGTATCTGATCACTATGCACTCGGGGTTGTGGTTCGTGGATGCAATTTGGAAGCTCATTCTTCACCAATCACTATTGCCAGGAATATTAATTCCCAAAACGCCAGTCTACTCAATAATCTGTTAAAACGAGAGACATGGCACTATTTGAATAGCTGATAATGTTGATGACATGTATCATGCTTTTCACAATGGATTTTTATATTACGTAGACATAGCCTGCCCTTTCAAGAATACTAAACAATTAAAACACCCGAAAACTTGTTCTTGGATAACCAAGGGAATTCTTATCTCACGGGAAAAACTCAAATTCTTTCACAAAATATTCGTAACAACCCAAAACGAAAATTTCAAAACCTTTTTCAGAAGATATAGACAAATTTATAGAAAAGTCATACAAGCTGCTAAAGCCTATGACACCAATAAGGTCTTGAGCAATTGCGAGAATTTTTCAAAAACCGCTTGGAAAATTATCAACTCGTCAGCACAACAATCAAAATTTTTAAATAAATCCAAACCAATTGAAATAAAAATTGGTGAAGATATAGTTCAAGATAAACTAACTGTTGCAAATGAATTTAACAGATTTTTTTCCACTGTAGCTTCACCGGACCCAATGTTTAATAAACCCCAATTCATAAATTATATTGGAGAGCCAGTTGCATCCATGGCCTTGACCCCTGTATGTGAGAAGGAGGTGGCTAGTGCCATTCAGAGGCTGCGCCCAAAAAAAACCTGTGACGCCGATGGCTTATCTGTATGGCTTTTAAAACGGTGCTTTCAGCACTTACTGAAGCCACTCACAAAATTAATAAATTTTTCATTTGAAACAGGACGTTTTCCGTCACTTTTGAAGACTGCAAAAGTTGTTCCAATTCACAAAAAAGATGACCCTTCACTCGCGAGCAATTATCGTCCTATTTCAATTCTTCCTGTCTTTAGTAAGATCTACGAAAGGATCTTCTATGATAGACTTTCAAGCTTCATAGATAGTCACAATTTATTGAATCCAGAACAATTTGGATTCAGAAAGGAGAGATCCACAATTGATGCAATCAATAAACTTTTGGACACCGTTGTCGATGGCTTGGAGAGTAAAGAACAAGTGCTTAGTATTTTTCTTGACCTCTCCAAAGCATTTGATTGTGTGCACCATGAGACACTGCTGCACCTTTTAGAAAAATCTGGAGTTAGAGGTTTACCACACAGTTGGCTCACTTCGTATCTTAAAGATCGACACCAGTGTGTACAAATCTCAAATATAACTTCAAATAAAAATAGAATGGTTCATGGAGTCCCCCAGGGATCTATTCTCGGACCACTTCTTTTTTTAATCTATGTGTGCAGATTGAACACAGTGATCCAGAATGGAGAACTGATTCAATATGCCGATGATACGACTCTCTGTATTAAAGGAAAGACATCCAAAGAATTAGAAATAACAGCTTTTATAGAGCTGAGTTCTTGCATCCAACATTTCAGTGAACTGAATCTAAAATCAAATAAAGCCAAATCCAACATAATGAGTTTTTGCCTGCGACAGCAGGAGCTCCAATCTCAACCCCATGTCTTCGTGGATGACACTCTTTTAGAGGCGGTAAATTCCACAAAATTCCTTGGAATGTTCCTTGATAGAGGACTGACTTGGGACGATCATATTGACCACGTTTGTGGTAAAATTGCTTCAGGTATATATGCGTTGCGCAATCTTGCAAAGTTCTGTTCCCCTAGTGTCTTACTCATGGCCTATTATGGCATGGTGTATTCACATCTGGAATACGGAGTGAGACTTTGGGGAAGTTGTGCAAAAAGGAAAATTGAAAGAGTTTTTAAACTTCAAAAAAAGGCTGTCAAAATAATTGCTAAGTTGAACCTCAGAGAGTCGTGCCAGAATTTTTTTAGGGAGTTAAAATTACTGACTTTACCTTGCCTTTATATGTATGAGGTGATACTATACTGCAGATCACGTTCTTCCTTGATTCGTGGCAGAAACGTTCACCAATACTACACTAGAGGCAGGGACAACCTCCGAACACAGCAACACAGATTGGCACTATCAGACCACATGCCACATCAAGTTGGTGTCAGACTAATCAACAAACTCCCTGAAGGATTTCCAATTAATAACCAAACTCAATTCAAAACTCGACTTAGACACCTCTTGGTGTCTAAAGCGTTCTATTCTGTGGATGAGTTCATGATGAGTCGCTGGGAAGATTAAGATTAAATAGCAGGACAGGAAGGCAGTGTGATTGTGGCTGTATGAATGTTAGTAATGTAGTAGTAATGTATATGAATGTGGGGTGAATGACCATTTGTTGTTTAGTTTAAGAATTTTTAACACATTTTAAATATTTCTGTATATAATATTGACGATTGCATGACATGTTAAAATTGTTACAACGCAATAAAATAAAATAAAAAAAAAAAATAAAAAAAAAAAATTGATGACTTTTACAACAAAAATTAATAATTTGTAATTTAATTAGTAGTGTAATATAATTTAATTTTTGAAATTATTTCCAATTTTGTTGTCTGCCCTAGGAAAGGATTGATCCTCCGATATAAATATTTTCTCATACATTTTTCTATAATAATTAACATATGTATCTTGTAAATGGTAGTCTTCTCGTGATTGAATCTCTAAATTGAAGTCATTTGAATTTAAGTATATAACTAGTTTTAAGAATTTTCTAAAAGTAATCAACTCGTGCTCAATGTTTGACTATCTTATTAAATTGAATGAGAATTTGTAATTTGAAATTGATTGTGTAAATGATTGTGTAAAGGTCTTAATTGAAACAAATTAATATGCTTATATTCTCGAGAGGCAAAAACTTAGACAAATAAATTTTCAGATTTTTAAAATGTTAAATTAAGTATGCATGTCAAAATAAACGGACATTCTGCTTGATATTTTGAATTCATTGGGAGTACCTTTTCTCACAATTATAACGCCTTACGCCCCAGGGAAAAGTCAAACGTAAATTTGCCTCAAGTTATAAATATTTTTTTTTTTATAATAGATTTTCACAGGATAAAACAAATAAAAATGTTTCTACAATAATACTTATTGTATATTATTTTACAATGCAGATCAAAAAGTTATTCTTATGGCCAAATAAAGAGTATAATCATATGATAAAAATAAATGTACGCTAGCAAGAGAACATTCCCAATGCTTGAGGGGATATCTGCTTCAAGGTCATTTCCTGTGGGCAGTCTGTCTATTTATGTGTACAATCTCAGCAGGACGGCTAGTAGTATGGAAACACCATATGAAATACACAGGCATATGGAACTCCGTACTGCCAACTAGATGGCTACCACTGAGCGGACACTGTGTCATTATTAAGAGGACCTGTGTCGTGAGCATAGAGCCTATCACCTACAATATCCTCAAAACTTTGTCTCTAAGTAACTGGGTTACAGCACTGCACCACCAGTTAACCATGTGCTGATCAGACATTCCTCAGCAAACGCCATCCAGCACACGTGGCCTTGTAGGCCCATTCGCGGGTTATTAGTGTATATTTCCAGAAGTGAATATGTTAACACATCGCTGGTTATAGGAAAGATACATAAATATCAACCAATTAAAAAAATAACTAAACCGTCTAATTTTCTGATTCATTCCTAAATCCATTAAAGATTTCTAATTAAAGAAGATTTTGTCTTTAAAATTAAATTTGTTTGCTTATGAATATTTTTAATTTTATAATAAGTTTAACTGCTGTTTGTTTGATATATATGTATTTGTTATGGTTGATATTGTTTTAAATTCAATTTCTTCAACAAAGCTTGTCACATATACGTATTATTTTATTGTTATGTGTTGGAAATTTTGTTGTTTTATATTTTAATCTAGTTAAGTTCTAAAGGATGTTTTACATTAGATATAATTGTTTTATATTGATGTTTAAAGTGTGTGAGTGATAAAGTATATATCACACGTTACTGAGTTCATTACAAGTATATTAGGAGGGATAGGACACCAGCAAATCTACCTTAGAAGACAAGTCGACTAACGTCTTACAATAGCAAACAAATACAGGAACAACACATTATTTACAAACGTTCAGTGCCAATAGCACTTTAATCAGGTGAGTTGTGGCTAAGCTGAGTTGAAATTTGTAAATAATGTACTGTTTCTTTATTTGGTTACTACTGTACGTTGTTAATGGACTTGTCTTCTGAGGTAAGTTTTTTTTATGTCCTATCTCTCCTAATATACTAATTCCTAGCCTAGTGTCCTTTAACCTAACCTAAAAAATGAGTTCATAACAAGCGACAGCAAGCATTATGTCATTATCTGAACCAGCTAGTTTTTGATTCCTGAACACAACTC
This sequence comes from Stictocephala bisonia, assembly GCA_035578905.1. Classification (NCBI taxonomy): domain Eukaryota; kingdom Metazoa; phylum Arthropoda; class Insecta; order Hemiptera; family Membracidae; genus Stictocephala; species Stictocephala bisonia. Next base: position 1,052,968 of record JAQJVL010000003.1, read on the forward strand.
AGCATAAACAATACTACTGACAGTACTGCAGATTGTTGTCACGGATGTTTAGGTTGGTGTGAGTTAGAACAATGGAGTGGGTAAAGTGTAGAGCTGGGGCGGAATGGTCTGGTGCCAGTGCACACCTTACCATTTTTAATCTCCCATATTTTTAAGTAACTTGTGGTAATCATGAGTAAGTCTATTTTAGCTGGGCACATTTTTAAAGTGACTTTCTGGTAATTTATTGTTTTACGTAATTTTAAATAATAAAAAACTAGTTAACTAACAAAAATAAGACTAATAATTCAAATAGTAAAACAAAATGTTGAAAATGAGTACTATGTCCAATATAAAATACAATATTGGTAATACTGAAGCGGTTGCCAATAATATATATATATATATATATATATATATATATATATATATATATCAAGACAATATAAGTGAGTAATACGCAATATTTAACTAAGCCTAAAGTTGGGAAATAATGTCATAGGAGTAGGTTATTGTAAGAGAGAGGGAAATGTAGGAAGGTTTTTATGTTTACTAAACACACAGTTCACTAAGAGTGACCTTCGATAAAAGATAAATCACAAATTTACTATATTTCTGTTTGTACATTCTGTAATACTAGATATTTTAATCTTATCTTTTAAAAACATCTGTACTTAGTTAAATCTATAACTAAATTTGACTAGTATGATATAAATTTTAAATAATAATGACTCATAAAATTATCAGTCAAATAGTGGTGTGATATTCTTCCATTTAAAAAATTGTATGTTTTTTATAAAAATCATACTTACATTTAATTTTGGAAAAACAGCTTAAAAATATTATACAATGACTAGAGATTTGTTACAGCGCATATATTCTTCTGCTTCTACTCCATTGATGAGTTGTAAAACTCTGGATCCTGCAAGTGAACAAAAATTAAGTTCAATGTACATACCAGTATTAATACACCTCATTACTAAGTATATGACTACTTAAAATGAGTTGATGAATCAAACTCGCTAAAACTAGTCGGTACTATATGACACTTTCTCTGTTAATGAGATTATGTAGGTGTTCCACAGAGCTTGTGCTGTCGATGACATCTAAGAGTAACAATTTGTGTGACTAAGATGGACCAATACTTCAGCATGGATGTATTCTTTCTATGAAAAATCTCGAAAATAAGTTAACTGACCAAGCTACAAAAGTAGGCCGATTAGATATGAATGGAACTTGATTTGACAAACAAAAGTTCTGGTCAGACTTATTTTAAATAAATATCTGTATGACATTATTTTCTATACCAATTATTCTAAAACCTAGTTTTCAAGTTACCTTTTTATAGATATATCAACTAAATAAAATAAAAAAAATGTTCAGAAATAAGTTCATTACTTCTGCATGTTAGCAAAATCTGGGAGATATTAAGGTCTGGCCTTTGCGGGACAGTCACACCATAGCGAAAATAGGACTATGTTGCATCTTTTAAATAGAAGTCGCAAAACCATTGCATGTGGAAGCACCTGCATTTAAAATAGTAGATTCTAATTTTGCGACTAAACTATCACAACTAAAAATTGCAAGTGGAGCAATAAAATCATGAGCATGTTGTAGGCAATGAGAGTAACAAACAAAAGTATAATCCCTCATTAATAGTTATGAAGAAACAATACAGTGTTAATAATAACATGACAAAAGTACAAAAACTGCTAAACTATTCAACCAGAAATAAAACCATGAACAATCAACATAATAACAACTATAACTAATGAACTGACTAGAAAACAAAATATTGTTATCCTTTTATTGGTTGAATTTTTATCTTTGTTCTTATTTGCAATGTTATATTCTATTATTTTTATTAGATCTATTATAGGAATGTAATGTTTGTATCATGATACCATCTTGTAATATATACAGGGTGTCCCGTAAGTAACCAGCCAAACTTCTGGAGGTCATTCCTTGGGTTAAAACAAACAAAAAATTTCATGTGTACAAATCGTCTATCTCGCTCCATTATCCGGCTATCTGTCTGTATGTGTTTTTTACTAAAAACTTAATATCTCAAAGGTTATTTAAGATAAAACCATGAAAATTGGTATGAATGTTGATCTTTACAGTATGCATGTACTATTTAAATTTCATTTTTTTACAACAATATTTTTCATAACGGCGGCCATTTTAAACTTTTAAAGCCAAATATCTTAATAACCTTAAATTTTACTAAAAACTTGTAAGTTACAAAAAAGTTTAAGAATTTATTTCTATAAATAATTATATAAAAAGTTTTAAGATTGAACAACTATTAACTGAGAAATTACAATTTTATCAAATAAAAATATGCTTGATATTAATAAAATTGAAAACTTTAATGTTCAAATTCGATAAAAATTGTAATTTCTCAGTTAATAGTTGTTCAATCTTAAAACTTTTTATATAATTATTTATAGAAATAAATTCTTAAACTTTTTTGTAACTTACAAGTTTTTAGTAAAATTTAAGGTTATTAAGATATTTGGCTTTAAAAATTTAAAATGGCCGCCATTTTGAAAAATAATGTTGTAAAAAAAGAAATTTAAATAGTACATGCATACTGTAAAGATCAACATTCATACCAATTTTCATGGTTTTATCTTAAATAACCTTTGAGATATTAAGTTTTTAGTAAAAAACACATTCAGACAGATAGCCGGATAATGGAGCGAGATAGACGATTTGTACACATGAAATTTTTTGTTTGTTTTAACCCAAGGAATGACCTCCAGAAGTTTGGCTGGTTACTTACGGGACACCCTGTATGTATGTATGTATTGGATGCTTGCCGTTGGTAAATAAAATAAAAACAGTAGAGGAGGAAAAACTCCTCCAGAAGGGAGGGGAGAAAAAATTCCTTCCTGCAATACATCATCTATTATATGTTTCTAAATACCGCCCGCCGTGAAAGTACTTACTTTCAAAAAAACAAGAAGCGTTAATTAAGGAACAAATGAATTGTAAGTACCGTTAAACAATAACATGTTAAAATATGAATTAAAGGTTACAATGATGAAAATATACAAAATCAAATTGTGAATAAATTAGAATTAAACATAACAATTAATTGAATATTTGGACAAAACATATGTGAATGAAAATTGAAAATAATTTTAAAAAATATTTAAAATGTAAACAAAATACAGGACTCGAAATAGATAACTAAATAAAAATGAATTAGATTATACAACGGCAATCGTAAACTCTCAAAGACAACAGTAAAGAAAAAACATCAAAACAACCAAGAGATAAACTATGAATAGTGAAGAAAACATAAATTTGAAAAAAAAAAAACAGAACCAGGTACCTCTACTTTTTCCCATATATGGTTTGTTTTGATAAAGAAGTGAAAAATACTAAACACATTTAAAAAATAATAATAACAAATAGCATTCTATATGTTTGTGGTATTATCTGCATCACGTTATCATTTACAATATTTTAACTGTCACCAGTCATTTTGTTGATCTAGTGATAAGAGCAAATATTGTAAACATCTTGGTGATACTACACAGGAAGATCTAGATTTGTACTACTACACTGACTGGTTAAACCTAAGATCTAAATTGACTTTTTCCACTTCACTCCCTGCATCAAAAAGGTGGTTAAGGTGAAGTACAGGATGTCATCTCATAAATGCTGGTCCTTGCATTCAATAGTGTAATGAATGAACAACAAACACACATACACAGCCACTATTGTTGCTCTAATGTGTAGGGTTCTTCCACCTTCTTTTGTCGATACATAACTATTCTGTGAATAAATCTTCCTAATTCAATCCTTTGTTATTAGTATCTCCTTTTAATCTGTCCATCCATCTTTTTTTGTGGTCTTCCTTTTGGCCTCCTTCTTTCTTCTTACCCTCCAATACTTTCACAAGTATTTTTGTCTTACTCGTTCTTTTCACACGTCCAAACCTAATATGATAAGCATAATATATGATCATAAAAAGTCTAGGAAGAAAACAAATTCTTTTCTGTTGGTGTTACTGTCAAATTTAAACAAAACATTTTGAAAAAGGAGTAATTTCAAGTTTAAAAAGTTAAAAATAAACATTGAAATATAAACTACACCTCAGAAACTAATATATTAGAGATAAAATAGATATAACAAACCGGTTTGAAGTGATGAAACCTGCTGTGCTTGGTGAGTTCTTCCTTACGGTGAAAGCTGGTTGGGCACTCAGCACATACAAACGGGCGGTCAGTCATATGCACCCTTTCGTGGCGGGACAGTTTGTCCTTGCGGTTAAAGGCCAGCGAGCAAATGAGGCAAGCATATGGCTTCTCTCCAGTGTGAATCACTGCATGCCTTACGAGGTCTCCTCGTGAAGAAAACATCTTATCACAATGATCACAAGGATATGGACGCCGACCTGTGTGAACTCGAGCGTGTTTATTCAAGTTTGTACTTCGAGTAAATGTTTTATTACAGATTGGGCATTTAAACGGTCGAGCTCCTGAAACAAATTAAACAATTAATTATTTATTGCCTAGGACTAAACTATATCATGATAAAAATAAAGAATATATTACAGAAATATGGTTAAGTAAAAAAAATCATAAGATTAAAGTAACACTATTACGATTACAATAAGAACTTGATAAACCAGGAACGAACGATAAACACTTTAGCTCCAAGTATATGCTTCCACAAATATGCACTTTAGCTCCAAGAAATACTGTAGGAAAAATGTCTTTTAGGGTTTAATACTTTCTTATTCCATTATTCGAAACATTATGCTCTCTCTTGCTCTTTATTTAAGACAAAAAAAATTATTGTATCAAATCTAACTTTATAACTTGAGTTCAGTTACAGCTATTAGCCTAAATGGTTCTCATTTTAAGTTGACAAAATTTTGAATATAGATGATAATAAATTTAAATTATTTCTAATTTTTTTTTTTTTTTTAATTAATAACTAACTAACTAGAGATTTAATCTTGAAAAATTTAACTCCCCAAAACTCTTGTTTTTATTCACACAATCGAATATTTAGTATGATTTTATTTATAGTTAAATTTTATTAAATTCTTAATGATCAAAAGGATTTCATTGAAATTTTTTGTTAAATGTGATAGATTTAATAACAGAGTTAGAAAATGTAAAATACTACCCCTCTTCTTCCTCCACACTAACAACCTTTGTCATACACTGGCAGGTTTATGTACCACATAAAAGCAACTAGTGATCTAAATAAATAGTGCCCCTATTTACAAGTGACCTTCATTCAGCTAACTCTGATTTCAAAAATGACTCAAATCAAAAATTATACAATGTAGGAATCATTTAACAATTTTACTGTGCAAATCAATTTATAACTTTCATAGTCTATTTACTTGTCTATATGTGTTATTATTATTTAATATTTTATTGTTTTATTAACATGTGTTTTCAGTTAGTCTCCAACATATATATTTTTGTTAGATCATTTTTCACTGTAACTGTTTTCATTTTCATTCTTTATTCATTAATGTTTTTATAGCCTGTTCATATTTATTTATACAACTTATCATTAAATTCTACTTTTGTTATTGTTCCCAAACGCATTCTTTTTATATTATTTTATATTTGAACACCTTCCTTCTCACCACACCAACAGTGGTAACCCCAACGTGAATTGAACAATCTGTGATATGAGTAGTGCCTTTGTCCCCAGTACAGTAGTGCTGCCGTGTATCGTGTGTTTGCACATCATCCGCCACCTCACGTGTGTCCCTCCCGCCGTTTCGCAGCTCGCCCACCCTCCTGTGTCACTCTGTACACTAATGAAACAGTGCTAACTCACCACACTGATGCTACCCTGGTGAATCGCATTGCTGTCAGGATACCACCTTCCTGGTCTACCGATCCCAAGTTATGGTTTGCTCAGGTTGAAAATCAATGCTCTCTGGCTGACGTAACTGCAGATGAGAGTAAATTTAACTATGTTGCGGAAACCTGGATGCCAGACATGCAGTCGAAGTGAGAGACGCCCTAACCAGACCATCAACCTCTGGGAAATATGATTAACTGAAGGCGGAGCTTATTCAGTGCCTTAGTGCATCTCAAGACCAGAAGACAAGACAGCTGCTGGCAAAGACAGTATCTGGAACATGAAGAGATGGGAGACCGCAAGCGTACCCAGTTCCTCAGACACCTCTGCGCTCTCACCAGCACCGTAGTTCCGGATGGTGTTTTGAAGCCACTTTGGCTAACAAGACTGCTAGCGACCACACAAGCCATTCTAGCAACACAACAGAATGCTGATATTGATGCTCTGGCAGTGCTCGCTGATGCAGTACTGGATGCCAGTCCTTAGCCCCAGGTAGCAGAGATCAGCGCCATGGAGGCCATGATGGAGCGTCTCACCATATTGATGACAGAGAAGATTGGCGAGGTGGCTACGACTCTGAGGTCAGTGACGACCGCCACGACCATTCCCGCTGCTCCTCAGGCTCGCGATCTAGCCCTCGTCCGCGCTCGCACTCCAGCAACCGGCATCAAGATGGTGTGTGCTGGTACCACAGGAGGTTTGGTGACCAGGCCAGCAAGTGCATTAAACCCTGCCAATACATCACCAGAAGCCCGGGAAATGATCAGGAGGGTCACTAATGGCGGCCAGCGACCCTATGCTCATGTCATCCCGCCACCTCTTTATCACTTACAGAGTGACGAAACTGCAGTTCCTTGTGGACACTGGAGCGAATGTGTGTGTATATCTAAAGTCTATGCTACCAGGAAGAAGGTCGAAAACTGACTATGACCTTTTCGCAGCAAATAATACCTGCATCGCTATCTACGGCCTAGTGACGTTGAGCTTGGACTTTGGACTCAGACGTGCACTCATTTGGCGTTTTATAGTCGCAGATGTGGCCAGACCTATAATAGGAGTGGATTTCCTGCACCACTATGATCTTCTGGTAGATGTACGTGGTCAGTCTTTTGTAGACCAGAAGACGTCTATGATTTGAAGTGGCCTAGTAGCTCCTCGCAGTTTGGTATGTAGCATTAAAACCATAAATGCTACCTTTCCATCTGCATACTCTCAACTACTTCAAGACTATCCAACGCTCACTAGGCCCTCCGGTAAACCAGCTCTAATGGTCAAGAATGACACTCAACACCACATCTGTACCACTGCCGGCCCACCAGTCTGCTGCAAGCCGTGGCACCTAGCCCCTGACAAGTTCAAGTTGGCTAAAATGGAGTTCGACACCATGGTCCAAATGGGAATTGCCAGACCTTCATCGAGCAACTGGTCATCCCCCTCCACATGGTCCCTAAAAAAGGCTCTGACTGGAGACCGTGTGGTGACTACAGAGCCCTCAACTCAGAACCATCCCAGAACGCTATCCAGTTCCTAACATTCAAGATTTTGCTCATCTCCTCCACAGCACAACGGTTTTCTCAACAATAGACCTTGTATGAGCATACCATCATGATCAAATTCCCGTTAATGGTTAAACCATCACTACTCCGTTCGGCCTCTTTGAATTCCCCTACATGACCTTCGGACTCTGCAACACAGCACAGACCTTCCAGCGCTTCATCGACGGTGTTTTAAGGGGTCTTGATTTCTGTTATGCCTACATCGATGACATCCTTGTGGCATCAATGTCTGAAGAGCAGCATGAGACACATCTGTGACTACTTTTTAAACGCCTCTCCTTTTAAGGTATCTTGCTCAACTTCAGCACGTGTATTTTTGGTGCTAAAAGCGTCAACTTTCTGGGGTTCCTTGTTTCCGGAGAAGGAAGCACACATTTGCCTGAAAAGGTGCAAGCTGTGCTGTCCTACTCCATGCCTAAAACTGCAAAAGACCTCAGACACTTCACAGGAACGCTGAATTTCTAGTGTCGTTTCTTCCCCAACGCTGCTTCACTGCTGGGCCCACTATACGACCTTCTGAAGAAGAATGTGATGGGCAACGCACCTGTGAACTGGACTAAGGACGGCAAAGAAGCATTCCAGGCCTGCAAGTGTAGTCTCAGTGAAGCAACATTGTTGGCCCATCTTATTCCTGATGCTAACCTGGCCATCATGTGTGACACCTCTGACCACTCCGTGGGAGCTATCATCCAGCAGCAGATTGGGGATACTTGGCAGCCATTGTCCTTCTTCTCGAAGAAGCTTAGCCCCGCCCAATCTAAATACAGTGCCTATGACAGAGAATTGATGGCTGTATACCTCGCTGTCAAGTACTTACTCCATATGGTCGAGTGTAGGGACTTTGCCATCTACTCGGACCATAAGCCACTAACCTTCCACCAGAAGCCCGATAAGTGCTCGCCACGTCAGTTCCACCACCTAGAATACATTGGCCAGTTCTCCACGGACATGTCACATATCTGGATTCAACAATGTAGTGGCTGACTCGCTATCAAAGATTGAAGCAGTCACTGCCTGACTGGACTATGAAGCCTTAGCCAAGTCACAGTCTCAGGATGCCGAACTGCAGCAATGTTCGGAGTCGAATTCCAGCTTGAAGCTACAGAAAATCGCAATTCCAGGCAAAAACCTTTTCCTGTATTGTGACTGCTCCACTTCATATTCTCATCCATTCATTACTAAGGACTTCCGTCAAGCTGCCTTCCATTCTGTCCATGGCCTGTCTCATCCTGGAAGAAATGCAACAGTCCGGTTGGCTACCCAGCGTTTTGTCTGGCCTTCAATAAAAGCTGACTGCCGACGCTGGGCACGTTCTTGCATGGATTGCCAGAAATCCAAGATTACCCCCACGTGTGGACTCCTGTGGGTACCTTCGCTTCTCTATCTACAAGATTTGAACATATTCATGTAGATTTGGTTGGACCACTACCAGTGTCACCAGTACCACAGGGCTACAGATACTGTCTCACGTGAGTGGACAGATTTTCTCGCTGGCCGGAGGCTGTTCCACTGAAGAACATAGAAGCGGATACTGTTGCCGGAGCTCTCTACTGAACATGGATATGCAGATTTGGCACTCATCTTTGTATAACAATGGATCAGGGGAGGCAGTTTGAATCAAATCTTTTCCAAAATCTAAGCAATCTATTGGGCACCAGCCGTTTACGGACCACTTCCTTCCATCCACCTACTAACCGTTTGGTCGAAAAGTTCCACCGCCATTTGAAGAGTGGCATCAGTTGTCACGAAACTGAACGTTGGCCCGAAGTGCTGCCTACGATCCTCTTGAGTATTCGCGCAGCATAAGGTCTCTGCTGCTGAAATGGAGTATGGTCAATCCCTTCGCCTTCCTGGAGAGTTCCTAGCTCAATCACCACCAGCTAGTCACACAGCCCCTTCAACCTTTGTTACTAAACTCGAACACAATTTTAATAACCTTCGTCCTGTACAGAGCATATGCCATGGTGTACGCACGCCTGGTAGATGCAGTAGGGACCTGGCCACCTGCAAAAAAAGTTTTTGTTCGCATTGACACGTCCAAAGGCAGCCTGCAACAACCCTTACTCTGGAAAATATCATGTTATCAGCAGGTCCAGTAAGACAGCTGTAGTCAGCATGAGAGGCTCTGACATCACCGTGTCCCTGGATCACCTGAAGCCTGACTACATCATGGCTGACGGAAAACACTGTGCAACCGACACCTTCAGCTATGGCCGCAGACCCTTCACCTGACTCTTCTTCGCAGGATACAGCACCAACCACGAGGACTACAAGGTCTGTACGAAGAGTCATTTCCCTGACCGTCTCCAGAGTGGTGTATCGTGATTTGTACCTTGCACGTGATAAGTGATGTGGCCAAATCACTGGCAAGAGGGTACTGTGGGAATCAATTTAACACTTTCATTATTTATTTACTTGTCCACGTGTGTTATCATTATTTAATATTTTATTGTTTTTTTTAACATGTGTTTTCAGTTTGTTTATATTTTTGTTAGGTCGTTTTTTACTGTAACTGTTTTCATTTTCATTCTTTATTCATTAATGTTTTTATAGCCTGTTCATATTTATTTATACAACTTATCATTAAATTCTATTTTTGTTATTGTTCCTACACGCATTCTTTTTATGTTATTTTATATTTGAACACCTTCCTTCTCACCACACCAACATACAATATATAACTAAACTATTTTCTTCAAATGAGTTTTAAAAGTTTTATAGAGTAAGGATTTTATACTGATAGAGAGGATATTGTATGCTTGCGGTCCAAATTGCTGCAATGTACAATAACAAAATGCAAGGAACATGGACACTGGACAGCCTACTGAATCATCTTCTGACATTGTAACTAAAAACCATCATATCTAGGAAACAATTTGTTAAGCATTCAATCACTGGATCTTCTGATTTCAATAAATCAAAGCATTACTGACAACATTACATAAACGCCTCTTCAACCAACAATTCTTGAAAAATAGCATAATAGAAAAATGTTAATAAAATACTAATAAACTCAAAGTATCAAACTAAAACAAATGTTGATCTGAACAGACCTGTATGGATTATGGCGTGTTTGCGCAAGTCAGAGCGATAAGCAAATGCTTTGCCACAGCTAGGACAGTGGTAGGGTTTAATTACATCATGTACAGCGAAGTGCTTGACCAGATCGGAACGTTCCATGTACGCCTCCCCACAGGTGAGGCACATGTGAGGCTTGTGCCTTGCATGGGCTCTCCAATGGGCTTTCAGCAGTGTCTTCTCCTCAAACTCTTGTTCACAGTAGTCGCAAGGATATGGTGGTTCCTACAAACAGAGTGCAAACCTGGATGTTATTAATTATTGTTATTTTTACAACCTTCTATATCATATGTGAAGCCATTTTTTTTGTAACACAACTTCTTTTTTATTTCTTTATCAATTTGAACAATTGAGGTGTTAAAAATGTTGCCTCTATTAGGAGTTGTGCAATAAGGACTTCATTGGTCAATATTTTTACCACAAAGGACATGGGAAGCCTTAAAATCAATATGTGTTATAGTTTCATTTTCGATAACTAAATAATAATTCAGCTGAGGAACATAAAAGAAGACATTTGCTTCTACACATATGTTAAATTTATAAAATTACAACACATAATTACAAGGCTAGTGTTCACAAAACATTGTTTAACAACATGTAAATTGTACTTTCTTTAAATCAAATTAAAAAAATATTGATTATGTTTGGAAAGTTGTGTTTTTATTGTACTCAAAAGAATCCTCTTTGTGTCCCTCTAACGTTATAAAATCTATGCGCTTCCTGGCGAGTTAATACATCATGCAAATTTTAGTTAAGTGGGTACATTTAGTTGGTTAGTAATGAGGCTTGCCCTTGATTGCAGACAGGTGGTTTCCAACTGCTTTGTTGTAGTAGGCAACCGAGCTTGTCAGTACTCTGTGATCCATCTTGAAACTTCTTTAACTTGCTGATCATACTACTGAGTAACTCACTCTGAGTCTCAAGACTTTCCCTTCAATCTTAATTCTCACCAAATAACCTATAGACGCTCTCATTTTAAACTAAATATATGTCATTAAAACTGGATTCCTAAAATAATGGAACAGTTGTTGTTTACCTGTTTATGTATAAGTTGATGTCTTTCCAGGTCAGAGGAGGAGGAGAATGCTTTGTTACATGCTGGGCAATTCCCTGCTGGCGTTGTTACAGCCATCGGTTCTACTCCCTCCAGCTCGTCACTGTACAATAATTAGGCACTTTTCAAGTTAAACAATCTAATAACATCATGTTCTTAAAATTTAACAGACACTTTTAAACGTCTTTTTGTAGAAAATTAACTGTTATGCATTTATATAAAGCTTCATTATATATCTACTTCTCATTTGTTTGTTTAGTACTGTGTTTAGCGTTATAAAATATCAAATATTCAGAAAATTTAGATAAATAGCTTCTGAAAAGATTTAAGATCTATAATCGGAAATCTATAAAAAAATTAGTAAAATAAATTATAATATATTAGACTGTGATAATATTGGATTCTCCGAGATTTAATATATTTTCCACATTGTACTTCACATACAATTATTTGGCAAAGGGGTGTTGCTAGGAAGACCAATCTTTGTATGGTCAAAGACTACGTTGTTAGTTTCAATTACCTAATTAGATTTAGGATCTATAAAGATCTTTACTAATATCAAATTGAAATATTATATTGGAAATATAATATATATAAAGGCAAAGTTAAACCATGAATTGTTGCATACAAACAACATGATTCAAATGGCTTCTAATTTGTTAGCTGTTTCATTGAACATAAGTCTTTGCTAATCAATGTTACCTACTTTTCTTAGATTCCCTTAAATAACAAACTTCATGCTCAGCATTACTGTTTACTAAATACTAATTTATCTTTGGATATATCATATTGGAGCAGTATTTGCTAAGGGGCTAAGGCGGTGGTTTGCCACACAGCCGGTCAGAGTTCGATTCTCAGTGTGACCTTAACAGATTTTACCTCTGTGCCGCTCCAGTGGTTTTCACAAGTGATCCAACGAGCCTACACAACAAAAATGGGCTCATCTCAGCAAGCGAGGGGAACTGTGTCTTAATTGGATACCTCTCCTCACTAAAAGCCATACAAAATTTAAATAGCTTATGTTAATGACTTAAAAGTAGGATAACAAATGGTAATCAATCGCAAACTAAAACCACATAATAGATGTTGTAACTTTTCATTTGGCAGATGGTTGACGATTTCTCTCATTCTATGCAATTAAGCGCTGGAGTAGCTAAGATCGTAAAAAGCTGACACAGGTAGAAATGAACATTTTCATGAAATTACCAAGTTATAGATTAAGGTCTTTGACCAGTCTAGTTGTCGAGCGGCCAATACTGATGACAGCACTAATGACGGCAAGGTGGTTGCAGTATTTTTATTTACTTTCTTTCCTCTCCTGATTCACTTTAGCAGAAACATTTCTCTTTCATCCTCACTAATCAGGTTAACAGGGCTACTTCTCATACTTCATATATGAGAAACACAGGGTCATACACTGTTCTGTAAAAACTACAGACTGTTCACACTACTTACTCTAACTGAAAATAAGGGGTCTACACATACTTAATGACATCCAGTGCCTGAGCACGGATCTCAACTCTTAGAGAAAAACAGTCTATGGCAATATTAAGAGAAAATTTATTTTGCCTTACTAAGTTGGTTTCTTTCTCAGGCTTGACACTACTGCTAAGGCCATCTTACACACTAATAAAGTACAATCCTAATAGGGTAGATGGCAGACAAGTGTAGTTACAATACACTGCGTCCAGTCTGGCCTAAGTCAAAGGCACAAGAAGAAGACCTACATCTTGGTGAGTTAAATATTTGATCTAGATTAGTGCCGATGGCGTCATCATCCGCATCTCGAGGGTTCTCATTTTAATTTTACTGTACTAATCTAATGTTGTTAGTGAATAAAGGAAACAGAATGGAAATAAAATTCAAGTACAATAGATTATACTCATGTACAAATGTTGTATTATAATTATTATTAAACTTATAGATTACTATTTTCAGATTCTGTTCTATAGGTCATACAAACAAAATGTATCTAGGCCAATAGATTTTACATTATGAATAATTCACTGTATGTTTTACTAATTACTATAATAAAGATCTTAAATTTCCTTGTAAACAAGAAGTTTCCACTTGCCAGCATGACAGTTAAGTGCCTAAGGCTTTGGTCTGAAGATAACGAGGTTCAAGATTAAAATCCCCAACTGCACTATTGGTCAATACTTAACTTGTTAAATAATGTTCAAGTGCATGCATGCAGCCATTGTAAAATGGCAAACTGAATTCGAAAAAAAGATGTTGGTCTAACTAAAATAATGTAAAACCGATCATATTTTGCTACAGTAAAATATTTTATATAAATCCAGAAACTTTTGTTCACACAAGGATATAATATCTGTGTACCTGAGATCAGAGGCTGAGTCGCTCCACTGATCTTCATCAGTGAGTTGAGAGGTTGGATACAGTACAGTGTCTTCACCCTGATTCTCTGACTGTAAACGGACACTGCACAAATCAAGGCTGAACGGTTCACTGCCATACATCCCTTCTTCTAAATCATTCATCCTTTCTTCCATCTGAAGAACACTGTTGTCTGTAACGTTTTCTGTTTCATCATTTTCAGTTTTGTTATCATCAACATTTTTCTGTTCCTGATCTTCATTGCCAATTTTGCTAGCATTGGGCTCTTTTTCTTCCTCGTCACAATCAATTTTGTTATCACTGGTATCTTTTTCTTCATCACAGTCAATTTTGCTATCATTGGGGGGGTCTTTGTTTTCTTCATCACAATCAATTTTATTATCATTGGGATCTTCTTCTTCCTGTTCACAATCTTCCAAGTTTTCTTGAAGAGTTATTATTTTATCATTTATTGGTTTTGAATATTCTTCAAGGATCTTCTTAGCATATTCTTCCGCCTGGCAAAGAGTTCCATTTCTTTTGTTTATGGCAACCTTTTAAATAAATCAAACATAAAATATACTATACATTTATTTTGTAAAAGTTATCTTAAAGCATTTATTATATAACATTATGTTAATTTATAATTAAAAACATAGTTGTAGACTAAATCTGTTAACAGGATAACTATATCTGTTGTTGTACATGCTGCACATTGGTTTATAAGTAGTGGGCCATGATATAAGGCAGTACATAAATTGTTTATTCACTAATTGAAATGAACAATGGTGGAAAGAGCATAAAATTATATTGTATAGTTGTAATGCATCTTTGGGTAACTCAATATAATACTTGACTGTTTCAATAAAAAAATTAAAGCTTCTTGAGATTATTTCACATATCAGAGCAATCATTAATTAATTAAGTACAGTGTGAAAGTCCAAACTTAAATGGATTCAGCCTTTCCCGTCTCAAATTCATTCCAGAGTATAAAAGGTGTACCTATATCCATCTGAACACTTGCTTCATCACTTCCTCACATGAGCGCATAAGTTTGTTGTAGCACGGTACCTAGAAAAGAAGACCGTAGGTATCACGTGCATCTCCCATGACATCACATGGGCGAAATGGCAAAAAATAAACACAAAAAACTGTTCTGATTCCCACAGTTACAATTCCAGCTGATAAGTGGTAAATAAATTGCTAACTATTCAGCTGAATGCTTCTATGTAATAGGTAGATTTAGTTACCAGTATTTAATAGAATACACAAATCAGCTGATTTCGTCCATCTGACGTTACAATCTACTGCGCAGCCTCGTCGTGATACATATCATCTTTTCTAGTTACCGTGCATTGTGATTAGGTTTGGTACAGTATTTATTTCAGAACTATGTAAGTTGTTTGATTATTCCAACAGCTGATTAATGAAACAATTGTCAAATCGGTGTTGCCATGGGGCTTGCATTGATACTTCTTAGAGCCCTTAGGGGAGTGCCCTGATGGAATTTCAAAATAAAGATAGGCATATGTATTAACCAGAGACCTTAAGAATGTCCATGCGAAATTTCAGCTGAATGGGTCCAGTAATTTTTGCGTGTTTGAGTAACACACACACAGACAGATACCATTAGATTTGTATATAGTAGTAATATAAAGCTCGATGAAGTGACACGCTGACTGACTCACTGACACTAAATGTTATAGCACTTCCCGATAATTTTACTTGAATTGAAACTCTCTGTCTGAAACCTCCAGGAAAAATCACTCATAAACTCCAAAATGTGCTCCAAAACAGCTCTAATGTATTTCTTATAAGAACATTTAAAATAAGTAGTTTTTTTTACCTAGCTCCAAAAGTACTTGAGTAAATTTGCCAAAGCCTGACAGGTCTGTACACATTATAAATGTACACTTTACATCTGAATTTTAGCGTAACAACTCAATAACTTGAGGTATCGGGTGCTCAAATACCACAATTTTTAAAAATGTAAAATTTTTTTTATTCTGATGTTAACCACTCAAGTTGGGTATTAAATTAAAGGTATTTTTCTTTTAAATCAAAATATAGACTACTTTTAAATTATGAAAAGGCAAATTCCAAATTAATAAAAAATATCTACTAAACAAATAGTTTATTACATAAATTTATTAAGGGATAATAAACAATGGAAATCATTTATAGCATCGATAAAATGAAAATAAAGGAAACAAGGTAGCAAAATCAAACTTGTTTAGCATAAACTAAAGTTAAAGACAGTGAAAAAAAACTACAGTTCTGTCACTTAGATTGCGACCTAATGAAAGCACTGGAACAAGAGAGATAAAGTTAGTTCTGGAAGTAAGAGAGAAAATTATTCTTCTTCCACCACTGTGCCACTTTCATCATCATGGACACTTGAGTAGGTGGTAGGCCCCGAGATGGCTATTCAAGGTATTTATAGCCCAAAGTCGAAGTATTTATTCATTCATTTACATATGTATTTGAATAGTCTCATTACACATACTAATCTTATCTACTAAAATCGTTCAAAAGTTTAAATTATTAACACACACAAATTTCAATTTATAAAAATAATTTCTACACCAAATAACTTTTTACCATAGTGACTTATTAATTCATTAATTAAATTATTTGTACTAGTTTTCTTTATTTGTTCTAAAATTCTTCAAATGAATAATTCACTCTTTGTAATAAATAATCTTTTAGCTTTTTTTAAACATACGAATTTTATTCTCTTTTCTAATAGGTAGTGGAATGTACTTTAAAAATTTGTTACCCATGTATGTCGGCTTTTTTGTATAGAAATTTAATCTATGATGTGAAATCACAATTTCGTGTTTATTTCTGGTGTTGTATGAGTGAGTTATATAATTGTTACTACTTACACGTTTATATTTAGTACATATAATTATGTCTAGGATATACTGTCCATATACAGTTAAAATATTTAATTCTTTAGGTTTCTCTCTCACCGTATCATTATTTTTTAACCCTAGAATAATTCTAATTGATCTTTTTTGAATTTTCAGAATTTCGTCAAGGTTACCTTTCCTTGTTGATCCATAAATACATAAACCATAAGCAATTTGTGAATGTATATATGGGAAATAGATTATCCTAAGTGTATCTATACCACACATGAAGGCCATCCTTGATAACGTATACAATCCTGAGTTTAGTTTAGTCAATAACTGCTGAATGTGGTACTCCCAACATAGATACTCATCCATCATAAGACCGAGAAATTTAGTTATGTATGTCCTGTTAATTGATTTTTGATCAACTCTTACCAATGGTTCTACGTTTTCTTTGTTTTGTCTAAGTTTTAAATAATAAGTAATATCAACATTTAATTTTAGATTGTGACAATTTAAAAATGTGTTAATATTCAGTAGTTTTACAAAAGAGATCATTTATATTTCTTCTAATGAATTTGATGCTACTTTTAGATTGGAGTCATCTGCATAGAGACAAAGGTTATTGTGTGGAACATGTATCAAAGAAAGTGGAATATTTTTTTATGTAGCATAGAAAAAGCAGAAAACCCAAAATCGATCCCTGCGGGATGGCTGCAATTGGATGCTACCTTGAATACTCTATTCTATGGAGAAACATGAGTGATCTCCTCATATTGAAATCTATCAGATAAATATGATTCAAATCACTGTAAACAATTACTTTTGATGCATAATGCTTTTAGTTTATCAATCAAGATAGAGTGTTTGACACTGTCAAACAATAAGTCTTCATGCTTGGTGGGCCAGGCACGTGGTTGGGACCACCAAGTCTAGCATACGTGGAACTCTGGAGGGACAAAAGGAGCCATGGTAGGAGTAAGGAATCAGCTGATGGAAGGCAGTTTGTTGTCATTACAGAGTAAATTAAGGTTATATTATAATTTTTATCTATACAATAGATGGTAAAATAGTTATCTCTTTTTTGTTCCGCCACCAATCTAGCGTCATTACAGCACTACCAGTTTCGAAGGATATCCTTTATCTTCAGGTGCACTAAGGGAAGCACAAGAAAGTGCATCTGAAGATGAAGGACATCCTTCAAAACCGGTAGTGCTATAGGGCCTAATAACACGTGATTGGTGGCGGAACAAAAAAGAGGTAACTATTTTACCATCTATTGTATTTACAACCACTCAGGATAATACCGATAGCATAACGATGAATTGTTATCTACTATTGTGTATTTTGTTACATTATATTTAAAATAGTTATAATGTAATTAAAATTCAGTGATATACCTTCAAATTTTAATAATATTTACACTACTTACAATAATTTTTTACTTACATATTACTGCCTATGCAATTTTTAAAAGATGTACTTTCTTGTTGGTGGCAGTTTACCCTCATACTACTAAAACCCCTACATGTATTAAATATACACGAAGATCGCTTCCTGTCTGGCCCAGTTATAGTTATCTGAAATTTACTTTTACGAGAGGGGCTGACAAATACTGATTACAATCTAGATGTCAAATAGATGTGAAAAACAAGAATGAGATATATTGAATTTAATTGTACTTTTCAATATAGGCCTACATTATATTAATGAGGAAAATATCACGGACATTATCCTCAAAATCACTTAGTGTACATAAGGTAAAATGATACAATAATGTTTTTTGATCTGATGCATAGTGATGATTATCTATTCAGGTATTTTTTTGTAACACTGCATAGATTTTATTTTTACAACAACGTTACCAAATACTAAAACAATTTTGTACAAATAAGAGAGTTTCAACAATTTGAGGATAAAAGGGTTGAAACATCTATAAATCTATCTCTTCTATGAAGACAACAGAGTCCCCATTGTACATCCCTTAATTGGTGTTTCAAGCAGGTATCTGATTCAGCAAAATTGAACATGAACTTTACATAAATTTATATTAAAACTATATTCAATTGAGCCAATCCTCTCTCTAACTGACTGAAAATGCAGATCTAAAGTTATTTTATTTTAGACCCAAGAATAAAAATGTATGAAATTATTTTAAAAAAAAGAAATTATTATTTTTTAGAAATATATTTTTAACTATAAATTATTTTTAAGAAATTATTTTCATGATCTGGACTGACTCCGAAACCAATCTTGAAACCTTCCTTCAAAGCCTACAAAACTTTTCATCCCTGAATTTCACCTGGCAATCCTCTTCTGAACGCATAGTCTTCCTTGATGTTGAAATTGGATTGGAGGACGGTGTCCTTCAAACTGATAATCATATCAAACCTACCAATAAACAACAATACCTTCACTATACCAGCTGTCACCCCAACAACACTAAACGCTCCCTACCCTATAGTCTAGCCACCCGTGCCAAACGTATCATTTCCTCTCCCAGAAACCTAAATCAATACAACAACCAACTTGTCAGTGCTTTCTAAAAGAGAGGTTACCCTACCAACCTTGTTAAAAACCAAATCCGTTTAGCCCAGTCCCAAAACCAACCCCAAACCAGAAGCAGTTCCCAATGCTTACCCCTTATCACTAATTACCACCATGGCCTACAAAAACTCAACCAAATCCTGAAAGATGGCTTAAACATCTTAAAAGCTTCCCCCCACACCAAAGATCTCCTTGAAAAACCTCCTACTGTAACTTTCAGACAAAACAAAAACCTCCGCCAAATCCTGGTCCATCCTAAGTTACCTGATCCCAACATCCTGACCTGTCCTAAAGACCAGCAACCACCCGGTTCCAATCCTTGTAACAAGAAATCTTGCAAAACCTGCCCTATTCATCTCTCAGCCACATCTTTTACCAGCTCCACTACCTCCTTAACCTACAAGATACCTGGAAACCACTCCTGTGATTCCACCAATCTAATTTATCAACTCCAGTGCCAGCACTGTCCTGCCCAATATATTGGCCTTACCAGTGAAACCCTTCGTAAACGCATGAATGGCCATAGACATGATTGCAAAGTCCAAAATCCTGAGAAACCTGTCTCTGCCCATACTCTTCTCCATAATCAAAATTTTGATCAGTGTTACACCACTAAGGTAATCAGATCCCTTCCTTCCCATGCCAATAGTTCCCAACTCCGAAGGATGGAATTAGCACACCAATGGATAACAAAATCCCGTGACCCACCTAATCTGAACATAAGATAGACCACTTCCCTTCAACCCCTTCCCCATCAGCAAACTTCATATATATTTTTATATATATACTAACTGAAATACTGCATCTACACCTGAGTGTTGCTCTATGGATGTACACCCCCCACCACAGCCACCTACCCAGCAATAGTGGAAGTCATTTCAGTGTCTCTCTCTCTCTCTCTCTCCCTCTACTCACCTGAAGAAAATGCCAGTGGTGTTGAAAATTGGTGAGATTTTGTTTATTTTGTGTTTGTGACTACTACTCTGATGTTAGTGAACTTGTCTTTTAAGGTAAGTTTGCTGATGTCCTATCTCTCTAATATACTAATTTTAAAAAAAAGAGTAAATTGTAATTTTATTAGTAGTTTGTACCTTATATTCAGGACTTTTAATATGATTTCTGAGGATTGAATCTGCTTGTTCACATTGGTTTTTAAAGTCAATACTTCTTTCCACATTATATAAACAGCTGTGGCATATTAAAGAGGGCAGACCATCATTTTCTTCAATCTGTAACAAACATTACACTGTTTTTTTAGATATCAAACATCTAGAGGATATTGACCATGCAGATGACCTATGTCTTTTGTGTCAAGTTAAATGGCATGAAAGATAAACTAGATGAATTAAGAATAGAGAGGCGCAAGGTCAGACTGAAAATAAATGTAAACAAGACCAAAGAAATGTGAATCATCCACAGAAGTCAAGAAGAACTCTGTTGAGAACAATAGAATTGAACAGGTTCGGGAATTGGGGGGAATATTTGGGAAGTGTCATCTCTGATACAGTAGGAACTGAGGAGGATGCAGAGCTAAGAATACAAAAGGTAAAACGTATCCTTGCACAACTCCAGCCAATCTGGCATAGACAACAAATGAGGAGAAATACAAAATTAAAAATTTTTAATAGTAATGTGAAATCCGTTCTTTTTATACGGATGCCAAACCTGGAAAATTACAAACCCCATAATAAATAAATTACAAGTTTTTATCAATAAATTTTTAAGAAGAATTCAAAAAAACTTGACTGGCCTAATGTTATTTCATAGGCTGAGTTGTGGCACAGATGTAACCAAGATCCTGTTGGGGACACGATAAAGAAAAGGGAGTATGGTTGGATAGGGAACACTCTGAGGAGACCTATAAACACCGTAAATAGACAAGTGCTAGACTGGAACCCACAAGGAAAAAGGAAGAGAGGAAGAACCAAACAGAGTGGCCAAGGACAGTCGAAAGAGAAATTCAGGAAGAAGGGAAGACCTGAGGAGAGATAAAGCACGGAGTACAAACAGCTTAAGGTCTACTGTAGACGCAAACAACATCACCTCTCCAATTGATTGACACCAGATCAATTGTCATGTGACTGAGGATAACCTATCCAAACTCACTCAGGGAGCGATTAGATAGTATTCAAAATGTTAATGAAGCAGTTATAACAAGGCTTGTTATGTTGCATTTAGCTCTGTAATGGGAGATCATTTTAACCTTTTAATACTTATTCTTTTTTTTCAATATGACGTCTTGGTGTGTAACAAAGTAAGTCAAATTTAATAAAAGCATTGAAACTTTAAAAATGAGCGGTAGCTGAGAAGACTACCATATGATTTACCATTACTTAAATCCGCAATTGCGGAAAGGGCACATGTTACATTTTTTACGGTATATGAGTTATACACAGATTATAGTTTCTCATCTGTAAACACACAAGTGAAACCACATGTGCCCTTTATGCAGTAAATTTGTGTTTTCTTTCTAACATCTGTTGGCAGACTTTTTTAATTAACACTGTCAGCTGGTAACTAAGCAACAGTAAGGTTGCTGTTTATTGTTAGTGAATTCTAGTTTTGTGTGTTTAATTGATGAGGTAAAAACTAACAGCCAGCCTAATCTACCCACTAGGCAAGCGTACCCTGAATGCCGATTGCCTTGATTATTTATTATTTAGTTTATAAAAGATCTTAATAAACTAAAAGAATATTTAAATAGCTCTGGGAATTTTATGAAGAAATATAATCATGGCCAATCACACCAGCTGCAAACAACCAATCTAATAACGAAAACAAAGATGTAAACTAATCACTGACTTTTACCATGTATAATATAGTTTCTTCATTTCAACATTTTTTAAGTAGCCCCTACTGTGATTTATACTCTGTTTTAATTTAGGTGTTTTACACTTTATTAGTATAGTTCTCATTATTAGCATGTATTTTACCTGATCAGGAAAGAAACAAGTAATACTTTGAAGATAATACTTTAATTTTAAGTTTCATGTTTTTTTTTTCAAAGGTTGACAAAATTAGATGGAAAATTCTTACCATATGTTGATGTCATATTATTTAACTTGTTTTTTATATACGAGGTACGATCAAAAAGTTCCAGGACTTTTTACATACTATGGGAATGCAATGTCTCCCAGCGATGCGGTTGGTAGCATTGTATTCCCTGACTCAACAGTAACACAGCTGTGTTTTCAGATCAATCATAACATCAATGAAAGTAACATTAGCACAGATTGTTTGAGGTTAGTTTTATAGAGTTTGGCTATTTTTTTGTTTAATGAAAATGAATGTGAAAGAAGAGCAACGTGTTTGTGTGAAACTGAACAAAACATTTTCTGAAACCTTTTTGATGTTACAAGAGGCTTTTGGAGAAGAATGTCTAAGCCGATCATGTTGCCATCAGTGGTTCAAGAGGTTTAAAGATAGCCGAACATCCACAGACGACGATGCTCGTTCCGGACGCCCTTCAACGTAAATCAATGATGACAATGTTGCTAAAGTGAACGCTCTCTTACGATCAGACCGTCAACTAACAATCCGTGAAATGGCAGAAGAGTGTAACATTTCATTTGGGTCATGTCAGGAAATTTTAACTAAAAAACTTCAAATGCGTCGTGTTGCAGCAAAGTTTGTGCCAAAACTGTTGACTGAAGACCACAAACAATACCGAATTCATGTTTCTGAGGAACTTCTTCAAAAGGCAAATGACGACGAAAGCTTCTTGAAACATGTCATTACGGGAGACAAACTTTTTTGTAATGACAAACATGTCATTACGGGAGACAAACAAGACATGGGTTTTTGATTATGATGTGGAAACAAAAGCACACTCATCACAATGGACATCAAAAGGCTCTCCAAGACCCAAGAAAGCATGTCAAGTCAAATCAAATGTGAAGGTCATGCTTACGGTTTTCTTTGACTTTAAAGGTGTTGTCTACTATGAATTCCTTCCACAAGGTCAAACAATTAATCGTTTTGTTTATCTTGAAACCCTCAGAAAATTGCGTAATGCTGTGAGAAGAAAGAGACCTGAGCTGTGGCAAAGTGGTGATTGGGTCCTTCACCATGACAATGCTCCTGTTCACTCTGCATTAGTTATCCGTGACTTTTGTGTCAAAAATGCAATGACTGTCATTCCTCAGCCCCCCTACTCACCTGACCTGGCTCCAGCTGACTTTTTTCTTTTCCCGAAGCTCAAGAGACCCCTGAAAGGACGAAGATTTCAAACAGTTGACGAAATTAAAGAAAAAAACAACGGAACTGCTAAACACCTTTACAAAAGAAGAGTTTACTGGGGCCTTTGATCAGTGGAAACACCGGTGGGAAAAGTGTGTAGCTTCCCAAGGGGAGTACTTTGAAGGAGACAAATTCGAATAACCTGTATGTTGTAGTTGTATGAATAAATGTATAAAAATTCAGTCCTGGAACTTTTTGATCACACCTCGTACTTTACTAATAAACATGTATTTATTTCCCATGTAGTATGTTTAAATTCTATGAAATTTTCATTCTCTGCATAAAAGGCACATGTGAAAAATTTTTTTAAACATACCGGATAAGTAAATATAGTACTACATATGTACCTATCTAGAATTATTTTAAGTATTATAAATAAAATTTACAGCCCAATCCATCTAAAATTGTAACTTTTAGAAGGTTTTTTTGTTTACCTATAAAGTATAAAAATATAATATGTTCCCTCTCTGATATAACTGATTCAATTAACCTTACTATTGGAAATGTAGTGCACCTATTAACTATAACATGGGTAAATCACAGTTCCCAATGAGGATAATCTAATATTCTTATATTATTGCAAGTATTTTACATCTGTCTTGAATATTGATTTGGATTCCAGAAGACATTAAAACTATAAGTATAGATTTTAGTTGATTGATTCTGTATTTTGACTATGCCAAAAAAATCAAAGATGATGGGTATTGATGAAGACATAATTATTTTAATACAGGAAGGCTTAAAATCAGGGGGATCGGACCAAATGTTGACATTGTGTTCACTTATTTAAGATATAATAAGTGACAATGATCATGTTATTCTGCATATAATATAAGGAAATTTGAATGCTTTGCATATAAATAGAAAGTCTGTTGAAGAAGGCCTGTGTCAGTTTCAATAGTGAAATTTTATCTCATTTTCAAACATGCGATACAAATATTTTTATCATAGTTATAACACTGTAAAGAAGATACCACTTGTAATTACAAGTTATTTAATTTCAATCGAGTTACATCAGGGGTTGCTTATAAACTTTTGTACGAGAGTAAATTCTTTGGTCCTGGAGAATCAGTGATATTCATACCTGAACGTGGTTGCGTCAGTTATAAAGCTGCCAAAACAATCTGACTTATAAGCCACTATTCTTTCTTTTTCAAGGTCCTAAATTCTTATGGAGCATTACATCAGAAGGGGGTCTTTATCAAAAAAACCACTACCCCCAATTGACATGCTTACAAGCTAGAAAGTTACGCTTAACTGCACTACATCACCTAATTAGTAGAATCAGGAATTACCTATAAAAGAAAGAATTCAAACGTTCTTGGACATGGCAGATACCTTTGAAAACACCTCATACAACTCCATGGTTGAGAGAATTCAGAGAAAGTTGTAGAACCAGGTATCTGCAAGTGGATTTTCTATATACTGCTGTGCAAGATATACATACCAGCTTATTCAGAGCCAAAGGTGATAGCCACAATGAGATAGTAAGGGATGGTGCTCCTGACTATGAATCTGGAACCTCAATAGTCAGTCTTTTGAAAGAGGCCACAGCAAAAGGTTTCTATATTCAGGGATTTGCCAATGTATTTTTATTCCTCGTCTATACAAGGTTCCTTGAATCATAGCAAACCTAATTAATAGTACCCTGTAAGCAGTGGTCTGAGGGTGTCAACTAGAAAAAATGTGTACCTCAGTTTTGTTCAACATGAAAAGTAATCAAGTCATATATATATATTTGAATTCTCCCATATTGTTGGTGTTAGACTTTCTCTGTTCAAGAAAGTCAGTACATGGGAAGAATAATGAACCAACAAGTGATTAAAATACACAAGTTATCTGCTCAACAGATCAAGTTGTTCTCTCAATACTATTTGTCACACCGTTGGCCTAAATTGGGGCCACAGGCCTGACTATATGTAGCGGTTTAAGACCCCAGAGAGCATCTGAGATGTATAAAAGCACAACAGAAGGTTGCAACACGCAATCTCAAAAGTCTGCACAGTAGCCTTTCGAAGTACCACACTTTGCTCTTGATGTAATGCTTAAACTGCCACTCATTTACCTCTTTCTGGAGATGGATGAAGAAATAATGGCATACCCATAACTTTATGTACGTGTATGGGTGGGCGAGTGGGTCAAAACCAATGTACGTGTATGGGTGGGCGGGTGAATCAAAACCACTGTACGTGTATGGGTGGGCGGGTGGGTCAAAACCATTGTACGTGTATGGGTGGGCGGGTGGGTAAAAACCACTGTACATGTATGGGTGGGCAGGTGGGTCAATCCACTGTACGTGTATGGGTGGGCGGGTGGGTCAACAGAGGAGGCCAAATTTTTGTTGAACACTCCCTAATCAGAAAATCATCATGGGTCAGTCATGGGCATGAAATTCATGCCCACAAAATACATGTTTCAGGGTTTATTGAAAGTCAGAAGATATCCGCTCTAGACAAGTGGACTGGAAGAAGGAGATTTAAAAAAACCAATACAAATATTTTGTAGTATACAGATAGTTTCTTAACAGGAGACACTTTGGTATTTTTTTATACTGATACTCTCAACACCAATGTAAAGGGTAGCCTCGAAGGTGTTTCACTATTATTCACATCGATGTTTTGAAATAGTCAGCCGCACAACAATTGTAATCGAGAGGTAAGAATATTCTAATCTTCATTGGCAGACAAGCAGTTGTGAATTTCAAGAACTCTGTGAATGAATGTTAGAATACACTGCAAAAAGGGAATGGTTTGAGACATCCTCCCCGCCACCAAACTGGAGGTCGTGCTGTACAGAGGAATGGCTCAAAACAATTTTGAGCCAGTACAGGGGGATTACGGGTGGTAGTCGGAGGGTTAAATCATAACTCGACAGCTGAGCGAAAAAAACTATTTATTACAAAAGAATTCAACAAATTTTGGCAGAAGGCCACAATAACTTATCAAAATAAATAAATACAATATGAAACACAAAATAAACAATTAATTACACAAATTTGCTATAGCAACAAATACAAAAACAGATGTACCTATCTGCATAGTTACTAGAAAGATAAAATTTATATGAAATTTACCTTAAAAAATGTATACATTTAAACAAAACCAATAACTGGCAATTTAGCCCACATTCCATAATTCCACTGAGGCCAGGAAGTCAGTCGGAATCCTTGGGTAGCTCCGAATTGATATTTATTTATTTATTATTTATTAATTTATTATGATTAACGGCATATGCCTTTTTAACAAAATTGTATACAAGAAAACTTAGGCTGAAAATAGAGAACAGAAAAATAGAAAACAGAGGCTAATAAATATGGTAATTACTAGTGCTTAAAGAATTAGTTGGATAACAATATACAATTGATAACAATTGAGAACAATCAAGTTAACATGCACATATAAATATATGCAATAAATATACAATAAATTCAACATAGGGTTCTAGAAGGCGAGGGTCGTGGAGAGATATGTGTCGGACTATTCCAGTCAAGATCGGGTTGATTGAGGTCTCCCATCAGGAGGATATGGGAGAAAGAGTGAGTAGTTACGACCTCTTCTACCGCAGACGAGTAATCATTGTATTTGGTGATTGTGGCATCGGGAGGGATATAGGCCACTCCCAAGAGGGCTTTGGTACCTGGAGACGTAATCAAGGAAACAAAGAGATGCTCAATAGAATCATAAGATGATAAGAAACGATGTGATTTGAGACTATCCTTGACTGCCAGCAGAATGCCCCCGCCGCTCACCTTGTTGCTTGTTGCCGTTGATCTATCCATTCGGTAGATATTGTAGGAAGGGAAGCCAAGTTCAGCGTCATTGATATCGTGGGATAGGTGAGTTTCAGTAAGAGCGATAACATCGTATAGAGTAGAGGAGAGGGACTACCGCAGGTCGTGAAGTTTACCTCGAAGTCCATTGACATTTTGATAATAAACTGAAAGTCTGCTGGGATGTCCCTCATTATTTAGTTTTTTGGCTTAATTGTTGTGATTCTTGGGATACCATGAATGTACTTTATCGTAAGATTCGACTAGCCAGCAGCAGCTCTCCGACCCATTTCTTGACGTAAAGAGTCGAGGGTGGCCTGTTCATTAGGAGTGCGGTCTCGGGAGATGGAGACATCAGACAGCGTGGAATCGACATCTTTAAATGCTTCCTGTGAAAATTTCTTTAGGAGTGACGACGCTTCACTTTCGGAGCAAAACACTACTTTTAGTGGTAAACGTTATTAAATAATCCCCTTTTGGTAAAATAATTAAGATATTAAAAAGGAAATAGAGCATGGTACCGTTTTATCAAAAAACCAAACTAACAATACACTTCACAAAATAAATACTAACTTAATAACTAGGCCTACCATAACAGAGAAAAGCATATATAATTTAAAGACAGTAGAAATATCAAATTTTAAAAACGTATCTAAATATTTAGAAATAACAGAATAACAAATTAAATAATATTTAACAGTAGTTATAAAATTCTCAAACAAATATAACACTTAAATTTAAAAATAAATAATTGGTTTAAAAAAAAATATGCCCTATTAATGTTTGGACGGTGTGGAATAAGTTTATATACATTCTTGGCACTTTTTTTCTTGCTTGGCCTGGGCCTATTATTAAAAAGTTCCGCCCAACAGCAAAATGTTCATGGTACCATCCCCAGCTAAGCCGCCGTGAACAAACTTGGAAAGGACTGACCTAAGGACAGAAGAAAGTCTCCATAAGTTGTAAAGAGGGCAGCAGAGGTGCACAATAGGCTCTATCACATGGTCCGCAGGCCAGGATAGCACAGTAGAGATGGCAGAAGATCGGCTGGGCGGCAGGCTGAGGAAACAACTACTACTCGAGGACCCTGAAGTTAAGTTTGTCTTAGTCGAACATTATGAAGTTAACAGGGAGGAGACGAAAAACAAACAAAAACTTTAGTGAAACATCAAACTAGCGAACCGGGAATCGGACCCATGGAACAGACAGTCTGAGCCAACAGCCATGAAAGCAGCGAGCAGACAGCGCAAGAGCGATCTCAGGCAGCCTCGTAAATGAAAGAGAAGAGAAAGAAAGAATGTACCCGTAAAACAACCCGGTACAGGTTCCAGGATTCAGAATTTTATCATGAGTGGTTAGAGTTGCCATATTTTTGGTGATTGTAATCGGGACACACACTTACTAGGAGTCCAGGTCCCTACCTCATAAAACAACTTGAAAATGTAAAGCCATTTTACTTTATTTTAGGCCTGAAAATAAATAAAATATTGTTTAAGATGCCCGTAGACCCGTAAAAGCAGTGGTTATAACCCATATGCAAGTAGTCCTACCATATACTTACTGATGATGATCTTCAACCAACCCATAAGGTGGTGATATTTTCAGGAAGCTGTTTTCTTATCCAAAATAATTGAATAAAAAGGTGTTTTCCACAATAGTTAAATTAATTAACTATAGCTAGGTTAAACAAGAATACATAAATAATAACAGCTTCAAAATGTGTTTCAAAATGAAGATAAAATAAATTGTTATTGGGTATCAACCAAGACTACTGAATTGTTTGAAGACAATTTATTGTATTCCTTACATTTATTGTACAAAATAACTTAATATATTAGTGGTACTTTTCTGAGGAGTTGATTAAGTCAACTTTTAAAAGTTATGTAGGTATTCTCAAATAATAAGATAGATTGTTTTTGATAGATTGTTATGACAAACCTAGATTTTTTTTAACCGTTTCCACACAGTCGATTCCGTTCATCAATCCATTACATACAGTGAAGGCTACAATGAAAACACATCCTAAATATAAATTGTGTTGTAGTGTCAGAAACAAGTACATGCATCAAAAACTTGTCGGCACTGGTGACGCAGTGCTGTAACCCAGCTACATGGGGACAAAGTGTTTGGGAGATTGTAGGCGATAGGTTGTATGCTCGGTCCTCTTAATACCGACATGGCGTCCGCTTGGTGGTTGCTATCGGCGTGGACACTACTAGAGAAGTCTGGGGTGTCCATGTTGGGTGGTAATCATTGTGCGGATGTTGTGTGGGGGAGATAACTGAGTATCAGGCTTGTCAATTAGCTGAAAATCAGACCAGCACTACGTGGTTCGGATTCCACGTAAAGCTGTAGGTCCCTTAGTTGTCCTGGCTGTTGGGCTATTAATAAATTGCCCTTGCTGAGGAACAGTTGAGCTCAGTTAGTAACCAGACTACACTCATCCTACACTCATAAAACCATTCATATTCGCCTTAAAATACGCACAACGTTGTGTCGGCGTCTTATATGTAAGAATATCAAAAACTTAAAGTGTTGCTATATATCTAGATTAAAACTAGCCTATTTTATAATGTCCCATGTGATCTTGGAGTAATTTTAATACTTCTTCCGAAAACCATGACAACTTAATATCTAAGAGCAATTGTTCTGCAACCAGGATTTTAACAACATCTGAGACATCCCAGAAAATCAGGACCTAAGTTATAGCAATCCTAATAGTGGTCAATTCCACTACTTCTCTGACATACCTAATGGTGGTCACTCTTAGTATTTTCAACATTTACTAATGCTCTCAACAACCATGTATATGGCTAGTTTTGAAAGTGTTTCACTAATAATAGTAGTAATAATAATAGTATAAACAGGTGGATGTTTTAAATTGTCACCTGTCAAAAATTGGTATCAAGAGGTTTAAGAATATTCCCATCTTCATTGGCAGCCAAAAAAGAAATTTGTTAATACTAAGGTATTTAATATGTATTACTGTTTTTATTAAAGCTTACCTCGACAGATAAAATAGTTTTAATTTGAGTGAGTAACCCATGATGATATACTTCTGAAGAACCAAATATAGGTAGCAGGATGCCTTCATTCGATAAACAGAACCTACAAATATTGTCATAATCCAAATTAATTATATTGACATTTTTCAATTCTAACTTTAATTTCATACCAGTTGGATAAGTATGTAATAAAATATCATAAATTTTTACTAGTCAGTAGACTTGCTTCAGATTAATAATAGGTTATTAATATTTTTACTTCAGCCTTTGTGAACTCAAATAAATCTGACGAAAATATGTTACTTTGTCCAAAGAAAATCTTATCATTAACTATGTAAATTGGCTTAGTAAAAATGTAACAATCACAAAAGTTTCCCAATTTTGGATTGTATTATAAACAACAACAAAACAGACGATGTTACATTACTTTAGCTTTGAATTATGGCAAAGATTTTGTGTATGTACAGTATTTAGATTCAGACTCAATCGTCTTTGACAAAATGATTTTACACACAGACGTTCGTCAAACAAAGGCCGCAAAATAAAGTAGTTGCTCCAACGAAAATGGCTTTATAACGGCGCAAAAATATCTTTAGTGATGTTTACAAATCCACAAATAACACAAAGTTCGACCTGTTATGGACGTCTAATAAAGAATTCTCATCCATAAACCTAATGTAATCCCACTTCAAATATTTAAGTCTGATTGAAACAAAAAAAATGATTTCTGACTGCAATTATTAACCTTCAATTACTATCCAGGGGCCATTTTTGACCCCAGAGTATAATTGAATCGTTTATTGCAGAAACCACATAACCAACATTTTTTGAATTTTAGGGAAATCAAGAAAAACCTAATTTCCAAAAAAGTAACAAACATTTTAATTAAGTAATTTTTAATTGTTAACTACCAAGGTATTTAAAGTCGTGGATGTCGATCTTAATCATCAGGGCTGACACACCACTTAGAAAAAAATAAATAATTTTTTTCACTTATGGTGTTTCTGCAATAAACGCTGTTTTAAAATCAAATTAAAATTTTTTTCGTAATTTTCTGACAGATTTGCAGGTTTGGGCACATTGAAAAACAAAAATATGAATAAGACACTTTATTCAAAGATGGAACTCATTAACTAGTATAAAAACATGAAAAAATGTACATTTTTCGGATTTAACCTACTCGTCATCTTCATTGGACCCCTCAATCATTTCGGCATCTGTTGTTGGCCATTGTAACAAAGCATTGTAGAAGTCTTCATACCCTGTGGTATAGTTGGTCAACTTTTTGATATCATTGAGCTTTGCCTTTTTTGATATTTACCTGTAACAAAGAAATCAACTTGTTGGTTCTGCAAAGATAAGTCCTGACTGGCTAGCATATTTAAAAAAAGTGTATATGCTGTTGATATTATTTTTATTAACTAATAACATTATGTTCATTATTATTGTAAAACAAAAATAACTTCACTGTTTTCTTTTAATTGTTTCAAATAAAATTGTAGAAATAAAAAAATGTCTTACCTGTCCTTGGGCGTAGGCAACTGCAGTTGGTAGTTCCCGTGGTTTGTTACATTTCAGAAGGGTGAATGTGGACTCACGTAAGCCATCAATGAACTCCTGCACTACTACTTTCCCTTGCGAATGTGAGGAGAAATGGAACTGTCTGTAAGTGGATATTTTAAATGGTTCTTTGTCCTTCTTCGGGATGGCTCTTCCTGCTGTTTCATCGGAGGCTGAAACTGTCTTTTTGTAGTATGCAGGCCACCAGCTTTTGAAGTTTAATATTTCATTGGTTTTCACTTCATGGACTGTGAATCGACCAGAATTACGCCTCTTTGCTTGAGAAGGCTCATCAATATCTGAACTTTCACTCATGTCTTTATAACCACTACAACAACTTATACTTAAAAACGCATTAACAACCAAGAAATCAGCCCGGTATAAACGGTAGTAAACAAACAGTACACCACTGACCTACAGACAGGAAGTGAAGAGCACATGACAACAATGACAGCCACGGCTGCCAACATCGCTCAACACAAAAAATTAATTTACCCTGAGTTTGTTGCAGAAACCCCACAACTGCAGTCACTTGAGGGGTTTCTGCACTAAATGAATGATTCGATGCCCAGTTTGAAGGCTTTAGGATAGTCGCAGTTGTGTGATTTCTGCACCAAACGATGTATTTCAATTTGTACATCATCAATATACTAAAAAGTCAAAATCGAAAAAAATGTTGGTTATGGGGTTTCTGCAATAAACGATTCAATTATTTTTATTTGATATCTTTTGTACTTGCAGGATTGTCCTATCTCTTTATCTAATATATTTTCAGCTAATAAGACATACAGTGCATGTGGTGGTTTCTTCTTCGGTCACTCCATATCTGGCTGGGAAGCGTCTGGGGTTAGCAGTTACCCCACGATAGTAGTTACTCAGACTTTTCTCTTCTTTGAAATTCCACTTTTGTAAGATAATCCAACCAAAAGAAGATGTGAATTATAAACAAGAGGGGATGACAGAAAACATTCAACTGTGTGTGTCAATTGAAATAATACATTGTGCATGCATAACTCATAACAAAGTGAGTATTACATTTGAAGAGTGCGTAAGAGAAATTGAACAAGAACTCAAACTCAAAATTCCTTTATTTTAACAATTACAAAATTGTATAATAGTCATACTATTACTAACGTAAACTAAAACATATCCGAAGATTGAAAATTAATAATATACAGGTGGCAACATTCTATAACTATTTACAATATTTACACTGATACAACGTTCATAATATACTCCTTCACGCTGTAATGGCAACGAGACAACAGAATTCTTTTGGTCATTCTGCCAAACTTCGTTGCATCATTTTCCGCTTTGATAGCATCAGGCAGTGAGTTGTAGAGCCTAATTGCATTGCTCCTTAAATGGCTTTCAAAAAAACTTGTTTTATGGCGAGGAATGGGAAGGTTTTGTCGGTTTCGGAGGTCATACCGGTTAGAAGAAACACCAAAAAGTTCGGGATTTTTTCTGACAAATATAACGCAATGAAGAATATAAATAGATGGAAAAGTTAATATATTGTAATTTTTGAACATTGGTTTACAAGACTGTCTGAAAGGTAATTTAAAAACGGCTCTGATTGCTTTCTTTTGGAGTTTAAATAAGAATTGGGTTTTAGTTGTTTCGTGATCCCAAATAACAACCGCATATGACAATAGACGATAAATAAGTCCGTAGTAAGCCGTGAGGAGAGTATTTTCATCAACAAAAGTTGAGAGTCTCCTTAACAGGAAAATTCCAGAGCTAATACGGTTGCATACAGAGTCAACATGGTATCCAAATTTCAACTTATTATCTATATAAACTCCCAAAAACTTAATAACCTCGCTTGGTTCAACTTCCTCATAATCAATAAAAAAAAACATTGTCTGCGTCGGACCAGACGGGGGAAGTTATACCGTAGACCTTCTATTATCTATATATATAAAATCCAATGTATGTTTGTTTGTCTGTCTATCCTTTATGCGCTACCAAACCGTCCAGCCGATCACCATGAAACTTGGGGAAGTTGTTCTATATCCCCCAGGGAAGGTTTCTGTCCTATTCCCGTTTCTTTAATCCCTCAGGGCTCCATCCCTTGGACTTCTAAAGTTTCAATGTTAATCAAATAGCAGGATACATAAAGGTATAATAAGTCAAATATAAAAAGAATATCAGCTGTGGGTTTTAAATATGTCAAAATTATACTGTTTATATTTTTATGTTTTGATTTCTTGTGAAGCTATATTAATTGATTGATTTATTTGATTAACAGCTGTTAAATAAAACAATCGATTAATCGATAGTTCTTAAAAATTTGTTCTTAATTTTCAGCGTGACGCGGTTTCTCGACCAACATCCCATCCCAAAGTGTCTAACGGGCGCAAAGAAGTATAACTTCAAAATTGGGTGTGCGTCGGACCACACGGTGGAAGTTATACTTCTTTGGCCATTCTCATACACCCACTCACGCACACAAACAGACAGGATATATAAATGAAATATAAGACATTTTTCAATATTATTCAATATATTTATCTTCAATATATTATACGTGACTTCATTATTATATTATACACCTATATTATCATTATCAGTAATTTCTTCGATTAAATTTCTTCGATTAACAATCGATTAATCGATAGTTTTATAAATTTGTTCTTACTTTTCAGCGTGACGCGGTTTCTCGACCAACATCCCATCCCAAAGTGTCTAACGGGCGCAAAGAAGTATAACTTCAAAAAGATTCAGAATTTCTCCTGTCACTTCTCTGAAAATCTAAAATCTGTGTCTTTGTATTGTTCAGATGTAGATTATTTTTTTCAAACCACTGGAGAAGAGCGCTTGATTCTTCATACACCCTAACCTCCAAATCAGACCTATGTATTGCCGTCACTGAAAGTGAGGCAATATATATATATATATGTACAGTGTATATAACCACTGTACATATATCGGTGGGTGGGTGGGTCAATACCACTGTACGCATATGGGTGGGTTAATACTACTGTACGTATATGGACTTAATTTTACTTCATACAAGCAGAAAACAGATTTCAAAATAATGTTTTATAGTGTCAAAAAAGGAGTCAAATTTACAATTTAGATCCGAGGTGTTGAGGACACCTGATCAAGTCTCTTTGTGCAAAAGATTTCTGAATGTCTGGATGTTTGCATGGTTAATCTTACGGCTGATTTTATATTGTGGTCGAGAGTATGAAGTGCTGCCCACGTCAATAACAATCTCTTGGGCATGATGGTCCACCAAAGCAGCCACCAAGACACTAATCTTTACAAGACGGTCATCAACATTTGTAAAGATATTGTCAATTGCGGTCTTAGATGACTTAACCTCTCTG
Organism: Stictocephala bisonia; assembly: GCA_035578905.1. Classification (NCBI taxonomy): domain Eukaryota; kingdom Metazoa; phylum Arthropoda; class Insecta; order Hemiptera; family Membracidae; genus Stictocephala; species Stictocephala bisonia. The sequence continues at coordinate 1,088,138 of JAQJVL010000003.1, forward strand.
GTATACGTTGTGATGGTATGGCGTAGATCATATGACGACGTAGTGTGAATAAACTTTCTTGTGGAAAGTTTGGAGTCCAGAACATTTATATTAAAGTCGCCAATTACTACAGTGCTGGCCTTGTGGCAGTGAACAGTATTGAGGCATTCACCCAGTAGCTCCATAAACTGATCACAGTTGTACCATGGCATTCTGTACACAGCGATGATTACAGAATAATAAAATTAATTAAACAAATGTAATTAATTAATATCTGGAAATTTAAACATTGTAAATGTGTGATGGGTAACACCATCAATTGATAAATATCTTTAGTTATATAGTTTGACATCAACAGATTTTTAAAATTCAGTTGAAATAAACTGTTTATTTTGTGATGAGATAGCCACTGAGTCATATAATTTTGTTGTAATATTAAGTGGGTACTGACAAGTGATCCATACTTGTTAAGTTAATGGTTGAAACTACCAATGAGTGTTGGTTATAATGATGCTTTCAAGATCCGTCAATGTCTGTAATTAATTATAATGTTAACCACTACAATCTATTGTTGTTTTTCTTTGTATTATTATTACTTTTTATAATCAGTTCTTTTATTCTAAATTTGTGTTTTTATTACTCGATGTTTACCTTTAGTGTTTGTTCTATGTTTGTCCTAATGGTCCTTTCAGGAAACAATATCTTGTCATTACATATTACAATTCAGATTCTTAAAACTCCTTATTTTTTACGTGTGCATACAAGAGCACTGCACCACATTGTCGCTATAATGGCAAATAATTAAACGATTGTGCTTCGGAACTTACAAGTTAAAATCAGATGCATAACCTACTATAATTACATGTATAAACTGTACTGTGTGTACATATAGGACTAATATAATAACATGAAGGCTTTCCTTAGCTTGAATTTACTTGCGACAAAGGGCATACTGTATTGTTATAAAAATAATGAACTCTTTCAGTGATTTATGCATGTAAGAAGCTTTTGGCATTTTAAATCAATAATGATAACACTCAATCAGCCACAACATTTTAAATTGAAATGCACTTCAAAGAGAAACTATTAAAAACAAAAATAATCGTAAGATAAATGATACGCACATACATGAACTGCAAACTTCAATAATGAAACTGCAAGGATAAAGACGATCTGGTAATACATATTTAATTATTAATGAAACGAAGTTACAAAAATGGATTCTTCTGATAAAAATGGATATCTTTGGATATCACTTGATAAAAATGGATCCACTATAAACAGAGTACCAATGTACATGTAGATACATCAATACCAATGTGTAGATACATGTACGTGTGTACTATACATCAATACCAATGTACGTGTACAGGTGGGGACGTGGGTCAATACCAATGAACGTGTAAGGATGGGCTGGTTGGTCAATACCACTGTACATGTAGAGGTGGGCGCGTGGGTCAATACCACTGAACGTGTAAGGGTAGGCTAGTGGGTCAATACTATTGTACGTATAAGGGTGGGTGCGTGGGTCAATACCACTGAACGTGTAAGGGTGGGATGGTGGGTCAATACCACTAAACGTGTAAGGGTGGGCTGGTGGGTCAATACCAATGTACGTGTAGTGGTAGGAGGTTGGGTCAGTACCACTGAACGTGTAGGGGTGGGTGGTTGGGTCAGTACCAATGTACGTGTAGGGGTGGGTGGTTGGGTCAGTACCAATGTACGTGTAGAGGTGGGCGGTTGGGTCAGTACCAATGTACGTGTAGGCGTGGGCGGTTGGGTCATCTGTTTCCGCTAATCACGCCAGCCGGCTAACCTTAAAAATTTAAACTCAAAACTGTAAATAAAAATACTTCAAAGGTTTATTATAATCTTTCTTATAGTGTTGGTCAATAGTAATCTTTACTTGAGTGAAAATTGTATCTCAGTAATCGAACTTATTAAGGAAATGCAAGGAGCTTGGGGAAACATTAATAACGTAGTAACTATTAATTATTTTATTGTGAGATTTCAGTAGACTAGACCTAATAGCAGTAATTACAATCTGTGAGCAAGAAAAGAAATAATCTCTAGATTCTTTTTATTTAATAACAGTTTATACGGTAACTAGTTTCAAAAGCTGCCCGAAACCGTATTTTTTAGTTGCAACTCACATAAATTGTATCACATAGCATACAAATTAAAAATCTTTGGTACTATTATAAATTAGATTAAACACTGAAAATGAATATGTGATTAGATTTTTTTTAAATACAGTGGCACCGCAAAATTAGGTTTTTATAATAAAAATCCGATAGTAGACAAATAAAGAAGACGTTCATCCGTCATCTCAGTCTAGCTATTGCTGTTGAGTCTGGGTATTTTAGAGTTTTTATTTCATATTCCGATTGTTTTACATCATAGCATGTCCTAAATATGATTATTTATTATGTTTATTTCATTAAAATGTATTATATATATTTGTACTAGCAAAAAGCTGTACCTGCTATCTTGTTGACATATTCTATCTCTAAGATACTTGAAAAAGTGTCCCTCAATTCAAGTTTAGATTTTATGGAAACCAATAGTATATTATCTTCTAAACAATTTGGTTTCACGAAACGTAAGTCACCAGTCGATATTGTTAATACTCTGAAATCTTCAATTGTAAACTCTCTTGACTTTGCTCATCCTTCAATTGGAATGTTTTTTTTTTTTATCTGTTTGGCCATTTATCATGATAACCATAATATTCTCATTTAGTTACGTACCGGTATTAGAGGAGTCAGCTTCTCATTAGGGTGTCATCTTTTCTTTGCGGGCGAATGTAGTCTGTACATATCCCATATGTTGACATGATTTAAATAGTTTTAAGGGTAAGGTGATAAAAGCTTTGGATTAAAGAATGTCCCTATAAAATGGGAGTATATATTGAGAAAATAATCTGATTTGTTTGAGATACAAGTAGATTTTTAGTTCACCGTTGTATTTTTGTATAATATATCTGATCAACAAATCTGTAATTATAATATTTCTTCTTATTACGTAATGATTCAAATTCAAAAGGTTCAAATTATTTTATTTGGCCGTTAAACAAAACAACATTGTAATAGTGTAAGATAAATGTAAGATACTATACTAGAATACATAAAATCATGTTAACTTGAGACCATAGACCTTCTATAATAGAAGGTCTATGTTAAGACTAAAATAATTATGCACAAGATAAGTCAAAACATCATGCAAACAAAGAGTCAAACTCATACCTGACTTGTTGAAGTTAACAAAATAAAGAAGTTTTGTATTTTCATATAAGTGAAACTTGCACTTGGATAGTTGAACCATTTTGCGAATAAAATAATAAAAACTGGAAATTAATTTGCAGTACTTTGAATATATTAAATATTTCGTACTTATTATTTTTAAATGTTTATCAATACTACTTATGTAAAATCCCCCATTTATATATTCATTTCAGAATATACTATATACAGTCTTAAAATACATGTACGAAAAAGTTATATAATACCTTAATACCCGATTATTATTACTATTTCAATAGTGTACATTTTACATATCATAAAATTTATATATATAGATTTTGTAATGCTGATACCATAGATATTATATAATAGAAGGTCTATGATACCACCTAAACTGCTTTAATAAATGCCCATCCTTTTTTCAACAACTGATGCACACTATGAACTTTGAAAAAAAAATATACCCACATACTTTACAATCAAACAGTTATGTTTAATATCGGCAACATAAAGGTAATTTTGTTACACACTTTGTTATACATTAGCATTAACATATATTATTACTGTACTCTTTGAGACCAGACCAATGACCTTTCGGTAGACGAACAACAAGAGTAAGTCAACCAGTACAGTGAGGAGAAGAACGACGACGACCATCACATCAATCTTTTTGTAAATGCCTAAATTCGCAACTCAGTCTCCATTTCACTGGGAGACTAGTGTTATTGAAAAGAAATTAAAAATAGGAAAAGTTGACTCTCTGATATTGAACATTGAATAACGTATTGTGCGTGGAATTAAAAAAAGATCGTCAGTATTTCTGCTGTAGTGTGTTTTGTATTTGTGCATTTTAAAATCGTGGAATGTGTCAGCAACCAGTCTTCATTTTATTGAGGCGCTGAATATCCTAGCCCTTAGGTCGTAAGATAGGTAAGCTTAAAGGACAAATGTCCTTGATAATATATTAAAGTGCTTTAGGTAAACTATAATATTCCCTAATAATGACTTTAATTTCTCAGGTTTATTTTCAGGTCTTGGTCACTTGCAAGTTTCAACAGCCTAGACCTATCACTAGGACTACTGATAGATTTTGCATTAGTGTGCTATATATTTACCTCAATAAATGTGTGGAAAATGGTTCAAGTTCAAACTGAATTTGAACCCACACAACTTCATATAGAATGGAACTGGGTCTATAAGGCATACATTTATGTAGGCCTAATTGTTGTGTTTAGAATGTAAAATAGTCCTAAGGCTTGGCATAGGCCTATATTTACCTGTGTGATGCAATAATAGTTTAATATAGGTAGGCCTACCTATCACAAAATGACTAAATTCTTATAAAATTTAAAATGTGATAATTAACGTAGGCTATGTGCTTTGTTACCAAGTAGAAAAGCCAGAATATATCTTTAAATGTTAATGATTAGCCTATAAGCTTGTCTTCAATAATTTATTGTTGGATAAGTGGTAAAATATGAGTTAATAAAATTGAGGTTGACCTGGACCGTGGAAAACTCGTTTTCACCAACCACTTGAAAAATTTGTATTTTGGTTGATTGTCAAAAACCAATTTTTTAAAACAAGGCTACTATTTTTGTTTCGTTTTATATGTGCTGAACATCAATACTCAAATTGTTTTGCAATAAATCTATTTTTCTTGCCGGAAAATGACAACTCTAACTAAACTACGATACTGTAAGAGGTCTAGGCCTACCCAACAAAAATGTATAATTTGCATTGAAATCAAGTGTCTGGCCTTCTGTGACTCCCTTACAGTCTCTTTCCGGTTGGAATGTATGCAATTTCATTTTTGTGGTTAGTCATAGCTTTTATTATGTTATGTAGGCCACCAAAAGTGAGAAATAATTGTCTAAGGCCTTAACCATAGTAGACTAGTTTTCAAAATTATGTCAGCCTTAAAAAAAACTACAAAATTTTCAAAAAATAATAAAAAATTACTCTTAACACTTTGAAGCCTGGGCCCTTAATACTCCGTTTGGCATGGAATCCTGGGGGTTTTATGTTCACATTAAAAAAATTGTAAATGCCTTATAAATTTCATAAAAAGGTTATATTATATATCTTTGTAAAGGGGAGAAAATTCTCTTTTCAATGATGGGCAAAACTTTAGGTGTTGTACATTTTTTTATTTTTTACAGAAGCTACAAATAAGTACAAAAATATGTAAAACAAAAAATAGCTAAATATAATAACATATAATAATATAAAATATAATAACATAAGCTAAATATAATATAAGCTAATATAAGCTGAATATAAATAATATAATAATATAAGCTAAATATAATAACATATAATAAATATAATAGCAAAATATAACAACATAAACAATGCTGACATAAACAATACCGCTCGGCGCGCGCTCAGCTGTCTCACGTCAGCTGTTACGATAATTATTTATCCAAGACCAGATGTAGATAAAAAAAATTAATAGACAGATAAAATATAATAACAGATAACTAAAAGACATATATTCAGATGACCTAAACCCGATTATATGCCGATAATAAAGATATAATGAATTAAATATGGGCGCCCGAGCTATTCTCGGGCGTCGGCGAGTACGCCAGTTTGCGTCGCCCGATCTATCTTCGGGCTTAGGCTTCAAAGTGTTAATAATGAAACTATAACAAAGGAACAAGAATTGCATGAGATATTATACGTAATTTTTGAGGGTAGAGTATGATTTCCTCGAAAATATATGCTTATATAGCTGATAGAAATGTCAAGATTTGTGAAGCGTCTGAAAAGTGCATTCAATGAAGTTGTGTAATTTTTGGTGAAATCGTGATCTAGGCCTGCCGTCCTTCCTGCAGTTCAGTGGACCACTTTACAGAAAATAAAATTAGATTACCTCTGCAGTGTACAGTGCCTGGAGAAACTGTGTAGGTCAATGAGTTAAAGAACGTTCCTTTCTTTGGATTTTTTTTCCCAGGCCCTAGGTTTATTCAGTGGATAAAATTGTACGTACCTTTTTTTTGGAAGGATGTTAAGGGGAGCAGACTTCCCTATCTTCGGCCATGTTAGCTTATGTACTTTTTTCTCAAAAACTATTTAAGATTGGGAGATGAAATTTTTACCATTATTTTATACCCTCTTTGTAAACAATCTCTCCAGGGGAATTTTGTTTATTTCAATTAGTTTATGCAGAAACAATTTTTTTATAAGTATTAAATTTATAAACAAAAATTTTTACTTTCAATATTTTTTATTTTTGAGTATTTATATAAATTAACTGGAGAAGTTGTGTATATTAAAGCCCTACATATGTGTACCAAGTTTCAATGTTCTAGCTCCAACAGTTTTGGAGAAAAAGGTACATAAGGTATAAAAAAACACTGTTTTCGGAGAAATGAATATATTACGGGCTTGGATCTGCTTTCTTTTGAAGGTGGAGTTTGGACTGATGTACTAGGCCTATCTATACACCTATAGGTTAGGGTTAGATTTATTACCTTGAGCATGCCAACCAAATGTTTTCTTCTTTTTAAAAATCCTATTTGATCTTGGCATTGTGCAGATTATAATTATATTATTATTACACAAATGTAATCCACAAACAAATCACTTTACTTGAAACACACAGTTATTATAAAATAACCTGTAGTACTAACTGACAGATGTCACAACAATAAACACCAAACAGAAATGTAAACAAACATCTAGCAGTCAAAGCCTTTCAAATTATGTTGTCATTCAAAACATAGACACTATAAGAAATAACATTTATGAACTTATTACTATGGTAACAATTTGTTGCAAAAATGCACTTGCATAGTTTTAAACAAAGCATTTTTTCACACCTGATATAAATTAAATATACATCCTGTTATATATCAATTTAAAGAGCAGGAAATGAGCTAGGCCTACAATAAACAGTAAAAAAAATTTGATAAAAATTTTTTTTTCGAGTTCTGCTCCCCACCCTTTATAGGGCGTAAACGACTAATTTTTTTTAAATTTTTTATTAAAGAATTTGATTTAGGGCATGTTTATATATAATAAAATTACATTGGCATGCTTTGAATTATTTGACTTGATATATTTATGGGGTGGGAAATTATTATCCCAGTGGTCACTAAACGTTGACATAAAGTGGGAAATAGTTATCCCAGTGTTCATTTATGCAAATGATTAGTGTGGAACTCTAAGGTTTGTGTTGGTACATTGAAATATGGTTATTTGAAATTTAGTTGAAATATTTTAACAATAAAATGGGGATACTGTGGAATTTTTTTTCAAATGCTAAAAGGCCCTTCAGTCACCGAGGCCTAGGCTAGCCTATGTCGAACTTTCAAATATCACCAAAATTCTTTGCGCAATAACTTATCAAGATATAGGACTTGTATTAATAATTTAGACCTTATAATGTATGGAATTGTACAATTTTAGAACTGTAGTCCATAAAAATAAAGCATCCAAAAATAAATAAAATTTGGTGTCAAACATAACCTTGAAATAACAAAAAACTATTATGTAATAGGTTAGCCCTATGCATTGATAAAATGATCTCATGTATGGATCTTTAGGAACTAAAATATATGTAGATTTTGATACTTACATTAAAATATTTCCAAAGATGATCTGTCCAATTCAAAAATAAATGTTTTCTTCCAGGAACTAGTAAACAAACAAATGCAGAGCAGTAAAAGAACCAGTGGGATAATAATTTCCCACTTTTTGACATTTACTCTCACAGAACAGCTGGGGTAGAAAAACACCTCTAAAACCATCATAGATAGTTCTGCATAAACATTCTGTGTGTTCATTTAGTAAGTGGAAATATTTATCCCAGTGGTAATTTCAAGTTATAAATAATGTTTTGTAGGAAAACATGGTGGGAAATTATTATCCCACTGCCCTATAAAGGGTTAAAAGAGCAGTTTAGTGATGTGTATTCAGAATGTTTGTTGGGAGTTCTGGAGTAAGGCTTTAATTTGAGACCTCTGTTTTCCTGTTATTTATTAATTATATAACATCCGTCCCAAACTGCAAAGTTCAACTCTTTGCTAACGATATAAAATACCTATTGATTGCTGATTGACTATTTAGCTCTTAAGTGGGTTATTGATTGGTCTGTAAGCTGCCCTCATGAGAAAGTTAATATAAAGCCACTGAAATTCAATAAAGTAGTGGTATTTTCTATTAGCCATTAAAATAATCTGTAAAGTTAAAAACTTTAAGAGTAAAAAGGTTTTTAATAATAAAATGGTTGTTTATATTTAGATTTTGAAAACTAGATGACAAATAATTTAACTGAGAAATCTCAGTTTTCATGACCAAGGCAGAGATTTATATATATACTTTGTGGCAATTGGTAAATATGCTAAAAATACTTTTAGTCACATAAACAGCAATTCTCAGCTATATGTCATTTTGAAATCATAATAGGTCTTGGCTATATGTTTGTATAAAAACATCTTTTAGTTCTCTTTACCTTCAATATTACAGTTTTTTTAATAGATATTTTGCTATGGACAATAAAAAATAGTTTCTTAATTAGTTCAAAATCATTTATTGTAGTAAACATGACAACATGCATTACAAATAATTGCCATTTAAAGCAGTATCAATCAAACTAAAATGCACATGCTAAAATTAAAGTACAAAGTGCAAAAAATAAAACATACTAAGAATAAAATATTGTACCTACATGCATTGTTAAATGAAATGACAAATGACTTTGGATAATATAGATAAAAGTGTAACTACTTACACATATAATCAAGGTTGTAAGGTCACTTTCGAATGGACCTAAACTTAAACTAATTCTTTATTTATTCATTCATTCATTTATTTATTTACGGTTACACCATTTTTACAGTAACAATACATGCAAAATAACAAAAATACATTAGAACAGCAGAATAATATTGACTATTAACAGAAAGATCTGATAACATTGACAGAAAAATAGACGCTATACAAGACCAGTACAACTAGATCACAGCAGAGCGAGATTACTGTTCCTCGAGAGCCGAAGACACAATCCTCCTGACATCCTGTGGACCGCAGTCAAAGAAATCCACAAATGGGCAGAGTCGATTACCGAGTCGATGCAGTCTAGGCAGAGGGCTATAAGTTCATAGTTCGTTGAACAGTGTTGGCGAGCAAACAGCACATTGGAGCGAGTGGATCTAAGTGGCGGGACATGTAGGTCAATCAGCGCAAGCAGATCAGGGCAGTTGATTTGTCCACTTAGTATCTTGAGTAGAAACATGGCATCGCTGATTTATCTCCTTGTGGCTAGAGTATCAAGTCCAAGAAACCTTCTAATGTCCTGGGTAGGTACATCCCGGTACATGTACCCCATCCTACACCCGATGAATAATAATTTAGATTTTGGGCTCTTCAAGATTTTTTATGGAGCTTGGTAGTTTATTGTAAAATTGTACCCATAATGAACAGGCTGTTTTGAGTTTGATTTTATTGTCTTCTTATTCTATGATAATCATTTTTATTTCTAGTATTGTGTTCATGAATCTGTCTATTCCTACTTGTGAATCTATTATCGCTCTTCACAATGGATTGATGGCTTTATATGCATAAACCATATAAAGTTAAAACCATCAGATTTAAGAATAATTCTCTACTTCAAGGATGTCTAGAAACCACCTTAGCCACAAGTTTTATTGCTGTCTTTTGTAGTAAAAATATTCTGTTACTATGTGTGATAGGTACAAACCCATATAACTTATCCATATTCACCCATTCTTGACTATGGCGTCTTAAAAATGCATAAATATTTTTTCAATTAACTTATTAAAGATAGACACAAGAGATATAGGCCAAGGCCTATAGTTTTGTATGTCAGTCTTAGATTCCTTTTTATGAAGAGGCTTCACTATGGTAAATTTCAATGCTTCCAGAAATATTCTAGCTTACATTTTTTCAAGAAATTTGGTGAGAAATTTTGTCACCATGATGACATTAGGTATATTAAGCCCATGGGCTTTTCATATATTATCCTAATAACATAGTCATAAGCTATATTGCGTGAAATACCCATATCACAGCCTAAATGTTAATTATCTTTTAATATATTAGATAGTTTATGCCTCGGAATGGTGAAATCATTCTTTACAATATTTACTAAAAGAGCATTATATTTCCGGCATACATTGGCAGGGTCATCTATGATATTGTTATTAGCAAGTAAGGTTATATTTACATTTCACTCGCCCAGGTCAGCACTAAACTATAATAATAATATTAATTTGTTCCATCAACCTTTCATAATATTACATGTATATACATTTAGAATTCTTAGAAACTAGAGCTAACCACTTTTCCAGTTATGTGGTTAGCATAAATAAATAAAAAGTAACATAAAAACAAGATTTCAGTTCTAATAAGAATCAATAACAAGTTTTAACAATGCCGCTTTATATGGTGTCAAAAAATACGTTTAAGACATACGAATAAAAAAAAAAGTGCATTCAACTGCTGTATAACGCCCTATATATATATATGAACATGTATTGCCGGTGCAAACATTAAATACTGTTAACAAAGATAATGCAAACTATAAAAGAAAAGAAAAACAAACAAACCATAGTACTAACCATTATTTGAGATACATATATAAAAAACATATATGAATTCAATTCGCACAATATAGTGTACAATATATAAGAATACATAAATTGAATAAAACAAATTGGAATACTATATGCATATATGGGATATTAATTAACGTTAATTTAATTCACTGACACGTTATACAAATTCTGAAATTTTATTGTCATACATCCAAAGCTTTATTTTCATACAAAAAACCTTCAAAGTACTGCAATTTTTAAATTCAAGTGGAATGCTGTTATAAAATTTTAGACCTGTATACTCATATGATCGTCTAATTATTTATTTATTAACTTTTGGCAAAAGAAAAATTGTATGCTCTGCGTATCTTGCACTGCTCATAAGTTCATCTGTATTACATTTACCACTTCTCAGATAAAAAAATTCTTAATAATTTAAATACATATAAATGTTGAATGGGTAATAATTTTAAATCGAAGTAAAGCGGGAATGAACTTACTCTTCTACTTTGCCCCATTATTATAGGAATAAAGTGATTCTGTGCCACTCTTAATCTGTTAATTAAAAATTTAGAAGAACTTCCATAACACACAATGCCATATTTGATTTTGGACCCAATTAATGCTAAATATATTGTTTTTAAAAGAGAGTGGTCACAAAATGTTTACAAAAAATATAAGCTTTCTATGGAACATTTTAATTTGCTGTATAACTCTGAAATGTGTTCTTCAAAGTTGAGTTTCTCGTCCAGTAGTAGACTGAGATATTTAAATTTGTTAACTTTGTTGATGGACGAACACACACCATTAATATTACTTGTACAATTCAGAGAGTGGTACTTCAACTCACCTGCAAAATCAAATGGTTTGATACCAAAGTTTACGTATTAATTTTTTGTTACATTAACTTGCATTCCATTTTCTGCACACCACATTTGCAATAAAGTTAGGTCTTTTTTTATGTTTTCAAAAATGATATTATAATCCTTGTGATGGTAAAAAAATTCAATATCGTCGACGAAAGCACTGACTTCTCCAAGAAACTGTAAATTTAGTAAATTGTTAATAAAAATTAAGAAATTTTTTTAACTTAAGCTTTGTTCACATTGGGATAATAATTTAGTCGAGTAGAGAGTGCTTTAGTAGCTAAAATGCTCACTACTGCCCAACAATTTTTCGTACTAGCAGTCGAGTATAGTACACAAGTACTGAGTTCTGCATTATACATGATGAACGCTCTCCGACACAACAAAATAAACAAACTGATAAACCTTATAGCCTATGACTTCCTATTTTAGGAAGACATTTGTGTGTGATAAATAGAATTTGTATTTTATAAAATAAATGTTATTTTTAATTTTACATATTTTTGTTTCATAAAAATAAAAAAAAAAACACATTGCTCCATTTGATTGTTTTTGTAAGTTGATCACTTAATATTCCACATACATTCACGTTGAATATATTTATTAATAAACTTTAAAGTTGTTGGCTCGCTGCAGCAAAAAACGCCATACTTGTGGTAACTAATGAACTCGACTAAAACCAGCTGTTCGGACTGCTAGTAGACTTAGACGATGAGCTAGTAGTTGGTGGGGGAAGCTACTTGACCGTTGAGAATAGGATAAAATGGATTTACTGCACTAAATAATTCGCTAAATTTTTCATGTTCAGATATGTTCAGTTACTAAACTACTCGCCCCTCGACTAAATTACTAGCCTAGTGCGAAAAGGGCTTAACATCTAGTTTCTTTCATATTACGTGTTTGTAGAAATACAATACAAGGAAATATCACACAAAAAAAATTTATTACAATATAAGTATATTGTAATAAATTTGTGTTGTGTGACGTTCACTTGTATGCTATCAGTAATAAAAATTATTGCCGGAAATATTGAAGTACAGAAATTTCAAATCTATACAAAATTAGCATTTCGATGTGGGCATAAGGCCCCTTTTATGCAGCGTGTTGTCCGACGCGAGAACAAAATGTCACACGTTCTCCAAGATTTACCGTTACATTTTTTAAATGTTATTTCAAGAGGAGATATGTTGTGCAGCAGAGGGACACAGTTGTTGTAATGAGGAAACCACAGTTGCAATGATAGTCCTCATTGCTTTATTTATTTGGATATGAACCTATACATAATCATGTAGATGATGAAAAACCTATCCTTAGATAACTTAACATAACAGGACATAAACTAATCTGAATTAAAATAATCCAAAATAATGTAATCAATAGAATTCCATGGAATCTTTTTCTAGGTAATCTATAGAACTCCATGGAATCTTTTTCTAGGTAGCATTTTCAATAATGGTACAGTATAAACCTAGACCATATTCAGTGATAGCTGTCGGCACTGATGGTGCAGTGCTGTAAACCAGCTACTTGGGGACAAAGTGTTTAGGAGATGTAGGCGATAGGTTATATGCTCGGTCCTGTTAATACCGACACGGCGTCCGCTCAGTGTCCATCGACGTGGACACTACTAGAGAAGTTTGGGGTGTCCATGTTGGATGGTGGTCAAGTTCAGATGTTGTGTAGGTGAGAGAACTGAGTTAGCTGAAAATCAGACCAACACTACATGGTTTGGATTCCACGTAAAGCTGAAGGTCCCATAGTTGTCCTGGCTATTAATAAATAGTCCTCTCTGAGCTAAGTCGAACTCGGATAGTAACAATGACTAAATTTGTTCATTTACACTCATCATACTCATTTGAAATCCATATTCGCTCATATCTTGGCGATCGGCGTCTTAAGAATAAATAAATAAATATGTGGCGTTAGCTAGGAACATCAACACATGGTAAGGAGCATATGCTTAATTGAAAAAAGGGATAAGAAAAATAGTCCTGGAAATTAATTTAGACAAAACTAATTAATAATAATAATAATAATCTTTATTTTCTCAATTTGTACGTACAAATTCAATAAGTCATCTACATTGAGATTTAGAGTACAATAATACAAACAAAGAAAATTACCTATTTGAATTTCTATTATATGCAGCAAGTTCACAACTTATTAAAAGGAATAAAAGTTCTTTTCATTTGTCAGGCTGACAAATGAAAAGAACATCTATCTATCTATTATTAAACATAAAGTAAGAAATTAAAAAAGAATAAATCATAAAAATGTTGTTCATTATATATACAATATTTTCTTAAAGCTTCCTGTTAACAATAATATAGAAAATAATAGGGTCTCTAAGGCAATGTCTGAGTAGAAGTTCCTTCACTGCATATAACACTTGTTGCATTCAGATTCTGACCAATAATTCCTACTTACCTAAAAATTACTTAGATCCAAAATAATATCTTGAATTGTACTGAAATACAACAAAATAAATATTACCATGCCATTATAAATTACAACAATAATATAAAGAAAATGAAAAGGTAAAAACAAACAATTTTCTTTGGTAATTAAATGGAATGACAAAAATTATGTTCAATATTACTATTTACATTAATAATATTTAGCATTTAATTATGTACTTTTATCAACAACTTAAAATCTATATTTTCAGATATTCACGAGAATACTATTGCTGTATTAGAAATAATACATTTATATCCTCCACCTCAAACAACCACTTTCTTACTTTATTTTGAAACTGTTTTAGATTTGATGTACTTCTGATATTATCTGGCAATTTATTATAAATTCTAGGAGCCATAAGATTAACCGCTTTTACAAAAAATCTGTTATTTTGTTTTGGAATAAAGAAATTTTCAATATTTCCAAGTTTGTTTCTATATTCATTATTGTGTGGATGGACATTTCCACTTTTAATATAGAACAGTTTTAGAACCTTATAAACATAAATGTACTTCAAAGGTAGGATTTTAAAATCTTAAAATGAGGCTTAGATGATTCATATCTATTTCTATGACAAATCAATCGTACTACATGTTTTTGCTGAACATATATCGGTTTCGTATAGGACACTTAAGTATTTCCTTAAATTACTGTATATACCATAATCAATTCTGCTTTGAATCAGAACAAAGTATACAGAATTCGTAAAATTTGATAATTGCATAAATCTAAAAATAAAAAATAAAATTACCTCATAATGTTGTTGATGCTATCATTTAATCTTTTAGTATGAATCCTCCAAGTCAGATGACTATCAACAAATAGGCCCAAATATTTTATATCATTAGTTTTATGTACAACAACACAATTTATATTACAACAAGTATTCTTACTTAGACAGTCTGGACATTTAAACCTAATATTACATCAAAATATTTCAATACTATTTTTTTAAACTAAAATTTTATTGAACAGTGAATAGAATGTTCTCCACTTAATAACACTCTATTCATTGTGAACCACCACTGAAGTGCATTAAGGTTGTTGCTCAGTCTGTTGAATTGAAACACAATCTTTTTTTATATAACAAAGTGCTGTGTCATCAGAAATTAAGTTCATTTGCCTTGAAATTTTCCATTACAGAGATCATTAATATATATTATGAACAATATTGCACCTAACACAGATCCTTGAGGGTACCCCACCTTTAATTACCCCCATTTCACTTCCAGGTTCACCCTTGCACACTGTTTCCTATACAATAAATAGCTCTCAAACCAGTCATATGCTAGGTACCCCTCTTATAACACTGTCATATAGCTTTCCTAATAGAATGCTGTGATCCACTGTATCAAATGGCTTTCTTATGTCTAAAAAAAGACCACTAACACTTTCGTTAGGCCATCATAATAAAATAAAATTCAACAAAGCAAACTCAGTATTCATACCAGCCCTGAATCCAAATTTTTTGTACTAAAAAAATTTACTAATTTGTTCTTCATTACTTTTTCAAAGATCTTATAAAAGCATGACATTAACGATATTGGACAATAATTATTGCATTTTGACATTGAATCACTCATGAATATTGGGATAACAACTGCATTTTTAAGAGAATCTGGAAATTTGCCACTTGAAAAACTACAATTAATTATAAACAACAGAACATTCAAAATATTGGAAGAAATGTTTTTATTAATTTATAGTTAATTCCAGGAGAAGTATTGTTCTTTAAGGGATTAATAACTGAAATAAATTTATCTGGTAAGACTTCATTAATAAACATAGTTTTAACTTGATATTTCTTGTGAAATAAATCTTTGTATTGTAATGAAGAAAATTGTTCAGAAATATCCACATTATTTAAATTAAGATTGCTTACTATGTCTAAAAAGTATTTATTAAATTCATTAGCTATTCTTAGTGAATCATCATCCATTTGGTAATTAATTTCTAATTTAATTACTTTATCCATACCCTTATTTAACTAACCAGTTATTTTGTTCAATGTATCCCAAATACCCTTTGAATACTCCAAGCCCAATATCGCTGTCTACATTCAGCTCGTGTGAGTCATTGTCTGTCATTCCCTTTGTTTTATTATTCAGAGCAGCCTGAATCGTTTATTTGAGAAAAACAGTAGCTTACATCTAGTTTTTAGAATTTGTTTGTGTTATGATTTTGTTATCTTACTGTAGTGTCTAAATACGAGTTTGTTCTGTGTCTTGTGTTTATTGTAGTTTATTGCGTATCTTATTTTAGTAATAAGTTTTAGTTCTTATTATTAGCCGGTTCTATTAAAACCGGCATTAAAACATTATGTCAGTAGTGAAAAGAAATAAAGTTATTGTATCTATGCAACAAATTGAAGCAATTAAAGGCCAGACAATGGAGAGACAATGCAAAAGTTAGCTAATGACTATGGTGTTGGACGGGTAACAGTAGAAGATTGGAAAAAGAAACAACAAAATAGAACAGTGGTTTTCATCGAGAGTCACAGAAGGGTCATTAAAAGAGAGGAAAACAATGAAAAAATATAAATATGAACAGGTAGGTGAGGCATTCTACATATGGTTTACACAGTACAAAGACAAAGGTGTACCTATTTCTAGCCTTATCTTACAAGAAAAGGCCCTATATTTTAGGAGAGAATTTAATGAAGGTGACACTGAATTTACGGCAAGCGTCAGGTGGTTGGACTGATGGAAAAAGTGTTATGGAGTCTGTCAGTTAAATGTTAGCAGGGAAAATTATCTTTGATGTTGAAGATATGTTAGAATTTAAAACAAATTTCAATTATTTATTGAGAAGGAAGGTACCACAGGTGATCAAATATTTAATTGTGATAAGACTGGGCTAAATTATAAGTTATTGCCTAGCAAGAGCCTTGCTGCCAGAACAGAAGCATCAGCCCCAGGCTATAAGCGTAGCAAAGAAAGGCTAACACTTTTAGCTTGCAGTAATGCATCAGCAAACCACAAAATAGAGCTCGTAGTTATTGGAAGATCAAAAAATCCACGGGCGTTTAAAACAATATCAAGGAGCACACTTCCCATAAAATAATACAGCCAAAAAAATGCATCGATGAGTGGTAAAATATTCCAACAGTGGTTTTTTGAAGATTTCATACTTTCCACAGAAAGATATTTGAAAGCAAATAATCTCAGAAAGGCAGTGTTATTGCTTGATAATGCACCAACACACCCCGACGTGCTTCAAGATGGAGATATCAAGACTATGTTTCTGCCTCTTATGTCACTGCTATCTGTCAACCTATGGACCAGGGTGTTTTGGCAATTACAGATGGAGGCTTCTGTCAACATTGTTAGAGGAAGCAGATGGCGGCCAAGTAAATGTGATAGATAAACTGAAACGCATTAACATTAAGGATGTTGCTTAAGTGATGTGGGCCGGGCAAATGTCCAGTGGGCAGGACATTTATAAATCGCCATTTGTCCGAGCCCTTGCCCAAAGCGGTTTTAAGTGCCAAAAAACTGGGCATTTATGAAAAAAGGTAGTTTTAACCTTTAACTGCTTGTGACTGTTCATTTGAGTGCTTACTGCCTATACATTTATTCAAGACCACTACTGGGTTCCTAAAACATACTTTCAGACCATTAGCAAAGGTGTAGTTATTGAACAAACCTTGAGCTTGTTGAAATATAGTTCTTAAAACTTCTCTATAGTATTTTCGTAAACCCCATATCATAACTGAGGGCCTTAATATATTGTGGAATTGTTAAACATATTTTATACCTACTACTTTACATTTGCACCCTACAAATTCTAAAAATGTGACTAAGTTAATTTATAGTAAATTATATTAGTAGGTGTTTGTACTGAGAGATTTTGTACTGAAAATAATTTTATAAATTGAACCTAATTAGTTTTTTCATTCAGTTTCATTCAGCAAATAGTTGACACTGCTTATAAAAGTATTAATAATAATAACACGTAAGAAAAGTATTTTTAGAAATGAAATGTTATTTTTAGTCTGAATACACCTTGATAAAGGGTTGACGTGAGATTGTCATGTAGACCATGTTTGTTCAAAACTTTCCTCAGGAATTTATGTTTTGAGAAAACTGTCAGAGTATTGCCCAACTCAGGTGCTGATAAAGGCATACTACCCTCACCTCACCTATAGGCTGACGGTGTGGGGTGTCTGTTCAAATTCAAACATTTCAAGAATGTTCATTCTTCAAAAAAGAGCAGTGCGAATAATTACGAAACTGAATCAAAGAGAGTCGTGCAAGCTAGCTTTCAAAAACTTGAAGCAGTTGACATTGCCCTGCCTCTACATCCTAGAAACAAGTCTTTTTTTCAAATCAAAATCTGAAACCATAAGAGGTTGCGATATACACTCTTATGCGACTAGAGGCAGGAATGACTACTGGACTGCAAGGCACAGAACGGTAGCTCATGAACGTTTGCCCTCGCAGACAGGCGTTCATTTTGTCAACAAGCTGCCAAATGAAATCAAGTGTGCCCATACGCTCAAGGCGTTTAAAACTCATCTGAAAACCAAGTTGATTGCGGAAGCATTCTACAGTTCAGACGAGTTCATGGCACACTTCTGGGAGACCTAACAAAATTTATCTGAGTATTCTAGTGGAGGGGGGTACTAATCGTCTGATTGTGTGTGAAAGTGTATCTGTTTTGTATGTCTGAATGACCTGTGTGTGTATGAATGGAAATTTTATATATATTATAGATTAGTTGACGATTGCAATACATTTTATGTAATGTCTCATGCAAAAATGTTATTATTATAATATCTTTTCCTAATTATAAAACCAACAATTATGTGTCAAATAGTAAACCGACATTTTCCATTTTTCTATAAACCAACTAAAGACAAAATATTTTCCTTAGATTAATATAAATATAATATAATCCTTTTGATATATATAGGCTTTTATATATATATATATATATATATATATATATATATATATATTGAGATTTAAAAATTTATTAATAAACTTAAACTTCTTTATTTCATTAATAGTACTCGTATAAATTACATGAAATGAGTCAACAGTTTACATAACTAAAATGTTCTTAATCATTAAATGTTACTAATACTAAATATATATACAAATCTACAGATTACTGTCAGCGTCTGCCTGACAATACTCCAAACGCCATAGAAGGCCCGGTCCAGAAGATAGTCTCTGACTCTACGTTCAAATGACTTGGTACAGGTGTCTCCTCTTAATGATGAAGGCAAAGCGTTAAGAGTTTTATTCCTGTGTAGGTTAAGTGTCTCGAAAAATGATGTTCTGTGTTTTGGAATGGCGACTGTATATTTATTTCGTAAATTATCGCTATGGGTTCTTGTACTAGAGATGGTTTGGGTGTGTTTCTTAACAAATTTTATACACTGAAAAATATAGAAAGAGAAAAATTTAAAAATTCTATAATCCTTATAAATCTGTTTACAAGAGTGTTGGTATTGCTTCTTAAAAACTGTTCTAATTGCTTTTTTTAAGTCTTGAAAGAAAGTTGGTTTGAGCACTTTCACCTCCACAGACTGCTACTCCATAATTTAAATAGGAAAAAACCAGGCCATAATACGCAGTAAGAAGTGACGTGTTAGTATTGCTGAGTAATAGTTGTGGTCATAACACTTTTTTCTATTGTTGAAGCCTATTTACATTTAAAGTAAATAATTGCCCGGGCATTTATGGATTTTGGGCATTTGCCCGGGCATATTCCCTGGGAATTTGCCCTGATTTATAAATACCCGGGCATTTTACATCACTGTGTTGCTTATTGGTTTGCAAGGGCTTGGGCTGATGTTAAGTCTACTACCATAGCTAGCTAGATCATGGAACAAACTTATGGGTGAGGATACATCTTCACAGAAATCCTCAAATGAACCAGAAGAAAGAATTTTACCCTTAGTTCAACGTATTCCAAGGATGTGAGCATACATCATTGGATGAAGTTGAAGATTGGATGATAGAAGATAGTCAATTTGAAATAATGGATAAAGAAATTGTTGCTTTGGTCAATAATGAAGACAATGAAATTGATGAACAAGTACCATCCACCGAGCCTTCCAAAATATTACATGAAGATGCAGTAAAAGCACTAGAAGTCTCTTTGACATATGTTGAGTAGCAAGAAGAAGCCAAGGAAATCGATATCATGATGTTCCAGAGATGGTGGGACTTGGCAAAAAACAGCAATTGATGGCTAAGCAGACAAAAATAAATTTTTTTTGCAGCACAGTGACTGTTAGTATGTTCTTGTTGAGATGCAGTACATGAATTTAATCATTAGAAGCTGTTTTATCTATATTATTTTAAATTTTGTTGATTATGTAGCGTAATAATATTTTTACCCATGCTCATTTAATTGTACCTATTATGAGTAGTTACTGTATTATCTATTATATCCTATATATTAAAATAATCGGGTCATTTAGTTCACTCACTTTCTGAACTTATTACTTGACCGATTTTGATGAAATTTTTTTATTTAAAAGATAATTTTTATTTCTAAGTTGTAACGGAGCTAGAATTTTGTAATTCCCATAGGTTTTTTTCTTACATGATGGCATCAAAGTTGCAATGTTATTCTTATGGAGATTAATTTTAATTGACCAGCCCCCCTGCCCATAAACAAATTTTAAATGGTCCAAATAATTTGTTTGATTAAACATAGAGAGCAGCACAGTAAAGTATCAAGTTAATTATAAAAGAGCGAATACATGTATCGATGTGTATGTTATCATCAGCCGTTAAATAAAATGAAAACATTTTAAATAGGCTAAGTAATAACAGTTGTTTATAATTATTACACTATAAATAGAGTGCAAATAAAGTACAGTGAGTGAGCTACTGAAATGAATTTAAATAATATGATTATACTTAATACAGTTAATTAAATTAATTAACTAATATTAGATCCAAAAGTTACATGCCAAGGCCGAAGGCCAAGGCGTCATGTGCGTAGCGAGTCACGGGTTGGCACGCGAAGCGTGCAGGGGTGTCCCCTAGTTTCAAATAGTATTCTTACTAAGATTTTTGAATTCATTAAAAGCCAATGATGTAACTGGCAGTTTTTCTCTTTAAACAATATTGTTAAATGTATACTGTACACGATTATAACTTTATTTCACTCTTACCCAGATTTTTATGACATTCTTCCTATTATCTGACATCATGGCCGCCTGTTTACGTCGAATAATCGAGGCTACTGTGTCTGAGAGAAGGATATTAAGGTGACATTTTGGTCTGGTGAAGAAGATAATACATACTGGATTTGAAACAACAGAGTTTGGAAGCACTAATTTGAATACAGAGGACATAGTCAGACATATTAAAGCTGACAGAATATGATGCGTTGGGACAAGTATTCAGAAATGATGCCGAAAATTATGCTAAGTAGAATGATGGAGGAATACCTCAGTAATGTGTATGGGTGGTCGGGAGGTCCATTACCACCGTGCATATAAGGGTTGATGGTGGGTATAGCTTGTGGACCATATGGCTTTAGGAGCAGTATTCTAAGCCGATTCAGCAGAATATTACATTACATTTAAACATTTTTGGAAAGAACAAAATTTTGGTTGATAGCAAGAATAATGGCTGCCTCTGAGGATCATGTTGTTATTAATCAGAGAAAATACTAAATAAAAATCATCAAACTGTATTTTAAGTCAGCATGTACAGGATATTCTGCCAAATCACAACTGCAACTAGTACAAAAATTGCAATTTCTCCAGTCCAGTTGGGATTGTGGCCAAAAACAAAATACTAATAATGAGCATTTATAACTAGAAGAGTCAGAAAACACTGCTACAGATAGTATAGTGTTACCAATGAGAGAAGTGATTGAAACATTTTGCCTGAAAACTGAAAGTAGAGGCCTTTTTTAGTTTAATCAGTTAAAAATTAAAGTCATTTAGGCTATAAACGGAAAAACTTCTTAGTAAAGATAAAATTGTACTTGAATTTTAAATAATTTTAATGCTAGAAGAAATATACCAGTGGATTGAGGTCAGGAGAATCACCGGCCAGTCCACGGTACTCCTGCTCATTCATCTCCTTGGGAAAACATTGTCAAATTACTGTCATTGATTTTATACACAAATAGATTGATTTTCCATCCAATGTTAAATTTTGAATCTCAAAATATCAGCTGTTTTTGTGGTCCATTGTGGAGCGCTAGTGTAGTCTCATGTGAATGTAATGCAGTTTAAACCAGCTGTGGTTGCAGGCCACACTAACTAACCAAATTACTGCCAGAAATATTCCTATTATATGGTTTATCTATTGTAGGTGTATATAATGAAGAGTACTGTCGTATATGATGACAAAAATGTCCAGGTGCACCATCATATTGGATTCCAGTGCTATCTATCTTCTGTATAAAGGGGTTTTGAAGTGAAGACTGATTTACCTGTAAGACTAGGCACACTCATATTACAACTAGGGCGCCCTGCTCAAGGGTTGAGGACAAAAGAGGGTTAAACAAATATCATATTTAATTAGAAGAGTACCCAAGTGTCAGAATTGAAAGTTTTCAGTACAATAATTCTTATTTTTAAATATATTGCTTTATATGTTTCTATACTTACTTAAGCCAAACATATGCAAAAAGCATTTTTACCAGTCGTATTAGTTACAGATCATGCCGCAACAGTAGTGGCATTTTGGGAGTTGCACACTGGATAGAAAAATTAACGACCATGTATTTAACGCTGTCAGTAGCTCAGTAAAAAACCACTGCCACTAATCTGTAATTTTTTCTACCGATTATTCAGTGGCATACTAGATGAATGCACACATGACGTTATTCCTACCCCCTTCATCTGTGTTTTTTTATATGATCCACTATTTGCAATTTTTGTGGGGTAAAGTAATTTGTATAATTAATTCAGTATGGCTCTTATAATGTGATTGACAACAAATTGCACATTCATTTAATTCAAGAAAGGCCAGTTCTTTGGGATAAAACATTCAATAAATTTAAAGACATAAATGCAACAAGAATTGTATAGGGTGAAGTGTGTCTTAAGTTAAGAAATGATTTTGACTCATTAGAAGACATTAGAAAGAATAAATTAGGTAATTTCTTACAAGTTTCTATATGTAAATACCATTTGGTTTGGTTAAACTAGATTAGGTTCAATTTTATTAACTTGGTTATGTTCGGTCAAAATAGATTAGGTTGAACTAGGTCCCAAATTCCTCCCTTTGATTGATTGGATTGAGCCAAATAAGTATTTCTTTCGATTATTCATTTCGATATATATTTGTGTTTGTATAACCAAAGAGCTTTCTATCCATTTCAAACTCAATAAATTAAATAAAAGCAATGCGCTTTTATGATGTGTGAATCAGGTGATAAAAAAAACAAAAAAAAAAAACAAAAAAAAAACAAAAAAAAAACAGCTGTTTCTTGATGACACTAGTGTGTCGGTGTTCGAAATTACAAGGACGTGTATGCAAGTGCTAGACTTCTATGCTCAGTGTTGTTTACTTAAGCTGACAGAGAAAAGAAACTGTGTCTGTCTCTGGTCTAATAGATTCTTTTTATAATCTATTAAGTGACGTACAACTTGAAAAGCTGTTATACATACAATACAGGCTACAATTACATTTTTATTTAAAGACATATTTTGTTCAGAAATAAATTGGCAACTGTAAACATGTCGATCAGATTACTTTTGCAGGTTGTTGACATAATGATCGTAAATTACCTTCAAAATTAATGTGTAAAATTACAAAAATGTCCTACTGAGTAGTCTTCTCTACTATACTGTCATATTTTTCATTACTTTTAAAATGTATAGTGACCAAGTTCATATACCAAGTATGTTCATCTGTAAAAAATGAAAAACATATTTAACAAATTATTTATATATCTGTCTACCTAGTTGGGCTGCATAAGTGCATTAGTTGCAATGAAAGAGTTCATTGCACTATTGAACAAATCTTGTGTCCATTTAAAACCGACTTCTCTAAAAACTTCTTAAAAACTGTTTTGACTTCTTTTAAGATCAACAAAGCTTTTGTTTTATCAATACTAATTTGCTTATGGTATAATTCTAAACTTATACAAATCTTCTTATTGCACATTTTTTAAAGTCGTCTAAATCTGTCGTGGGTTACTTTCGTAGATCAATGATTGTTAGGAGTATCATCATGGTGTATGAATAATTTAAAAATCAGCTGTTTGGCACAAAAAGGGTTTTGCTCAATTTCAACATGCCTTGATTAAAAACAATCCATCTGTTATTCAAATAACAAGCATCAAAACATTAATTTGATCTCTGTAAATAATGTGACACAGTTTATAATCACGCATAATGTATATTTTATTTGATGTTGGTAGATAATAGTTCAGATAAAAAGGGCAGTATTTCATAGCTGTCACTAATGTTTAGAAATGGTTTTAATTCTGTAATTGCTAAAAACAAAATTGCTCCACTCCATAGTATTCCTGCAGCATACAAAATATAGAAATATTCAAACAAATTATTAATTTTTAAATTACAACTGTCAAACAAAGTGATTGCCTTGCTATATGCTCGCTTCTAATTCAACTCTTAAGATTTTGCACACACTTTGTAAAAATCAGGGAAAGCTGTTAAAATATCCTAAAAAATTCTAAATATAAATCTTATTTCTTTCATTTTTGCATCATCCTGAAAGTCATACATTTTTTCTCTTTAAGAAAAGCCAAAAACAAGGTAAGGATTTAGGATGCCATGAAAGATCACACCGATATTATTCAGTTCCAACGGAATTTGTTCAGGTTGTTTTGATAAAGATAAAGATTGTTGTAGAGGTTTTTTATATGTTTTTTTTTTTTTTTGTTTTTAGGTTTTTTTCATGATGAAGTTTTTGTCTATTCAAACTACTACAATAAGTTAACTACTGTAACCAAACTATAAAAATCATCATTTAACCAGTTGTTGGCCAATACGATTTGCTTTTAATGAACCTCCAACTCGTTCTTACACCATGCCAATCTTCCCATTGGCAAGTTCAACTGTTCTGTACAAACAGCCCAAAGTCTCAAACATACAACATTAGAAAATGCAATAGGCAAAACTACCTGAGTCAATTAGTCAAGAATTATATTCAGCTCTCAGTATTGTAAGAAACCTGTAACATTCGTTAGTGAATATTTTAAGCCTGTTTGAAATGATAGCACACCTGGTCATCGGTTTACACACTCCTTAGTCAAAGTAAAAAATTATTGCTTAGTTCCTAGTATTATTACACAAATGGATCTCTGTACTGAAAAGTGTATCCTGGAACTCTTTCTCTGATCGTAAGCACTTAACACATTCAGTGGGGCATGGAGTCTCGTAACGCAGGGTGCTGAGCTGCCTTGTCTGGCGGCTCGGCACCATGGCCACTAATCCTCTGTTATATGTTTATGATTTGTACTGTCACCAGTACAAATCATTTGGAAAACTTTGAACTGGATTACAGTCAACACAGCCACTAGATATCTCAGGAACAGCAGGGTCATATCATATCCATATTGGAAAAAAAAATAAAAAAAATATACACTTAGCACTAACTGTACACTGTCAGAAGATATGACGTAAAAACACTACTAAGCAATAAACACTATTATTGTTGAAAAAAAACCCGATAAACAAAAATAAATTACGTCAGGGTTATAGCAATACCCCACCACAGCGAATGTGTCAACTATAAAAGCACTATATAAACTAAAAAACAACAAACTATAAAATACAAATATGTACACAACGAAAATACTAACCAAATAATAAGCAACCTTGAAACACGTAAAATTTATTTAGTTTGAAAACCAAACTACTGGTATTGAACTCAAACTAAATATATTAGTAGGACGACACAGTAAGGCTGCCAGAGGTCGGCTCGCCACTGGTGCAAGTAATGCCTCCGCCGGCCGGTCCGCAGCGAATGTGTTAATTGGTGTGGCCATGAAGTATTCAGTATAAAAAAATACCAAATGAGCCACTTTGTGATGGGCTAAGAAAATAGATAAATTAAATTCCAGGCGTGCTTCCTCTACTCAAGAAACTTCATTACTGTCCATGAGTTGAAATACCTCTGAACGACATTGATTGCTTCATTTGTGTAAACCCAGTCCTTATTCCAAGCAACAGTACATATTCAAAGTGATTTCGAATCAATAACCTGTAAAAAGCTAAACGAGTGTGCTTGTCATTAAATTACTTGGTAGTCCATATGACGTGACCCAAGTTCCTTCTAGCTTGTGGTACAACACAGTTTACATGTTTAGAGAAGATCAACTTGGAGTCTAACACCGAGTTTTTGAAAACCACACACTCTTGATTCTTCAGATAATAATGCCATAAAAGAAGAATGACAGATAAGTTTTCTGAGTGAAAGGAACCACCACTGTTAGGTTCAGTGGCATGTTATTGCCGTTACCCACCTCAAAATCAAATCAATATATGATTGAAGAGCCTTATTGTATCAAATTGTGTAATGTAATTTGGTTACATTAAATGTATTCGATTTGTGATGGTGAGAGTCATAGGGTCTGATATCAGAAACTTGTTTCTTCTGTCAAAAATCTAGTTTACTTATCACTGTTAACACTGAGTTGTTTTTTTGCAAAAAATTGTTAGTGATTAACTGAGTAGCCTGTCGAAGAGGTGGTTTTCTAGATTTAAGTTGCCCTGGATATTGTGGAATATTTTGCAAAATCTTTTCGAACTATCTGAATACCTCTTTGAGTATTATATCCGGAAGAGGTATGTTGCATAGTACTGGAAGTCATAGTAAAGGCGTTGTAATAAGAGAACCGCTGATAGCTCTCATTGCCCTGTTTAGTTATTTATCAACCTCTCTACTTGTGTACTGCCAAGCTACTTGGGAGCACAATATTCAGCAGTGGAGTAAACAAAGCAGTAGTACGTAGGACTTGTTTCAGCAGCGAGTTTCTGCACAATGTTTTGTTTGGTTTTCACTTTAGCTGAGGTAACTTTTGGTTACAGGAGGTAACTTTTGGTAGCTGCATTGTCATTATGTGATCTCAGCTATGCCAGCTGCCAACCAAATAGTCAATAAATTAAAAAGAATTATAAAATTTGCTGTAATTAAATATTGGAATAAAAGCTGGATCCTGGTGAAAAGGAGCATTCAGCAGAGGATTTTCAACAGTGGAATGTTATTTTTCATAAAGTTGATATTTTTTTAAAATATATGTGTCAAGGTTACTAGAAGGACTGAGAGAACAATATAATTGCAAGGAAACAGAATTTCTTTGCACCAGGTGTATGTACAAAATCAAGTCTTTTAAGTAAGATCAAATCTTAGGTGACAGCAGAATATCACCTAAAGTGCAGCTCATATCATACTCTTGTCCGCTCTGTAAAAATAAAATTGTCTTGAATGAAAGAAAAGGCTGCAACATGGTCAAAACCAAGTTTTTGTGGGAGTAACAATACTGGAGCTTGTACTTTTCAGGGGTGAAAAAATCTCATTAGACTTAGTTTAATGAGAACAGCCATTCTGATAAAATATTATGAAATCCATCATTAATCATTTCAGATCAAATCTGCTTGAATTTTATTTTAATAGCTGGTTGGCACTTTGCTTGTGCTCATTCTGGCACATGTTATGCATTGTTAGTGGTGATACTGTTTATCGTTATTCGTAGGCTACTTAAAAATTGTACTGAGTCCGGCAGAGACAATTACTCGATTAGAAAGTAACATTAAGCAGACAAGAGATGGGAGCAGAGTAGTGTGGGGGGCACATCCTTAGCTGCCTACGTGCTGTTTTCAGTACACCATAGTGTGGTCAAGTGAACATCGTGGATTCGCCGTGGAACAGTTTCTTCAAAATGGCGGATCACCTATTAATACTCAACGCGCCTTCCGTGTACGCTTTGATCGCAGATGACGGGACCCTGCTCCTGATAACAATAAAAACAATTTATAGTTGGGTTTCTAACTTTCGTGAGACGGGTTCCGCATTGAATCAGAAACAACCTGGTCGACCACGGACTGCAACAGGGCCAGGAAATGTTGATGCAGTTAGAGCGTCAATTAAACAGTCTCCTCGATGATCCACTAAAAAACATACAGTAGCATTGTGATTATCTGATCAAAGTGTGAGAAGGATCTAGCATTGAGATTTAAAAATGCATCCTTACAAAATTATTGTTGTTCAGGAACTGAGTCAACATTCTGCCAAGGCCTTCTTCGGAACATTCACCCAGAAGATGTTGTGAATTTTTCTGACGAGGCACACTTTCACCTTTCTGGAGCATTGAACAACCAAAATTGTAGGTTTGGAACACAACCCCCCAATAATTCCATCAACAGCCGCTCCATAGCCACAAAGCAACAATATGATGTGCTGTTTTAATTCTGGAGTGATTGGTCCGTATTTTTCTAAGCAAATGGTGGAATAACCATAAACATTGAACGTTATTGTGCAATGCTCTGTTAATTCCTCCAGCCTAAACTAAGGGAGCTTTTTGATGACATTGAGAACGTGTGGTTCTAACAAGATGGCACTACAGCCCACACAGCGCTGCAGTCACTGGCACTGGTGAAGAAAATGTTTCCTGGACATGTAATCTCTTTTGCATTGTGACATAGGCTGGCCACCACATTCGCCGGACTTAACGCCCTGTGATTTTTTTCCCTGGGGTTATTTAAAATTCAAGGTTTATGAACATCGTCCTCAAACTTTACAAACCCTAAAAGAAGTGATAACATGAGAAGTTGAAGCCATTCCACCTTACATGACTCGTAAAGTAATGTCTTCGCAAGTAAAAAGTAATATTCGCAAGTAAGAACTTCAGAGAACGACTCAACGAGAGATGAATTGTTTAAAAAGTAAAGTAATGGTACATATTCTGAAACTGAACAATCTGTACTTTTAGTTAATAAAAATAAAAAAATTCCTACCTTATTACATTTTGTTTTCATTAACTTCCCTAATAGGGGAGGTTTTTCTACCGGACCCTGTATTTAGAGATTTTAATATATGAGTGCACTGTTTCAAGAAGTGAAAAGGTTTTTATATTCCAATGTAGGGCTATGATTATATTTATTTTAATTAAAATATGGCAAAAAAATTTTAGTAGGCCTACTTATATTCATGTAACATTTCATTTTTTAATGGTGAAGACAAACAATTGAAAAATAAAAACTGATAACGACAGCGATAAAATACATTTAGTGACTTGTCAAATCAGAGTATTTTGGAAGACTTGGAGCTATGGCTGTGTTTAGACTATTATAACAATAAAACTTATTTCTGTAAAAGCTTTAAAGTATTCTCAGGCTATTTACTATTCTCTCTGTGGCTGTAGGGTATGCAATTTTCACTATTTTCTTTTTATAGTTTTCATAGATTTTTGTAAAAAAAATATTCTGAATTATTTTTTTTTCTATGATCATAATATACTCACAAAATGATTTACGCTAAGACTCATAAATATTTAATTGTTAGGTCAATGGCTGTTATAGAAGTATAGTTATACTGTTAGTTTTGATACAATGCATTTCACAGTTGAAAATAACTCATGGTGTAAGAGCGAGTAAGTTTCTTGATAATAGGACGAGAAAGAGTTAAGCACCTGTATTTGAAGTCTCCTTCGATTGCTTAACAGATCGGACTGTATGGTTTTTGTTACATATTTCCCAAAAAAATAACACATTATAAT
Source organism: Stictocephala bisonia (assembly GCA_035578905.1). NCBI lineage: Eukaryota > Metazoa > Arthropoda > Insecta > Hemiptera > Membracidae > Stictocephala > Stictocephala bisonia. The sequence goes on from JAQJVL010000003.1 coordinate 1,117,925, forward strand.
ACCACCAAACCGTACCTCCAGTATGTTGATTTCTTCGAAATCACACTCATCTGTTGAGAGGGGGGAGTATTAATTACTGTTGGCCTTGGTTTTTAGTTTTGTCACAGCAAAAGATAACCAAGATCCTTGGAAATTTTGGTGATTATTTGTTAGTTGTTCTTCTTTAATCACCATGAGGGTGATATTGTATCAATATTTAATATTTATTGATATTTAATCAATATTGTATTGTATTGTCTGTTGACCATGGTGATCTGTCTTGACTGTACTTGACCGGCCATCATCAGGTCCTTATTGGCGGTACAATTATTAAACCGGCATAACAAAGGGCAGTAATACTTGGTCAGGATACCTGCCCTTTGTGTTAATAAGCAGTGAATCCAATTAATTACTGTTTATTCAGTTCGCCGGCGTGGTGGCCAGTGGCTTCGGACTGAGGAGGGTAGGGCAGGGTTCAAATTCCCAATTGAGAAAATTATCTGTACTTTGAATAATTTTAAGTTCACGCATAGGTCCAGAATAACCAACTGTCATTTTTCAGTATTCTTTTCTTCAGACTATGTATAGGCTACTCAAACATCAGTATAGGGGGTTATTGCTGAGATGGATTATTAAAGATCATAATATGCCAAGGTTAATTCATCGTTTACTGGGTGAATCTCATAACTTCAATATGTCTTTGTGAAGGTACTTCAGGCATTAAATATATCTTTTTATCCATATTCTGTCAGATAGCTACTAGACATTTTGATGCTGAAATCTTTCGCAAGTCTTCAGAGAACATTTATGTTCTTCAGTCAGTTTGTCTGATCCCTCAGTGATTACTGTCTTTGTATTGCTAAATGGAGTCTCTGTTGTGGTCTTGTGGCTTAAGGCAAATAGAGCACCAAAAATACTTGCTTTGAAGCACTTCTATTTGATCTCAATGAAAAAATTCTATTGAGATCTAAATGGCTGTGAAAAATACTGCAAATGATAATCTTGTGACTGCTTTAAATCTTACTCTTACAGACAGTGCAGGGCCTGAATAATTGTGCCTTTAAAAGTAATTGAATACAATCAACATAAAACTGCAATAAAATTGTAAATCAATGTTGTAATAAAATTAACAGGTGAAAATCACCAGTTTAACTCCTAAAATACTTACTATCGGCACAGAAATTATGTGCACCTGAGTTTGAAGTTTGTTTTCTAAGGAACTAAGAGGCCTAAGAAAAATCTAAGCACACCATTATTATCCTCGTTTAATAGTACGTTATGACATATGAATTTTTAAATTTTATTTCAAGTTTTAATAATTTGTATCCTAGTTGGAACCAAAAAGTACTGAAATTTTAACTATTTTCACTGTACATAAAATTTATACACCATTATTACTCAAAATCTCGTTAATGTACCACATTTATATTTTAATACTAGGTTGATAAGAATATTTTCTATACATTTTAGAATTTTAACTTTTCAAGAAAAAGAGTTCATCAAGACCTTGAAAAATGGTTTTCTTGGCTTCTAGAGGCTGTAAAATTAATTACTTGGTCTTGTTGTAATTCTTGAAGAAAACAATTTTTCAAGGTATTGATGAACTTTTTTTCTTGAATAGTTAAAATTCTAAAATTTATAAAACTTATAGAAAATATTCCTATCAACCTGATTTTAAAATATAAATGTGATACATTAAAGATATTTTGAGTAATAATGGGGTAAATTTGATGTACAGGGAAAAATATTTAAATTTTCGGTACTTTTTTTGTTCCAACTAGGATAAAAATTATTAAAAATTTTAATAAAATTTAAAAATGCATATGTCATAGCGTACAATTCAACAAGGAAAACAATGGTGTGATTAGATTTTTCTTAGGCCTCTTTGTTGCTTAGAAAACCACCTTCAAACTCTGCGCTTGATTTCTGAGACGACAGTAGGATAAAAAAGAGGATCGCTTCTCAGACCTGCTAATTATCAAGATGCAATATTAGGACTTAGGTGAAATGAATATTCTCTTTGTTCGCTGTAGCAAAGTCACATATAAATGCAGCTATCCTCGAACCTCCAGGTTGAGCAAGACATACTGTTGAATAAAGACAGTCGGAATGTTGGGTGAATAGAAGTTAGATTATTGGCTAATTATTTTGTTGATAGTATAATTTTACGAACTGATAATAGGATATGTAGGTATCTCTATTGACAAAAGCCAATTCACTAATGTAGATCGAATAGAATATAAACTTTCCTTGAAGTGCTTTTTAGGGTTTTCTTTTCCCTTTTTAGAGATGACTAAAACACTCCCCTACTTCTGTTTTTAGCACATAGTTCGCAAACCTTTAAAATAAATACTACTTCAATACTCATATAATGACATTAATAAGTTTTTAAAAAAAGCTAGGCAGCTTCTGTAGAATGAAAAGCATATCAATTAAGACTATTTTTACAATTTTCCTAAGAAATGTATAATTGCTTTGATACTTATTGATTTCAAAAGTGTATTGGACTTGATGAATTTTCTACTAAAATAAACTGAAATAAATAATAGGCGTATGAAATAGTTAATGGGTCAGAACACATTTTAGTACAGTATATTGTAATTTCAACCATTCTGTCATAACTAGGAGACACCCCTGCACGTTTCGCCTGCCAACTCCATAATTCACTATGCTCATGATACCTCGGCCTGTGACTTTTGACTAAAACATTAGTAGGTAAATTTTATCTTGTTAAATCATAATGTTAAATTTATTTACAATATCTCACTCACAGTTCTTATGTTGCTTCATACCTATTTATGGACACCATTAGCCTATTTCAAATGTTATTTCATTTGTTTTTGTTTTCCAGCTGAGTAATAATTAAATAAATAAAATAACTACATTATATTATCATTAAAACTATTTAAGTCTAGTGGGGCGAAGCCCTTAACTCGGAATGAATTCCATAAACATTTTCCGAGGTTGGGACCAGGTTCTGTTGTAATATGAAAGGTCTAACCCCTTCAATATGACAAACACCATTATTTACATTCCAGCTGTTTAAATTGTATGAATATCATTGCTTACATTTGAACAGCTGTTACTTTTTGATTAAGTTAAATCTCTCTCCATTTTGTTATTCTAATGGCAGAAAAACTTACTTCGATGGGTTCTCATACACTTCACCCAAAAAATATTGAAAAATGAAGACCTTTTTGCAAAACTACGGAGGTAAATTCTTTGACACCTCAACCATTTAAATTGGTCAAGGAATAAGGGAGAAGTTGTGTTGACAAAAACTGCCTCACGTTTTATATAAGGATTGCTATTGATACTGTGCAACACCTTATATTATAACATCATGGTGAGCAATAAAGTATGAACTTTAAATGGTCTCCTTGGTAAAATTTTAAATTAATTTACTATTTGTAAATTGTTTTTATTTAATTTCATATGATAATAATATGATGCCTAATTCTGGAATGATAATTCAATTAAATCTATGACAAGTTCAGTAAATGTAAAGAGGTCTTGTTTTTGTTTCTGTTTGTTCATTCTTATAAATGATCGTCAAGATAGCGCTAATATAGATTTCGAATTAGCGTAGATGAACGAACGTTGTCATTGTTGGAAATTTAGGCAGACTATTCTTAGAAAGTGTTGTTAATTAATTGCCCAGCGACCAATGAGCAGCCAGTGGTTATCGGCTGATCTTTTAAAAATTTGTTACCATTAACTGGGATGGAACCCTTTAGCTTTTGAAGTTATAGGCCTTAACCAACTAAGCTACCGACCAAGATTTTACTTTTAAAAATAAAATTAAATAACTGTTTTCAATTTGTTTTGCCATATGATACCTTTTGTTTGTATAATCAGTAGTGAAGTGATACTGAAAATATGTCAGATTATAAAGCCTATTAATTAGCTGATGAAATATTACTTGATGCATTATAAGCTCAGCTATCTAAATATAGATCTGAATTTACATAGGAATACATAGGAAAAACAGCAGTTTAATAGGGTTTTCTTAGTAACATTTTAAAATGGTAAAATTCTTGCCTAGAGCACATTATATTAAACTGTCAAAACGTAACCTCTTGCATTAAACTATCACTTATTGCATAAGATTGTGGCCTCTAATTAGTTTGTAGCCAATTAATTAATCTGAGGAAGTGCATAGCTGATTTATTTATAAACTTAACAATGATTAGCATGAATATCAGCATTACAGATAGAACTCAGACTTGTGTGCTAGTGTAAACAAGCTAGAAAATAAAATACTTGTATAACCAAAATAAATAAATATTGAAGGATGTTCTAGCCATCTTTAAGCTTAACCTTGGATCATTTAGCTCATATTAATGCATCAACTTATAAAAAATTAATTATGTTAAATTCCTGTTCAAGCACTAAAATGAGGTATTTGCCTGGAAACAGAAGTTCCAGGTTTAAGTTATAAAAATGTTTAGTCAAGTGAATATTCTCCAAACATCTGTAGGCTGATAAATGTTTCTTTCGTCAACATTCGTTATGTAATTTATAATTTCATTATTATGATTATATAATGACTCTTGTATTAACATATCTTCTTATAAGATGATTCATAGACCGTAGGAAACCTGGAAGCAGGGGACGAAGGCTCGTCAACTCTCCTTCGTGGAATGTAATTTAATTAGGAGAAATTTAGGGTTCACTTGTTATCTTAACCGAATTACAGTGCATTACACTTCCCCATTGTTTATTTTAACATTATATTAATCAGGGGGATGTACGAACATTTAATTCACTGACCCACCTGGGACCAGTCAATAAAATTCCAAAGCTGGAAAATTATTTGTCGTTAATAATTATTAACACAGATTAATACAAGTACTACCACTATCTCTCTAGAGTAAAATTATCGCTAGTTTACTAGCAAACTTATCCAATAAAAAATCAAGTAAACTACATTTACTTCAAAACTTCGAAAATACATCGACATTTTATACTCTTACTATATCCTACACTACTCTTGCTTGTACCCTACAATATAACGTACTTACAGCAGTGTCCTATAACGACTTACAACTCGATAGGACACTAATCATCATTTATTAAATTAAGTTGATTAGTATAACTTATTTATGATTAGTATTAATAATGAAGTATAACTGACCAGATGTTAAAACAAGTATTTTATCAATTATTCATTTAAATTTGTGAAACACTTTCCACTCATTCCTTCCATCACACAGTCTCAACTACTTAGGTACGTCATTAATATGTCTCTCGTATAGTGATATATATAATTGTGTGCGTTTCTTTTACATTGGAAATGGTTAAGTGAAATCGAGTTGTGAAATGTTAACAATGTTCTTAAAGAAGTGTCATAACAAAAGATAGTGATAGCCAAGTGGTGTTAGTGAATGTTTCGTTACTAAAATAAACAATAAACTGAAACAGTTAAGAATCAGTTAAAATAATAGAAAAGTGTTTTGCTGTTCCCAACAAACATTCATAAGAAAGTAACTCACAACAGAATTAGACGACTAAAAAATGTGCAATAAGAAGATTTGTATAAGTTAAGAATTAAACCATAAGCAAATTAGAACTGATAAAACAAAAGCTTTGTTGATCTTAAAAGAAGTCAAAACAGTTTTTAAGAAGTTTTGAAAGAAGTCTGTTTTAAATAGAACACAAGATATGTTCGTCTACACTCATCACACCCATTCGAAATCCATATTCGGCCATATATTGATGATCGGCTTCTTAAGAATAAATAAATAATATATTTGTCATAACAGAACACGTTTGATTGTCCAACTGAACAGGGAAATGAGGGCTATCAGCGGCTCCCTCATTGCAAGCCCTCTACCATGGCTTCCAGTGCTGTGCAACATAGCTCCTCCGGATATGACACAAAGAGGCACTTATCAGAGAGATCAAACAGATCCTATCTATTACTAATCTTCCCATTTTGCAAGATTTTCCATCCACGTGCAGGGTGACTTAAATTTAAAAAACCACTACTTCGATTAGCATCTTAGTAAGTCTCAGATGAATTGTTTCCAAGAACAACTGGACGTTATTTTATGATATGTTTGATGGTCAAACAAGGTTTTGGTATCAGAGTTAAATAATCAGTGAAATGTACCTTCCTAATAAGAAATAGACTGTTGAGTTGATTTTGCTCACTTGTGGGAAGATGCAACTTTTGGAAATGTAAGTGGGAAATCGCAAATGATCAGTCATTAGGTTGTGGAGCCGAAATTCCCCCTGTGTGGAGCATGCATATTCCCCACGAACCTCGATCACACGGTAAGGAACATTCTCACCATCTCTGACTAAATTCACAGCTTCAACAATGTCTTGAAAATTATAAGAAAAAAAGAATCTGAGTTATATTAAAAATGAAAATTATGAAACCTTTCTTTCAGGGTATTCCATAAAAGGATTTCAGTTTATGAACTTAGGTTTAAAAGTTGTATAAGAAGCTGAAGATATGCCAATTTATTTTGCCATTTTAATTTTTTATCATCTATTCTAAAAGCGTAAATTATAATAAATTGTTAAGATTATGTGATATTATATTTACAATAGATTTTTCAAATTGGTTTTTATTCTTACAAAGGTAAAAAAAATGTAACTAAACTAATATTAATACTTTGTATTACAAGTTATAAATTATTCACAAAAATTATAACTATTTAACTATAATCACAACAATTTATTATAAAAAAGAACATGCACATTTAAGAATTTTAAAAATAACTTACTGAAAAAATTTCTTTATGAAGAACGTTTGTGTCTTTCCTTTTGGTGCTAAAATAACTAAACTTGATGGACTGCTTCCTCTAGAACAGGCTACATAAAATTGGCTGTGGGAAAAGCACACTTCTCTCAAATCTAGGCCTGCAAATTTTAAGGACTGTTCTTGAGACATTTTGCTTGTCATTGCAAAAACAAATTAATAGAAAACTGTACTCTTTTGAATTGAAATGAATAGTCTGTAGGAATTACAGTAGAATATTCAAAATATCCAGATTATCGAAATTAACTCGTACAATGGCCGGAAGATGTCTTTAATGTAAAAATACTACTGTACGTGTGTGGGAGGGCGGGTGGGTCAATACTACTGTACGGGATGACCAACTCATCCTTCCATTCACGTACAGTGGTATTGACCCACCCTCCCTCCCATACACGTGCTCACCCGTGTACGGTGGTATTGATGTACAGTGGTACTGACCCACTAACCCACCCATATACGTACAGTGGTACTGACCCACCCGGCCACCTATACACGTACAGTGGTATTGACCCACCCATACACGTACAGTGGTGATGACCCACCCGCCCATACACGTACAGTGGTGATGACCCACCCGCCCACTCATAAACGTACAGTGGACTCTAACACCAGCTATTTTTCACGTTAGTGGTTGATGGGAGATAGGGCAGATGAATGACACCAATGGTGATTTTTAATATCACACTATTTTACTTACAATGTTGTTTACTTTAATGAATAAATATCAAAAATGAACCAAATTATTCTACCACTAAAGTGTACCATATTGACATACATTTCACTTAAGGACTTGCGTTTTAAATTTTTAACCCACTAAGTACAATATAATGTACAGCTCTAAAAATGTTATTGTAAATTACACAATTAGAGGTTTAAAAAAATCCTGTACAGCTTTGTTGCAATGGTTAGAAATGTGTGCTTCTTTTCAGAAAGAAGCTACATTGGTCACAATTAAGGACTACTGTAATTCGTCTGTCCATTACAATGTAGTTCATTCATTCTATGCAGTTTGTTTGTTGGTTCAGTATAGCTGTGTGCGCACAATCCTCTTTCTTGTGTCCCAAAGGAACTAACAAGCACTTCTGTTCCTTTCACACAGTTTTAGGTTAGGTTACAATTGGCTGGAGACTCAGTTGTCATGTATGATTTCTACCTTCTCAGTTCTATTGTTCACTTTGAACGAACTACAAATCATAATGAACGAACTGGTTCACTAAACTGACTTGTTCATTTGACTCGGCTGTTCGTGAATTAAACATCGCCAAGATACAGTAGGCGCATAATTCCTGTCACATCGCACGGCGGGCTGTTGAGTCTTGTTTAAACTTTAATTTATAATATACAATATTTATTTTTTTAATACAAATATTTTGCCAGAATTGAATTCGTATTATTGATTGATTGGATTCTAGGAATAAATAGAGATACTTCTCTCTTACACTACCAGTAATAATACAGTAGTTGCTTTAATAACATTTATTTGGAGAGCATTTATGCATAAACGTATACCATAGCATAATTTTGGTTTGGTGTTCCAATTTTTAAAGTGAGTACAGTATGTGGTGGAAACCCAGTTGCACTGAGAGTATCCAGAAATTCAGTTGAACATTACACAGCATCATCTACTTATACAGTTGAATCTATCGATAAATATTTAACTTTTGTTTCTTGAAGTTTAAACAAATATAATTAATTTCTACAGCTGTCTAATTTTTTGAGTCAATATTGCTCTTTCACAAAGCCACTCAAATGATTTATGCTTAATAATTGTAATATTAGGATGTATTATGTTTTTTAATTCCCTTAGAGTAATTACTACCTTTCCTAGTTCTGTGGTCAAATTGACTTTTCTCTAGATTAGAGATATTTGTTTACCATCACCTATTCTCAAAAGAAGATCAGAAAAGTTTCTAGCAGTTTCATGACCTCTAAGATGAACTCCCATAATTTTGTAATAGAGAGTTTTATTGTAACAGGCACATCAGAATCAGTCATAATAATAGAGCTTGACAGAGAAACTTGAGGAATTGTAGGATGGGTGTAGAATTAACAGTACTTAAGATCAGAGAGGGTACTGGATGGATATGTTTTCATAGTGAAGGAGATGTTGATGTCACTGCAAGTAATATGTCGAAATGGCCTTCTAATTGTTTTCCTTTAACCGAAGAGGTTGTTTATTCCTTTCATTCTTACCATAATTAGCCAGAAATTTGCCATCACGATATATTTCAAACTTGCAGAGAAAAACGTCTTCCACGGCCTTGAGCTCATAAAAGGTACCGTAAGTCTCACATTTGGACATTTCGGATATGTATTGTAGCTTATTGGAGTATTGTTGGTCTACCCGGCTCATAGTGAACAATTTGAACCTCTTCAAGTTGGTTAGACACATGATTTATGGTAGTTACCCATACCTCAGACGCTAAAACATGTACAATATAAGACGGAGTAAAATAGGCATGCACCATTCCCACGAACCTCGGATCACACGGTGAGGAACATCCATCTACGTCTATATTCATAGCGTCAACTATGTCTTGAAAAATGGCAAGACTGAGTTATATTAAAATGAAAATTATGAAACCTCTCTTACAGGGAATTAATATGTACATTTTAACTCTAATTACACAAACTAAAGAAAGAATTATTTACGTACAACTAAAACAATTTAAACCAAACTAATTTGTCAACAAATAAAAAATAGTACATTAATTAATCCCATGTGTACATTTTTGTTATGCTTATTTGTCTTTTTGTATCAACTGTTTAAAATAAATTATTAAATTAAATTAATGCCAATGTTATTCTTATGAAAAAAATTGAACGTTTGGAAGCTGTATCAATGGCCCATGATTCCACAGACCAAAGAACAACATTGTTATTCTTTGGTCTCAGTTTGATTCAAATCTGCGCGGAAGAGAATATGGATAACTCGAGTTTGTACATCAACTGTGTAAATTATAAGGCGGAGAAAAACTAAATTGCTATCAAAATTTCTATCATCTATTTTTGCGATTATGAGCGCTAGTTTTGTATTTTTACCTTTTCACAATTCTTTTTAGTCATAGTTAGAGTGGGAAAAATACACAATTTTTTACAGTTTCATATTACTTGTTATGTTTTAAAAATTCACAATAAGAAAAATAATGATCAGATCATTTTGAAACTAATAGCTTGTAAGTACTTTAATTGAGACCACATATACGAAGTTTAAGAATTTTTCAGTGGCTTAAAAAAATCTACTATCAATTTTGTAAATTAACTTTTTCTCGACATTGATAAGAAATATGAACTTGAGACAACTATGTTTTCAGGTGTCTGATGTCAGTAAGTTGAATATATATTTATTGTTATTGTATGAAAACTGATTGATTTTATATTGCTTAATAGTCTTAAGGTGTCATGTGTACCGGACTGTGTAATCGCAGCCTTCCCTGGCTGACCGGCGGGTGAAGCTGAATGCAACGTTGCCGCGTTCTAACAGTTGGCATGCATCTTCCAACCAGTATAACTGTTGTTTTAAAGGGTTTCTTTGTACTGCTTACATTAAATAAAAACATAAGTAGGCCTAAGCCTACTTAATGCTGGGACCTGTTGTGACGCTTTTGTGAGTAATACTAAACAAAACAATCAGCTGGCCAGCCGAACCATCCTGCGGACGAACCAAAAAAAGCCGAACGAGAGGGAGTCAACTGTATATATTTAAAGCTATGATAGTCAGCAGCATAATACAGAGGCCATAAATTAAGATTTAAAATGATAAATTATAGAGATTTTTTTTATATCAAGAAATTCTAAATCAAGTTTAGAAATCGTAAAACACTAGCTGTTTACCTGTGCCTTGCTATGGGATTAATATATAAAGAGTAATGTTTTAGTTTATTTATGGTAGTTTTGCGTTCCAACCCCGTCACTCCCTGTGCTAGTGAGGTAAGTTTGACCAGCAGCCTCGTCAAGAATCTGTACAGCCCCATTTTTATATTTCGTCTTATGGCCTCGCCGGGACATTTGATTTATATCACAATGAATTCTGGTTTTTGGGGCAGTGGAGCCCACAGTCTTTTCTAAAATCTGATGGTATATTAAGAATCAAGAGAAAAATACCTTTAACCTTATTAAATCTCTTGGGTGTATTTAGAAAGTTTTCAACTCACTTTTTTATGACAGCTGATGATTAATTAAATAAAAAAAACCCATAAGAATAACTTTACCTTTAAGGCCAGTGAAGCGGAGCCCTAGTGTAGGATGTGAACAAAACCACACCAGAAACCTTCCCGGAAGTGAACAAACTCAACTTTTTACTCACACGATGAATGGGATTATAATATAAATAGCGAAAATCTATTTCAGTAACCACTATATCACCAAGAAATAAAATACAACAGATGTTTATATAAACAGCTATAAATAAGTTACAGAATCACTTATATCACAAGTTTCAAAATTTCCTTTAATTCGTTTTGTTAGTAAAAAAATCAAACTAAAACTACTCGATTATTTTTCAAAAATTTTTAAATTTCCTCATGATTTTTTTCATTTTTTTCCTGAAGAAATTCTATTAAATAATGAGGAAACTTAAAAAATAGTTTGAAATAAATCTGTTAAGTCTGTGTCAAGTGATGAAATGACAACGATTTTCAGGTACTCATTTTTATGTATTATGATGTTGGATTGCATTTGTTTTGTTAATTACTTTAAACAGTGATAATTCAGTAATTTAGTAGCTCAAATATAGTATTTTACCTTAAAATTTTGAAAATAACATTTTGGTGTATGTCTTGTATTTAGGCAAACAAGGATACTGAATTTAGTGTGACTTTTAATTTTGTGTTAGTCAAATTTTACCAGTTAATTGTAATGTTCATTTCATGTTTGGATTTGTTTATGTGATGTGATGTTAGTTGTAACTGGGTTTATGTATTAGAAAAGGTCTTCTTCTAGCTTACACTCATGCTATAGTAATTATAATAAAAATGCATGAATACTGTTTAGTTAAAAACCCTAAAGAGTTACTTGTACTTTGTAGGTAGGCTACATCCTTACATCAAGTCATAAGTATTTCCTCAGAGTGTCCAAAAGTGATTTGTCATTTGTGTGTAGGTTAAAGTGCATATATTGTGAGTGAACAAAGTAGTTTACGCAAACTATTTTTCAGTAGGTGAGCAATGAGTGATGATTCAGATATCCGAAATAAAGCTGCAACATCTTCGGAAAGTTCAGATAATGCTCGCCCATTAGTGAGCAACAAGCGCCGTAGGAAACAGCTTGTAAGTCTTTAACCCCAGCAAGCGGGTAATGTTAGGGCCCAACAAGGTAAAGGTATTCTACTTATATTGTCTTTCCTTGTCATAATGTTCTATTGCTGGGAAAGAAATAAAAATTAACTTATAGATAGTTAAGTTTTTAGTTATAGTCTCTGATTATTAATTAATAATTAGTTATATGTTATATAGATTACTACCAATTATTTTAAATTTAATGGACTAAGTTATTACATATGATGATTTAATTTAAAGTCGTAAATGTGATTCGTTAAGTGTTGATATATTTAAGGAAGTAAAGTATTAAGGTTAAGAAGTAAAGAAGAACTTAGAATGAAGTTAAATTAAAATTCTCAATTTGAAAATTTGCTCGTGAATAATGATTCTAGGTGACACTGCTTTACCGTGTATGAGTATGCAATCATTTTAAGTATCGGGACCTGCCATATTCATCTTTTTTCTTTTTAAGTGCAGCTTTTTTGTCTGTTTGTCCACTGATTTTTTAGTACATTTCTTAGTTGGACAAGGAGAAATTAAATTTGAAAAAGCACTACCTTAACTCAGCTTATCATTGAACTTTTCTAGCTGAAGAAGATTTTGTCATTTGTAACACCTGTAGTGAGTGAGAGTTTTATTTTCAGATGCAGATGATGCGATCAAGATTAGTGTATCTAAGTTAACTTGTTTAAACATGTTTTACTGTGGAGGTTTATTATAACTAAACATATGATTTAATTGAAATTGTATCTTATAATAATACTATAATAAGATAATCTATAATTGCTAGGGTACACCCCTGCATGCACGCTTCGCGTGTCAACCCCATCACTTGCTAAGCTCGTTACACCTCGGCCTCCGACTGTGAATTTTCACTACAAATAATAGTAGGTTAACTGTATAATGTAAAAACACATTACTCTATTTATTTATAGTATCTCACCCACATTACTTGCGTTGCTGCCTATTTATTAGTATAAACACACAATGATAATACTTAGCATATTTAAAACGTTTGTTTTTGTTTAACAGCTTAAGATTAATTAAGTTACTAAAATAAATGCTTTTGATTACAATTGAAACCTACAAGTCTAGTATATATTGGAGTCCTATAATCGAATGAGAACTAAACCATGCTTACATCCTCCTCTAGTTTATCATTATGAAAGATCTAACCCCGCCACTATTACAAGCACCATTGTTTACATATTCAAACAGCTGTTAAAACCTTTTGGAAATCATTATTTATATTTGATCAGCTGTTCTTTTTAAAAGTTTGGTTGGGTTCTTTTAAATATCTCCACATGTTATTCTTATGGCTGAAAAACGTACTTTGAGGGTTTTTTTACACCCTTCAGGGTGAAACTATTGAAGAATTAAGACCTTATTGCACAACTACGAACGGAGGCAAATTTGTTGACACCTCAACCGTTTAAATTGATCAAGAAGTAAGAGAGGAGTTGCAAATGGCTTCACATATTATATATAGCCATTAAATGTTCTTTTACGGGACAAATTGGTGAAATTGAAGAATTCTGGTCTGGTTTATATAAAACTTTTGGAAGCAATGAAAATTTGAAAAGGTACACACATTTAATCAACCTCAATCTGAAAAAGTTATTACGTCTTCCTTCCAGACTTAAGTTCCAACACTGAATTACATGTGCTTAAAGAATACCCTTAACATTTTTGGGTTCACCTTGCTCTTATACAACCTTATGTTAGTGATTACCATCCCGTATGATGTTATCTATAGTTACCCAGTTTACAGGATGTCCTAAGTTGTAGTATGTGATACATCCATGTAGCGTTAGTTTGCTCTCTTCTTTTGCTGATATTCTCTAACTATCTTACCATTGTTCTTCAGTAATGTTATCCTTATAAGCAGAAATTATATCACATATTATTATCAAAAGTAACTTTAGTTACAATAATGTATAAGTTGTTGGTAGTTAAAAAACTGTTTTAGGCTTATTACTGGTTAAATATTATTGAATCTTTAAACGAATGTGATAACTCTTTTGCCCCTGGTCCTGAGTCCTGCAATTTTGAAAACATTTCCTTTCTGAAACTTTTGTCAGTCACCAAAATCTCAGTTAAGTCTCTTTCGACTAAGAAAGACTGAATATATATTTATTTTTGTAGTAAAAGGTACCAGAACAGGGGCTTTTTTAAAATGGATCGTGAGATCTCCTCTGCTAGACAACAGGACTCTCCCATTTCCATGGCTGTAAGATATTGAGACTAATAAAGATCACTACTGTCGGTACAAAAATTATGGGTACGTGAGTTTAAAGGTTGTTTTCTTAAAAACTTAACAGGCGTATGCAAAATCCAATCTCACCATTGTTTTCCTAATTTAATTGTACAGTATATAATATGCATTTTAAAATGTTATTATAGTCTTAATTATTTTTTTCCTAGTTGGGACAAAAGAAAAGTACCTCAGTTTTAACTATTTTACATTGTATGTCAATTTACTTTTATTACTCAAAAACCCGTTTGTATCACACTTATATTTTAATACATGGTTGACAAGAATGTTTTATGAATTTCTGAATTTTAACTTTTCAAAATAGGGCCTTATTAATTTTCTAAAACAACTTTTTCTTGGCTTGTAGAGGTTGTAAAATTTATTACTTGGTCATGTTGTAATCCTTATGAAATTTATACTTATGATACATTACTTTATATGCGTAAATAAATGTGTTAGTTTTATATTGAATAAAATTGATTAATCTATTTTGATTAATCTATATCTAAAATTGATTTCAAATTCAGGTACTGTAAGTCTCATTTCATTGTAATATTTTTAGGTAGAAGGCCATAATCAACTTCAAACGCCATATATAAGGAAGTCATTTTCATCAACCATCGACTCAAAGTTTTGTACAATATTTTAGATTTGTACAGGATTTATTGTTGGTTTCACTTTACTGACAGATTCATTCATAATTTATTATTGTTGTTAATCTCAGGTCCAGTGCAATCAGGTGTTTAATCTTTTACCATAGACCAGGCCATGGTTCTAGATGTGTAGGAGAGATAGTGCGAGTGAAATAGTGAATATCTTCCACTGTACATCTACGTATATCGTTTACAGTCCGTTCGAAATCTCATATAGGTTGGCTGCTATGTTTATATAGTTTGCTCGATGGTGCTTGTATTATTAAAATTTATTGATTTATAATACGTTTTATCTAACCATTGAACATATGTCTTTTAATTCATAATTTATTTGTTTTATAATAAAAACTTGAGTTTAATGTAAACAAGAAATAAATTTAAAACACAGTTATAAAGATAAAACCCTGGAATAAACATTGAGATGATAATAACAATAATTAACGTCCAATATAATAACTATAAAAATAATATAGTCCAGGATTTCAAGGTAAAAGGTGTGAAACCTCTAAAATCTATGAATATGCATCGATTTGCATGAAACTTTGCAATTGATCTCAATTTACCCTCCACTTCAAAATCTACTACCATATACCAATATGTGCTTATTATTTTCCACGTGTGAAAACTACCCTTTATTGTCAACACTTGAAAAACTATAAATAAAGTGTACACAAGATCAATATAAAGTTTTAAATGAGATAGATAAAGGTTGTTCGGTATTCTGTGGCATTATTGATAATTTTACATTGTGTCTCAATCCTTAGAAACCACCCCTCAATATTATGACTACATTGAAAAAAATATATTAACTCACTTATATCTTCAATTATTTTATATTTCAATACAATGTCATTCATTTTGATATTTTTTCAAGCGTAAAGAAATATTTAATGCTACTTTCAAACATTAAAAAGTCACCCATTGCAACATCGTAACCCTTAGAAACCTTTGTCTTTTATGAGGGTGCATCGATTTGCATGAAAATGTGGAATTAAGCTCAAAACATAGCTACTTTGAGATACACCCTTTGCCGATAGTTGCTTATCATCTGTCGGGGTGACAACTACCCCTTATTGTAAAATTCGGAGTACTGCATATTATACCCTAGGTAGCACAGAATCAAATCAGATCCAATTACGTTGTGAATATGGGTAAATTTTCTATAACATTATTTGTGATTTTCAGCCCTCAAACTATCTCTATTATGAATAAACTAAAAAAAATCAATTTGTTGGAACAACAAAACATACCTAATTTTGATAATATATTACAATATAATGAATTTGTTACTGTAATTTAAAAAAAATTAAAGAATAAAAACATTATGATACATAAATCTAATTCAATTTACAGCCTATACAAATAAAACGAAAATCAAAATGTTAAGTAAAACAAGTTATATTTTGTATACCAGCAAGTTTTACACAATATTATCAGTTTTTAAATCATTTTTAAGAAAATGAAATTTTTAGAGGAATTACGAAAATCCTCTTCACTTTAAACTCAATTTTCTTCAAAACTAAGCTGTCTAAACCTGTTAAACTGCTGTAACGTGTTTTTGGTACAAAACTAAAGTAAATTATAAATGAGTAATGAAGTGGGGTTGGTATGATTGGGTTATTTTTGTAATTATTTCTGTCACAATAAAATGAAACCGATTTTATTTTTGTTATATTTTACCTCAGTGCTAATGTGAATAACATTTACCAATAATAATTTTGAACACTTTTTCAAGCTCTTTCGAAAAGTTCCTATAAGTATTTCCCAAATGACTTACCGCTTTCCAGTTATTTAATGTTGAATGTTCTGATTTTTGCATTCATTCGATGAACAAAAGTATACATTCAGCAAGCCATAACTCAGTTAGTATTGGGTTTACAGCAATAATAAAAAAAATCAATCTTGTTTTTTAGGATCTTTGTTTTTCTTTGTATGTTTTTTTTTATTTTTTATAAAATGTTCACTTTTGGAGTTATGTTTAAAATAAACTGTGAAGAATGTGTTTTTTATGACAAATTAAAATTTTCAGTCGTCAATAACTAAAAAAATATTGACTTTTAAAAAAAATGTTGTAGCACATTTCCCTTTAAATTCATTTTTCTATCGATTCCCGTGGTCATTTGTACCACAAAATTCCCACCGCCGAGTAAAAGCGCATATCGGCACAGGGTAGATTTTGATCTTTGAGCTATTCTCAATATACATTCACCTTTTCAAGCAAATATATTCGTATTCAACAAAATCTGAGCAGACAACCTTCATATCCTGCACTATTAAAAGAATAGTGCTTCTTCTATAATATTGTGATTTTACAACTTATTTGGTTATGTGCCACAAGAAAAATGTAAACAATCATTAAAAAATGAAAATATATTTTTAGATGAAAACAAAAATACAGCTGGTTTTTTGAGAACACGATAATTAGAAAATGCAGTCGGTATTATGACGAGGCTGTGCAGTAGACTGTGATGCCACATGGATGAAATCATACGGGTAACTAAATTTGCCAATCACATGGAAGTATATTCTAGGTACAGTGTTCGAGATGTTTATATTTTAACATGATTTTACAGCTGTCGTTGGAGAGGGAAATCCATTTATGCGCATGCTCGAACCACACACCCAGAACTATAGACTGGTCAATAGCTAGGTTTTGTACTGGCAAAGGACTGATTACTTCTGTTGTCACTGTCTAGGTTTGAGTACTTTATGAGTAGATAGGCACATACTGCTTCTGTTAAATTTTAATTGAGCAGGTTCTTTTCAATTTCTACCATAGTTGCTATACCTTCTGCACAAACTAAAGTATTTGTTTCACTTTCTACTTCAAGACCAGAGTGTTGTAGACATATTTTCTATTTATGTATTAGTATTATTAAAAATAATTAATTCATTGTTTTTAACAACAGCTTATCTATCTTAAATGTATTTCCATATGAAGAGTTCATGATAGACGCTCATATAGTTAGAATATACGAGGCATGTTTTAAAGTAAGTACCGTTTTGGAATTCCGCTGTTGTAGCACTACGGTCGGCGCTCTGCGCATATGTGCTGTGTACTACTATTTGGTGGTAAGCCACTGCCAGCATTAGGGATCTATTCAACTATATTTAAGGTAGCTTATGAATGGTTAAAATTCCTCCTCTGATTGAAAATGCCGCCGACTGTGAAGTGTGCGCTGTGTCAGTTTTAGTAACGCTTCGGGTGTGAAAGCAAGTGACCTTCATGGTGAGGTCTGCCATAGTGACAATTTGGTTTAAAAAAGCCGTCACCATTATGATTCTAATGTTCTAGGAATGTAAGAGAACTGGCTAAACTTTTATTTTTGTGATTCTCTCTAAACATTTGTTGTTTTGATTATCTGTTAACATTTTGAAACCCAGCGTAAACATTACTTTTGGTACTTCAAACATTCAATCACAATTTCACAAATCAAACTTCTTGACACTTGGAACACTTACTACATAACAATACAATTTGTAAAGCTTGGTTTTCTCTTACCTTTTCACCAAGTCATCAGTAATGAGTGAAGGTTGCCAAATTAATTTCTCATCATAATCATACAGCCTCTTTAAAAGTTTCATCCATCTTCACACCATCCCATCACTCATTCTGTTTTCTCGTACAACTTATAGATCTCTCAATGAATGTCAGTAACGGCAGCTGTGGTTTGTCAACGGATAGTGGAACACAGTGCGCATTCGCCGAACGCCGACCGTAGCGCTTACTTACATACTTTAAGTACACGCCTCGTAATAGGGTGATGATTATACTCACTAGAACAAAAAGGGTAAAATATTCTGAACCTCAAGGCTCAATATTAGGTCATTTCCTCTTCCTTTGCTAATTGGGAGGTTTACTTGATTGTATTATAAATCTTGGTAGCATATAAATACTAAAGTTTTTATGTTTGCAGATGATATTAAAGTTTTGTCTGAATCCTTCATTGCGACTAATAAATTGAACAGCTACTTGAATTACCTTAGTTTACTTCTTAATGATGATAAAACAATTTGTATGAAATATTCTTGTAAAGGTTCAATGAAACTGGATCACCTAAAGAACACGCAGCCTCTATGTGTCAGTTTTTAAATAAAAGCATCCTTTTTTTGGTGTAGTAATTGATAGCCATCTTAACTTGCCAAGTCACAGAACAAGAATGCTTAAAAGTAAGTTCTGGAATAAATGCTTTAAAAAAAATTTTAACCATTCCGTAAATTTGACACCGTTAAATATGCTTACTTTTCTTTATTTAATTCATAGTCACATTGCATGTGGCATACAAGTGTATGGTGCTACATCGATGTTTAATTTGAATAAAATATTACATCTTCAGGAAGTACTATTAGAGCAATTTTAAAGCCTGATAACTGGGCTCATTGTAAAAAACAATTTAGTGAATTATAACTTATGAAAGTGTATAGCCTGTATATGTACAAAACTATACCACTTATTTGTTAAGAATATAATGGAAATAAATTTACTTTCTAACTAATGTAGTTGAGTGGTGAGTCAAGAGACTCTTTAGTTTTGTCATTTAGAAATTATTGTCAGTTTGCTAAATTAAAAATAGTAGGAAACGAGATAAATGTTGAGTTAGTTGATAATTGAGATGGCTTGTCTTAAATCTGAGGGTGGTTTTCATTATATTTTTTTATTTGAAAACAATAATCAGGTGGGGTAGACAATATGCCTTATGATGAATTTTTAAATCTTAAAATAAATCTCATCAAATAAAGTTTAGTAATTAAAAAATTAAATTTATTTTTCTTCCTAAACTAAACGGTAAATATAAAGTTTCAATAACAGGAAATGTCCAAATTAAAAATGCGTGCTTTTTAACTTTCAGATCTACAACCAAGCATGAACTCTTTATCAAGTCTAAATATAAATTTTCGTTGAACTTGTAGAATTTTATGGATTGAATTTTTTAGGGCAAATGAACTGAATACAAATTAATTTTAATATTATTTTGGTTTTGAAAGTGTTGCTGTTTGTCGTGCAGTTGATTAGTTTGTCAAGTTTTCATCTTTATTTACATATTTGTTGACATATTGTATAATACTTTCATCCTTTCGGCTCATACTGAGGGAGGACTAAGCATGAAGGCGTCTACTGGACACAGTTTGTTTATAATTCTCTGATAGGAGTTTCTATTTCATCCGCTGGAATGCAGGAAGGTGCTCTCAATCACATTTCTAGTCTTCTGTTTATTTTAACTTTGTTTAATTTACCACCTGTTTTAAACAAGTTAGCTACGTTATTCAATCGTTGTGTAGTAAATTTAGTATATAGTACAACCTTGGTTATCCGGCTTAATGTGGTGAAGGTCAAGCCGGATACGATAAAAGCCAGATAAAATGTAAGTCATAAATAACTTGGTTTTATTGGAGAAACACGCTTAGTAACTGATAACAAAAAGCACGCGTAAGCTTTGCAGAAATTGTAATGAAACTAACGATGTTTATCACGATTGCCAACTTTGACGCTGGTTTACAATACAATACAAAAGATATTTATGTTCCACTTCCCCCACTCGCAAAATGGTCTCTTCCAGTCTACATTGCCAGCTCCGATCCTTCAAGTGCAATATTAAATTATTACGCAGTAAAAAGCGATCGCTTGTCGAGAGAGGGTGGCTAGTCAATTCAGCGCCTGAAATTTGCGAAATCCTAAACCGAAACACTCGTGTACGACATTTGGGTTACAAAACTGAAAGGCGCTTCTGATTAATTGTAATTTTATCTTGTAAGTAATTTTTACAAGATAAATCGGATGACACGAACTGCCGGATAATCAAGGTTGTACTGTACTTAAAGAATTCAATAATATATAATTAAAGACAGTATAAGTTATTAGGTTCTACTTAGAGAAGATAAGTAAGTGTAAAATGGTAAATTGTATGGAGAGAATAAGCCGGGTAAAAATTAATTTAAATGAGCTGTAAATGATGGCAGTTAGGCGGCTCAGTAACTAAGACTTGACTGAGAAATGCAAGTCTGAGAGCTCCAACTGAGTCAATTTGTACTTCACTTGTCGAATGAAGTTCACTTTTAGCTCTTCGGCTCAAGTGACCTCTTGTGAATGAAGTGTTTAAGGATGAAAAATAAGAAGAAATTAGTGTCACAGAGCCTACACACTTGTCTTCACAATCCACAATGAGTTCCAAAGAGAATATTGTTCAAATGTAAAAAGATGAAAGTTTGGAAGGTTGTTTTGTGAGAAGTGCATAAGAATTTGACTAGTTACTTTCCTCTGTTGACATGAGAAGATTTAATGAAAACAATCAATGCCTCTTGCATCTGTATTTTGAAATGTCTAATCATTATATTTTTAGGAATAACTTGTTGTAAAAAAAATCAGAGAGGAGGGATCAAAGTTATAAGAAAAATGTTTACTACCATAATTTTTACTTATACATTTTTCTGCTACATGTAAAGGAGCAAAATTCACTTATATTTACATTTTTACAAATTTTTGGATACTAGTAAAGACTTGTTGATGCATCATTGATGATCAAGAAAGGTTTACACAAGAAATGTAATCACAAGTATTCCTCACCCAATCAAAGAGATTTTTACTTACAATATATTTGCGTGATAACTGAGTTTTCATATATTTTAAACATTTCATTACTGAATATTTAATTATTAACAATAGCATAGCTGAAGCAAAACATTTGGCATTGCTAGAATATCCCAACATATTAAAAAGCAAATGGATTAAACTGTTAAAAATCTACTAAAATCAAGAAGCATTGCCAAATAATATGGCTCAAGTAGCAAGAGTTAAACAAAAGGGAGAACTATGCTAAAAAATGAACACTGTAGTAAGATTTTGGCCATAGTAATCAGTGATCAAACCCATGTATTATTTTAGAGTAACCTGGTGGCTGACAAGAAAGATTTGTATATTCATGCATATTTAACACTATCCGAGGGGTGGGATTTTCAGCATTGGCAGCTGCTTGAACAGGAATCGCATAAGAAATTATTACTAATGGTAGTAAAAAAAGGCTACTTGGTATTGGACTATAACGTTAAATGCAGCATCATTAAGCAGAAAACCGACTGATATGGTTGATAAAACCCTCACAGAACATTGACAACCTGTGGAAAAACTAAACACTAGCCTGTTTGTCATCAGAAGAAATTAAACAAAAATTAAAGGTTCAAGTAGGTCTCATTTTACTAGGCGAAGTTGGAGGTAAGAAATTTTCTCTAACACTTAACCTGGGGACCAATGGCTTAAAGGTGATTTCCAAACCATCACCAGTGGGCAAGGACAAGATTGCTCAGTGGTCACCCATCCAAGGAACAGCTCGATGTTGCTTGACACCTTTATTTTGCGACAACGTTGGAACCCTTTGGTCAAGGCTTCTGGCAAGAATTCATCTTATCCGTAATTTATGTACTGCAAAGACAATTTGTCCCACCTTAGGTATGACATTGCAGTATTGGGAGGCACCTCAGTCACCGACTTACAAAGACTTCTAATTCAGAAGAAAATGCTAAGAACACTCAAAAGACCTAGGATCTATGGATAGCTGCCATTTCAAGAATCCCCGCATCATGACGGTTGTCACCCTATACATCCAGGAAGTAATCCTGCTTGCCTACAGGAATGAACATCCATGTTGAACATGTGTATACCACCAAAACACTTGAGATGCTGACAACTACATCCTACCAGCACACTGTAAGGAAGTAAGCCGTCACACTTGGGATCCAAGTTATACAGCTTATTTCTGGCTGAGATCAAAAGGGGAAAAAACCCTTTCACAAAAAGGAAAAATTGCTATCTAATTTTCACTTTTGTTAAATGGTTTTACCGTTGGAAGTAATAAAAAAATAAACTAAACCCGAAGAGGGTGCCAAACAGAAAGCTGGTGTCCTGGTCTTTCTACAGCTTGAAGAATTTATGAACAAAAATGACTGACAGTCATAGACATAATTTTTAGCGTATTATTATACTATAATTGTCTATGCCAAGACATTTTTATATGAAATTGCAAATAAAGAGAATATTGACATTGATGAAAAACTCAAATATTGAGGAATTGTTCAGTCTTTGTTGTTATGGATGAAGCTTCAATTAATTTAATCCTTAATTTCATTGACTGCAACAAGCCTAAAAAAAAAAAATGGGCTCGTCTAAGCAGGCAAGGCAAGCATCGTCTTGATTGGGCATCTCTCCCTACTACAAGCTACACGAAAATAAATTTTTTTACTAACCCTTTGTGAAATTATTTTATTCTATTTTAAAGTAACATGTAATTATGTAAAAAAAATTTTTAATGAAATGTGAAGTTATTTTTTTAAAGTTTTAGAAACATAAAGGTACATACAAATATACATAAATTTATATTTAAAGTAACAATTACAAATTTTAACGCTATTTTATTGTAGATGTTCAACTATAATGAAAAGTACATTTATAAAAAATTGTCAACATTTTAGTTGAAACTTTTAACAGTATCTTTCATTTATGATAGAATAATAACTATAACAAAATAATTGAAAAATAGAGAACAGAGAAAAAGAACGATAAGTGTTAAGTACAATTTGCTTGGGTGGAGCGACAGAAGGAGGATATTTTCGTTTTACGCTGCGCCCATGCACGCTCTAATTGGCTGCTCCGCCCCTTTTCATTCATAGATGATTTATGTTTTTGATAGGCTGATGGAGTCGGCCAAAGACATGTCTAAGTTAGTCGGCCAAAGACATGTCTAAGTTGATGCTGCACTCTAGCGGAAGTTTTAGGAACTACTATTTATTCTATCAACAGAAATATTTCATTTTGGATATCTTCGTTTATCGCGTTTGAGGCAAAGGAAATGCTGGATATATTTTTTTGCTGCGTGCGAAGGGTTAACTGCATAAATTGCCCTTTTCAAGATATGACAAGAAAAAAATCCTATGGTGGAAAATTTCTCTATTTTTAAGGTGATCTCGGACCAGTAATGTCTATCACACCTGAATTTTTTTGTAAAGTTCTTTTAATAAAGTCATGAGTTCATTGAAGTAAGTTGTGGTGGTGCTCAGTGAAGAAGTTGCTCCTAAACAAAATTATGTGTGCAAAAGAATCTGAAACTGCATTTCAAATGTGTTGTAATTTCTTAGAAATTATGAGCTAAGTAGTAATCTTAGTTAAGATTACATAACAATTGTAAACAAGTTTATTTGCCATTAATAAATTATTATTCATGTGTGTGGCCATTGTTTTGACCCATTTTATTATTGAGGATACACTATCAGTGAAATTGTTGCCTCCTAGTGAGAACTGTGAGGAGCTGAATTAACTCTATTGTACAAAAACAATTTCTAGCATTAAAATCCATAGTACAGTAATTAATGATAACAGTAAAAGATGGAATATATTTCTTAAGTATAAAATCTTTGATCCTGCCTGAGTTATGTAATTTCCTTGTATAAGTTGGGAATTAGTGTCGTTATATTGACTTAATATTATGAATATATTAATGTATCAGCTATGTTATTTTCCTTATATGAATTAAACTTATAGCTAACTATCAACAACATGCCATTTTCTTTCATTAGAATCCAATTTTCTATCACATTAACATTTGTCTCTACAGTAAAATAAGGCACAGTGCTAAACTTTTTATAACATTGTATTACAAATCAAGACAAGTCTTGACTTTACAGCATATCTAGTAAGAGCAAATATGACATAAACATATATTGTTGAAAGACTAAATACAAATCCAGTTCTGACAGAGATGTTCGTTCAAGCTAACAATACTAGAGGGGAGAGAGTCAACATTAGGACCTAGGGAACCACTAGACTAGAGTTTCTGTTTTGTCACTTGAATATCCTTGTTATTTTGTCTGATTTTCTTTAGATTTGGCTATTTTTAGTTTTAGATCTTACTTTATTTGACTGACGATTGTTGTCATTGAAATGTAATTTATTAGTCCATATTGTCCAACATTGAATTGGAATTGACCAAATTAACTCTATAATTTATTGATAATGTTTTTTTCTACATTGTAGTGTTATTATGTTGAACTAATTGACAAATCTTTTATACATAATAAATTATTTTTTCATCTTTATTTTAAAACCTTTTATAATAGAAGAACAAAATCTTATTTGATGTCTTTAAATTTCAGGAAACTTCAAGTGATAGTGAAGATTCGGAAATTGAATTCAATTACAATCTTCGACGCAAAAAGAAATTAGTCCAAGTAAGAGGGAATTTACATTTAATAAATTCATCTTAAAAAAAATGTTCAATACTTGAATTTATGAATTGAATTTTTAGGAAAGAATATATGTTTTTTTTTTATTTGTATGTAATAGGAGCAATAAAATTGTCAATGTGGATCAAAGCAAATTTTGTGTATGTCTAGTCAATGTATTAAATTTGTAAATTTACTCTTGATTGTTAGAGATTTATAACTCTTTTAATATTTAAGAAACAAAGTTTTCGCAGGTATAAAAACTCATGTTGTCCTCAGGTTCTGCTTACTACCTAAACTTACATTTAAAATAAAACTAGATGTCTAAGAGTAGGTAAAAGCATTAGTATAAAAAAAACCTTGAACAATTATTGCATAGTTATAAACTTAGATTGACTTTAATTATAACTTGTGTCTTTGTAAAAATAATTGTAAATTCAAACAGTGAAACAACAAAATATAAATGTAACAAAGTAATAATTCTCACACAATTATTTTAAAATAAAAAAATTCAATGTATCTGACAAAGTATATTTTTCCAAGCGGACAAGGTTCAGAGGACAAAAACCACAAACCACTACATTCACAGTCGAAACTCACAGAAAACATCAACGATGAACAGAATCCTCTTCCTTACTACTCTCAGAGCTCCAATCTATAATGAGTGGTGAGGGAACTCCTCCCAAGCAATGCCTTGGTGAACTGGCGACAGTGCTAGTTGGGTTGGGGGGGATGTTAGTCTGAGATGTTGTTACCCTAAGACCATTTAGAAGCATTGATTTTTTGCTTGTCTCTAGGAATACTGGCTTGTGGTCAAGTCCTAAAACACTGACAACATTAACACATTCGCTGCACCACAAGTAGTTGCGTATCAGACGGTGCTGCCTTACCTGGCTCAGCTCTATGGCCCCAAGCTTACATTTCAACATAGTGACAAGTAAAATAGATAGTTATTTTACTTATTGCAATTCATACAATATTTTTAGTTCATGTGTTAGGTAGTTATAATATTTAATCTCCTTCAACCCACCAGTTCATTCTATTCCAGCCAATAGACGAAAATATATTCGTCATCAGAAGCCGTAATAAACAAATCTAAATCTCCCGTTATATAAGAATAAGAATACATTTTATTCCACCAAAAAGTAAATGTTTACAAAATATGAAACAAGGTTTGGAATTACTAGTCATCTTTACTAGTTGTGATGACTAGCCAACTAAAACAAAACAAAAGAAATTTCACTTCAGCCTAAATTAATAAATACTGCAAGACTGGGTCACTCTGCAGAGTGTGCCGGTTATAGATTATGGTGTTATCTCAACTGATGAGAGCGGGATAGTGTACAGTAATACGAATTAACCTATACTAATCTACTATTTACAGATATAACTAGAAAATAATACATTACAATTCTGTTCAGTGATAACTTAATAAATTTAATTCATTTCGCTGATAAATAGATCTAACTTACAAACTAAAAGTCATTGTAAATAAATAAATAAATAAATAGATCTAACTTACAAACTAAAAGTCATTGTAAATAAATAGATAAATAGATCTAACTTACAAACTAAAAGTCACTGTAGAACACCCAACAGTTCATCTACATTATGCCTATCTAAAAGCCATATCTTCGTTCTTTTTTGAAATAGTTTTAAATTAGAAGAGTCTTTTATAAGTTTAGGTAAAGTATTAAAAATCTTTGGGGCTAAGAAAACAAAACAAGTTTTAAATATACTTAAATATCATCGAACCCTGAAATAACTGTCTACTGACTTAACTGTTAGTCACATTTTGGTCAATAACAGCTAGTCTAGATGGTCTAGCCATGTTAAAAGCAAAACACTAATAATAAGAAATATACACCATAAACTGTTATGTAGATAAAGTACACTTCGAACACAAAACAAAAATGTCACGCCAAAACTACGACACGGTAAAGTTATATGTAATGTTTGGATCATGCTTCGAACGAACGACAGTCGTCCGTGCAATGCTAGACCATGCTGAAACAGAACCATTCAGATTGCTTAATGACTATGCAAGGCGTCATCAGCTGGCGCGTACCGACCGCCGTGACGATGTAACGGGTCACCTGCAGCGAATGTGTTAAACATTGTCTCCTCTTCACAAAAAAATTGAAAATCACAAATGAACATTTATCAGGCTCCTGGATTAGTTTAAAGCGTGTTTGTTGTACCGTATCCTATTAAACACTAGCTTTGAGGTTTATCCTGAGGTCAAAACATATTCAACATGGAAAATATTCATAGATGAGAACATCATGTATACACTAACACACTCAGTTCACGTAGACATCACTTGAAGGGAGTTTCCCTGCCACTCAGGTTTCTGCTAGAGTGAAGAGAATTTCAATTCTCACTGAGGTTCGTGATGAGATTCTGTCTGTGATTGTAGCGGGTTCATGTTCCCCTTACTCTTTGTGGAATCAACAGAATTACGTTGTCAAATAAATTACAATTTTACATTTTAGTATTTTTTGTGTGAATTGTTCTTTGACAACCTTTTTTGTGTTATGTTGGTCAGTTGTTTGTGTTTGTTTGTATTTGCAATCATTTGTTAGATCACATTATTTTTAGTTAGTCAATCTTAGTTCATAAATATGCAATTGTTTTAACCTATTGCGACGCATCACGAGCTGGGCTCTTTCTGTATTTAGCATTATTTAAACAGTGAATAAACGCACCAAACAATCAGTTAAATTGTTGGGAGACAACATTTTCACTAGAGAGCTGTTATTAAAGCTCTCTATTATTTGTTCTGCTGTTACCAGCCACCTGTTATGAGCAGAACTAGTGGTTAAAAGAAGAACTACAGCCATATACTTGAACAAAATTCTCCCACTGAGAGCGTTAGCTGTTTTGAACCGGTTTGGACCAATTACGCGTTAAAGGTAATTGGGGCAATTGCATTAGAACTGTCCTTCCGCGGTTACGGGCTTACATGGCCCAACGAGCCTCAGATTCAAACGTTAGAGAACTGTGGTGACATGACAGAATAGCAGTAGGATGCTTCTAATGTAATGTTGACTTTTTAGTCAACAACATCAGTCACTGCAACAGTTTTACTCATTTTGAGCTTGTTATTCCAGTACTTGCCCTTACAATATTTTATTTTAAATTAATTACTGCCTCAATGGATGAAGGTTTTTTTTATATACTGATGATTTTTGTTATTTTTAAGATTTCTAGTATTAGGCAGCACCTGAGGACGATAGGAGTTTTTTCCTGTTGAAACTTTGTTTTTGTATATAAAACACTAGAAGTGTTGGAAATCTCTAACAAATTAACCATCATGAAAAATATAATATGAAAAAATTACTTTTATACAACAGTTATTGAAACTGACATGAATGTTGTCAAAGTTTTGTTGTGAACGATATATGTCAGTTGAATTCAAACCATTTTCCCCCCAGTTTTATTTTGCTTTAAGAAAAATTATGATTTGACTAGATATATACAATTTATTTATTATGTATATAACATTTATTAGGCATTAAAAATGTTTTGTTCTGTTCAAGTTAAAATATACCCGTGAACAGTTTTTAATAGCAAAAAGCTAGCTAATAAAGTTATGGTTAAGAAACCTTAGTTTATTAAAAATGAGTATTTGGATTGTTTTTAATAACAATATGTAACTAGTGTAATGAAGTAAGAGATTTGATAGAGAATTGAGGGTGTGTTAGAATTAATTACATTTAAGGGAAGGAATATGTTCTACATTCATTTGTTGGCAGTCCATAACTTCAAGTACTGTCTACTATGGCTGATTAATAAGTATAATTGAAGAAAAAGTTGTTTATATAGAGAAAGAAAATCATGTTTATTAAAAACAACAAATTGACAACTGGCATGCATTCGAAATGACCATAAAAATCAAATACACTATGTAGTTAGTAATTGGTTTTATTAAATAAGTAAGAATTAAAAATATAAATGGAGTGTTATATGATGCTAATAAATGTGTTAAATCTAGACTAAGTTATTAATTATATTAAGATAAAAACATTTACATTGTTAAAAAAAACAAACAAAATAAGATAAGTATTATTTCGTTACAGAAAAAGTTAGTAAAAGACAATTATGACTTAATTAAAAAGAAATATTTAACTTTTATTAGTGCATATATTTACATTTTCAAGGTACAGGGGCTGGCAATAGTAGCTGATGTTTTCCATTCCACACAGATAAGCACTTGAGTGCAGAGGATGGTTGTTCAGTGCCATGTAGATATCTAATAAAGACATTTTAGTCACAACTAAGGTCTTAAGTGTAAATTGTGCACTGTTTTCAAGAGTTTTAAAAGTGGCCATTCTTGTGTTGCTATATAATGTAAGTTTTGTAGGCAGGTTCATCTAGGTTGAGGAAAACACTTGTACATTATGTATACGTGAATAACTTGACAGTAACAGAATGTAAGCGTATCACCATCCAAGGTTAGCCAGAATAGCGGATAATGCTGAGTGACTGTGAGACGAGATGTGATAACTAACCCATATTGACCTGCCATCACATAATGTTTCTCTTTAACTCTCCTAGTGGCGGTATTAAACCCTCCAGGTGGTGGGGTAATTTTTCTAATTGTGAGTGTCTAAACTAAAATTTCTTTTAAAAAATTCCAAATCACTCAAATATACGATGTAATACATTATAATGAACATAATGAGATACAAAATAGAATAATAACGTAAGACTTGAAGTAGTAAAACTTGATTTGGTTTAAGATATTTATTTTATTTTAGGCTCTATTTACTTAGCCAATATGTAGAAGTTATTTAAATAAAAAAGTGAGATTGCCACTTTTACAGAACATAACTGTTATATCAAGAATATACATTTTTATTAATTATGTATAGAAAGTTACGCAATAGAATAATTAAAAAATAACTGTACAGTTAGCCACATACGTGAACCGTAAACAAAACTTATAATACTAAGACAGTGAGTAATATAAACATAAACATTGACTTATAATGTGGAATTAAAGTTTATGATCTAATATTTGCAACAATCATAATTAATTGTTGTATTCAATGAACACAGATTAAATTGTGATGAGCAAAAAAAGACTAGCGTGGTAGATGCTGCGTAAGGTCAGAGATAAACGCTACAGCGTCTTATACCACGTGGAGGGTAAATGATTGGTAAACCATTTTAATGATGAAATCTTGCATTTACGTTTCTCATTATGTGTTTTATAAACATCATATATTTTACTTTGCAACAAGATAATAAATATTGATTATCCATGTTGAGCCCCTGAGCTGTTTGAACAAATTTAAGATTACATCACTTACTCGGAATATTCCGTCTTACAGCTCAAAATAACTGTATGTAAGTTTAGTACATGTTTCGACGTAAGAATGTCATCATCAACCAGACAGGCCTGTCTATAGTATGTATTATTTGTCTTTTAATTGTGCGTTTTGTGTGTTTTTTTTTATTAATTTAATTTTCTTGACTGTCGTTAATCCAATGACTACTTCACATTTTATTTATTTTTTTTATGTATAATAGTCAAAGACACCTTATAGCTAAAATATAGCTAGACGTATGACTTGTCAAGTTACAAAAGTGCTATAAAACAACAATAAATATATAACAAACAAAGATGAGAAGCTTTTATCTAGCTGATGATGATGTCCTTACTTCGAAACATGTACTGAGCCAACATACAGTTATTTTAAGCTGTAAGACGGAGTATTCCAAGCAAGTGATATAATCTTACAAGATAATAAATGCAAAAAAAAGTATAAATGATTACACTATTTTTATTTCTTAGCCGTTGTCTTTTATTGCCGGTCCTTGTACAACAATGGCTCTTGTTATTTTGTCAGATTAATAAACAATAATGTAACAATTTGTACGTTTGATCATAATATTAGTACAGATTGAAAAAAGCTGTTTTATAATATACTAGCTAGCAAGAAGATGAAAGATAACTAACAAATTGCAGAAAGGGTTTACGTTCTCACTCCCTCCCACCGATTCTCCTGTTGGAATATTCACTCTACAATCTGTTTCCCTGCGCCCAGAGTCCTGATAGTCTTCTGTTCCCATCCCAACATGTTTCTTGGCATCCTACCCCATGTTTCCTCCTATTCATCCTCTGCCTCCCAACAACACTCCCTCTCAAAATGTTTCATCTTGCGCTAACTAACATGACTGTTAGTATTTTATATTTGTTATTCATCTGAACATGACAATCGGTATACTCTCCATACTCCAGGCAGCCTACTTGATCACACTCCAAACATGACTCCGACTTCTTCCTACTCACACTTCTTCCCCCCGACCCTTGGGTCCTTCCACTCTTAACGTAAATGTTGCTGACAGTCAACTTTGCTAGTTGTGTTAATTAAGATGTAATCCTTGATTAGATTTTTGTCTGATTTGTAAATAAGTGAATGCTTTTGAGTAAATTTGAGGTTAAATGTAAGAAAGGACCATGTGAGGTCCTAATTTTCGCCTCATTAAAAAAGTATTGTTATTTCATTTTAAATTTGTACATACTGTAGTAAGTATATTTTTATTGGTTGTTGTTTTGTTATGAATGTTAACTGGAACTCTTATGTTATTTTTAAACCTAACCATACTATTTGTTTTCAGATCCCTTCAAGTGAAGATGATTCATCCGACAGTGGGAGTGAAGAGATTGTTGTTTCCTACAGGCGAAGGCCACCAGTAAGTGTTGGTTACTTTAATCCAAGGAAAAATACTATTAGAACACCGGTTTATAAAAAAAATGTAGGCTTTTATAATTTAACCATTTTAGTACCGTTTGAGATTTTTGTAGGACTTTGAAAGCTGAATGATATTAAGAAAAATTCAAATTATGGATTCTTTTACGAGTAATCAACAGCCAAATTATCAACAGTCATAACAGAAAATTGAGTTATATTTAAGAATTAAAAATTGGCTTTATAAAAATGAATGTATCAGATTAATTGAATCAGACAAAAATCCCATGTCTTGTATCTGTGGATGAATCTTACTTGGAGAGCTGATAAAATTATGTTACAGTTTGCATTTTAGATAGTATGTAAATCCAAGTTTAAGAGATTGCATCCAGAATAATTCGCAATCCATTCATGAAAAACCGCTAGAAAACATATTTTTGAGCCTTAAATCGACGCTTTCAATCAGAAACAACTTCAAAAATATTAACTTCTCAACAAAAAATGTTCAAGAATATTTTAAGCTTAAACTAAGGCAATGTATCAATTTCTGCAGCTGTTTTGCATGTCAGAATTTACACTTCTAAAAAGGGGTGGTTTTTACCCCCAAGGTGAGAACGGCCAAGGTGATACACGTTTTTTTTTGGGTCTTTCCCTAGTTACTACAAAATTTTCAAGTGAATTAGTATTATCCTAAAGAATATCTTCCCCAAACGTCTAGGCACTGGACTAAGTAGCTACTAGTTATAATTGAGAATAGGAAAATAGCCAAAAACGTGATGTATTTAACCTTTATCAAGGAATTTTCCGCGTGAATTGGCTGCATAGTGAAAAGCGAATTGAGTGATAAACTGCCCAAGTTGTTTTATTTCACAGTTTACATGGCCTTACGATGCTTTTTTTAATACTTGAATAATTAAACCAGTAATTTGTCATAGTACTAACTATGTGTTTTTGTCCCCATAACTTAACAAATTTATTTTCTGATATTTGACAACAATTCCTTTTTTATTTTTCCTTTTCTTATTTTTTAACCGGTTTTGTGTCAACATTTTCAAATACAACAATACTGTTAGTAGAGAAGGAGAAACAAAATTTAAAATGACAAATTAATATATTGGCAAATGCCTCACATTTGACATAAGGCAAAGATTGAGTACTCGAATGTGTAACTAATTCATTTTATAAAATAAGTGAGTAAACCAATTTTTGTGATTTATTTACTATGTTTTCTATAGTGTGGTATTTTATTGTTTTCAAAAAGCATTAAGTAAGCATTAGATATTGCTCCCCTAATTTCAAGTAAAAAGCCAACCGTTGGAAATGTTTACTAAGAGCTATAGTTAATTTTGTATTTAATTTTAAGAACCAGCCAAAAATTCAAAGTAGTTCATCTGGTTATAGTTGTTTTTAAAAATAGATTAATGTTTTAAAAATAGCAATTATTACAGAATCTGAATGTCCTTACTCATGTATTGGCCTCGCCAACAAATTGTCTCCACATTATTCTGTACTCTGCCATCTCTGTGTTACCACCCAGTCTTCTCACATCACCCTCAACTTGAGCATCCCATCTTAACCTTGGTTTTCCCCTGAGGACAGTTTACTTCCAGTTTTCCAGTCCATACTCTTTTAACAGTTGTATCCTCCTCTGCCCTTTCCCATGACCTATCCATCTTATTCTGGTATTCTGGCTACAATATAAGGTTTCACATACAATTCTTTAACCTCTCAGTTTGTCTTTACTCTCTATATTCTTGTCTTACAAGTTGGTATATATGTATATATATTCTTCTCAGTATTTTATTTTCAAATGTTGTTAGCTTTTTCTGACTGTGTTTTTTTAAGTGTCCAGACTTCCTACCTATACAAAGAGAACAGATTGTATTGCTGTTTGTAGTCTAACTTTTGTGATTCTATAACAACAGTTTTTTCTTGAATTGTTTCGGCTATTTATAATCACTCCTAAATATTGAAATTCTTCTGTCATTGAACATTTATTACTCTTCACTTCTTGCACTGAATTAATTAGCTCTGCCCCTCTTCCTATTTTGATATATTTAGTTTTATCTTCATTTACATGTAATCCTACTTTGCTTACTTCTAGAAATACTTTAGCTAGTGTCTTGGGCTCATTCTTATAATCCGCTATTAAAACTACAACATTATCTAATGCTAGAAAGTTGATTCTGCCTTCCATATTTGTACTCCTTGGTATCTTGTCTTCAAAGTTTCATTTAGAGCAAGGTGGACCATAAGAGGAGACAACCCATCGTCTTGTCTATCTTCGTATTGATATCAAAGGTGTCAGTGTATTCCCATTCAATTTGAACCTTTCCTCTTGAACTCTCCAACACATAATTTAGGCAGTCTTACAATCTTTCCAGGAACTGGGATTCCAGGATGTTGATGTTGACTTGTTTCAAGCATTGTGAGAGTGAAATGTTTTCAATACTGGTATATTGGTGGATTTTTGTATTTATTTATTTGGTCATTTTGTTTTGTTGACAATAAAGCTTAATTTTTATGGTCTAAAATCTGAATCACTCAAGAGTTCTAAAATCATACTTGGGAAATAGGACTCAGTTTGTTAAGTGTCAAGGGGAACAACTCCATATCAGACACTGTAAGGGCGGGTATCTGCAGGATTCAGTTCTCAGCTCTTTTTTGGTTAAAGTAGCTATCGTTCTAGTAACTTACCAGTAACAGTGTAATTTATGCAGATGACACAACAATTTTTGCAAATAATAGAGATTCTACTATTCTTTCTCTTTCAAACCCTTCAAAATGTTACACGTTTTAAATTGGTTTTCTGCTATTAAATTTATTTGTTACTTAACTAAGACACAAATAATATATATTTCTGTCTTACACAGAAACTATCTGACCAGCCACTAAAATTCTCGGTATTCATATTTACAAAAAACTTGATGGAAAATTTATATAAACAATTTGAACAGGAAACTCTCCAGAGTTATATTTATTTTCTGGAAATTGAAGACTCTGGTTAGTTTAATGTTTAAAATCAGCTCATTTTAGATTATTTCATTCACTCATATTCAATATAGTCATGTTTTCATAGACCATTCCTCTCAAATTCAAAGTATACTTTTGCTTCAGAAAAAGTTAATTATGGATGTGGAAGGTCATGTGGAACACTGCAAACCTCTGTTTGTGGAACTTTGACATGCACAATTGTTAACCCTTAAAATACAGGGGATCTCAAAAATTATTGATTTTACAGCAAACTTTAAATGGTGGACTTTACATTTCTTATGCTCATTAAAATTATGTAGGTAAAATTTTAAAATTCAGTCACCATTTTCTAATATGACGGTCAAATTTGAAATTTCTTAAGGGAACCTCTATTTTTTTATAATGGATTTAGGTTTTACAAGTAATTCTAAAGTTTTTATTCATGGTATTATTTTGATATACTAAGCCGTTTCGCCGCTAGGAGCGCTGACATTTTCAGACATCCTTTCTTCAACAATTTATTTAAGAGGCATGTTCTGCCATTTACAAAAATAAAGCTTAACTTACAATGCATTATTTTTATTCAATTGAATGTTGAAAAGCTCTTGCTGTTTCACAAATACATGTTTTATACAAAAATATTGCAATCATGTAATTCAAAGTCGCCATTTTCCAAGTAGCAGGCAACTTTGAAATGACATAGTAATCCCTATTTTTATGATTGATTTCGGTTTAACTAGTGATTCTAAGACTATTTATTCTTGGTATTAATTTTATATACTTAACTGTTTCGCCGCTAGGAGCGCTGTTAAACTTAGAATTTCTAAAATTTTCAGCGCTCCTAGCGGAAAAATGGTTAAGTATATTAAAATAATACCAAGAATAAAAAAAGGTCTTAGAATCACTAGTTAATCCTAAATCCATCATAAAAAATGGATTACTTTGTCATTTCACAATTGTCCGCTAATTGGAAAATTGGGACCGAATTTTAAAATAAGAACTAGGTGAGTGTAAAATTTTTGTATAAAATATGTATTAAAGAGCTTTTTAACATTCAATTGAATAATATAATGCATTATAAGTTAAGCTATATTTTTGTAAATGGCAGAACAAGCCTCTTAAATAAATTGTTGAAATAAGGATTTTTGAAACTTTCAGTGCTCCAAGCAGCAAAACAGTGAAGTATATAAAAAAATATCAAAAATAAAATATTCTTAAAATCACTAATAAAACCTAAAACCATCATAAAAATATGGGTTCCTATAAGAAATTTCAAAGATGACCACTATATTGTAAAATGGCAACCAAATTTTAAAATTTTACCTACGTAATTTTAATAATTATAAAAAACTAGGGTAAGTTCCCTATTTAAAGTTTGCTGTAAAATCAACACTTTTTGAGATCCCAATTGTGGCCAACTTGAGTTGATCACACTGTATACAATATACTTATTTACACCAAATCAAACATTGAAGAATTTTAAATAAGACAGGAGGTACATAACTAACTATCACTCTACAATTAGATATTCCACTCCACAACATTTATCGGGGAAGTTAATTTAACATTAATCTCATGCAATTTTTCATTAAGCTGTCTGAATCTTTACGATCTGCCTTTTATCTTCCAAGGTTCTGGATATGTCGCATACCGTATCAGGCTTC
Organism: Stictocephala bisonia; assembly: GCA_035578905.1. Taxonomy (NCBI): domain Eukaryota; kingdom Metazoa; phylum Arthropoda; class Insecta; order Hemiptera; family Membracidae; genus Stictocephala; species Stictocephala bisonia. The sequence continues at coordinate 1,154,385 of JAQJVL010000003.1, forward strand.
TCAATTCAGCAGTCTGGCAAACTTACAATTACCACATTTGTAGGCTTTTTACTTACCGTACCACAATCTGTTGGAATACTTTCGAAAATTGCTTTTCATTGTTAATAATTTTATTTATTGATCCACTCAATATATAACAATGATGTTTTTATTTACCTCTTGAATTTTCAAAATACTGAAAATATTGTTAGCTCTAAAAGGCCATAGATTAGAATCATGTTAAAAAAGTGTTCTTTTGTGATTTCCTCTGGTCTGAGAAAGGTGAGCTTGGTTCGCTGAAATCGATCAACATAATATTTGTGCACTTTGTGCTCATATTGTAATATATTTGTGCTGTCTGATGTTAACTTGTACTAACACGTATTACGCTAATTAAAAAACTGGAAATTTTTTTACCATGGCTGTCAATAGGAATTAGAATGTTTTGTGTGTGTGTTTTTTTAACGCAACATTTTCTTTTATAAATTCTTGTTAGTTGATAATGTTACTTAGGTTGTAATTTGATTAATTGAAGGCTGCTTTCTTAATTTTTTTTTACTAAATAACTAAATTTATTTGTTCTGTGAAAAAGGATCTCCCTAAGAGGTTTGCTTTTGATTGTTTTTTTTAAGGAACAAGGTTTCATCAGTAGCCCACTCTTTAGATTTTTTAAAAATTAGTAACCTCTTTTTTTGAGGCACAGTAACTTCCCTTCCCGAAATTTGACTTAGTAGTTATTTGTTAATATCATTCTCCTCTTGTATCTGTATTTAACACCAATGATTCTCATGTTAGTTTTTAAGCTTAGCTGGCTGTGGTTTTACAACCATGCAATGAATTATTCAGTATCATATTGTGCCTCTCTAATAATCACATTTATAATATCATAAAATAAGCCTTATCATTTTGGACAAAAACGTCCTTGTTAAGCTCTTCATTTTCAAATTGAAGCTTTACAGTTTATGATACTTGGGTGGTATCCCAACTATCATAAACTACACGACCCATTTTAATAATTAAAATTGGGTGTCCGGACAATTCGTCCCACGGACATTTCGTCCCCCAAGAAAAATGCGGACATTTCGTCCCACTTTGTGGAATGGCTACCTGGGTAGGGTTTGATAAATAGTCTCCAAATATTTCTAAACGGACACTTCGTCCCACCTGAGAGAAGGGTTGTAAGAAGGTTAGGTTAGGTTAGGTTCTCTTAGGGTGGGACGAAGTGTCCGTTTAGAAATATTTGGAGACTAATTATCAAACCCGACCCAGGTAGACACTCCACAGAGTGGGACGGAATGTCCGCATTTTTCTTTGGGGACGAAATGTCCGTGGGACGAATTGTCCTGTAATCTAAAATTGATTATTTTCACTATTATTAAATGGATAAGAGAGTAATAATAAAAATTATATAGGAATAAAGTAATGTTATAAAAGTGTGTCTGCAACAGAATTAGATTTTTTGTAAATTTTGACTGAACAATATAAATTTTGTTTAGTTTGTGCAATTTGATAATTTTGTGATATAGTGAATTTGCTAAAGTCAGTTCCTTCAAGGTGACAATTGTTGAATTTTAAATAAATTGTATATGTCAAATATTATCATGTCAATTGTATATTTAATAACTAGCAATTCTTTAGAATTATTATATTTACAGGGCTAGAAAACCTGGAACCATGTACGTTTGGGTGATATAGGATTTTTTTGAGTGGAATTTGTAAGGGGGTAGTTGGTTAAAGCCCAGCTTCATAAGGTAAAGGTTCTCAGTTTGATCCCAATCAGCGTCATAACAAGTTTTGAAAGGAATTAGCTGATAACCACCGTCTGTTCATTGTCATTGGGCTATTTATTAGTGTAAACCGCACCAAAATAGTCCGATGACATTTTAGACGGTGTTGCCATATCGTTTCTGAGAATCACCAAACCATATGGTTCGTCTATGACAAGTATGCGTATGTTCAATGCTGTAAATTTAATTGGTGTTTTGTTTACAAAACAACTGTATGAGAATATTTAAGACCTCTGAAACGTATTGGTAAAGTTAACTATGGTATGTGTTAATTCGTAATTGTTTATATCATTATAATAATATAAATATTTTACGTTCTGTAGAAAGTACTATTAAATAATGTTTATTAAATGAAAGCTGTTTTTATCCGTAGTTATATCACTAAATATATATAACCAAAATACGGGCATTATAACACAAACATGGTAACTATTTAGCAAAGACGTTAGGTATCACGACGAAACTGCGCAGTAGACTGTAACGTCTTATGGACATATCATCTGGTTTGTTTATTCTATTAAATATTGGTAACTAAATCCACCAATTACATAGAAGCATTCAGCTGAATAGTTAAGCAAGTTATTTATGACATCAGCTGAAATTATAGTTATGGGAATTAGAACAGTATTTTTGTGTTTATTTTTGCAATTTCGCCAATGTGACGTCATTGGAGATGTGCGTGATACCTACCATCTTCTTTTCTATGTACCATGGTTTATAATAACAAATTATAGTGTTTGTTTACTGCAACACATGTTTAGACAAATCATCAATATTTTCAACGAACTTATAATTGACAACATTGTTGGGCGAGAAGTAAGGAGGGGGCTTCACATGCAACAGCTATCATTGGACTATTTTGGTGCGGTTTAATGACTCTTTCCAAGGAATGGACGGTCTTAGTTTGTAACAATAACAACTACATTCACTCATTTACATTCATAACTTTCATTCAAAATCCATATCAATGAATACACATCTACAAGAAGCGATAAGTCAATGTTAAAAAGTCAGACAACTTTTTTCTAATTTTGTTATCGTGGCGCGGCTGTCACTAGGTCGAGCTTGTTGTGCGGTAGCCTAGAGTGAGATAGAAAATGACAGAGAGGGCAGCGCGGTCACATGGATAGAGAGGGAATATTACAAATTGCTTTTAGAATGAGAGAGAAAGAAAACAGCAGACAAGTGAATTGGGTTGGGACTGGGGTATGTAACAGAAATGTTCAAGTAGTGCTGTGTATCCGCAGTTGTGTTAGTCTTGTTTCGTCTGCTACAGAAAATTTGACTATTTCCCTATCTCATATTGAGTCTTACAGATCTGTATTCATTGCCCATATCTTGAGGATCAGCGTTTTTTAGAATATGTGTCAATTTGATCTTTTCTCCGTTGACAGTATGTCAAGCATCAGTTTACAAATAAGACTCAGATCTGGGTGTAACATATATTAGTTTTTAGAAATAATTATTACATCCTATGTATTTTAGTTTATGTTAAAGAGCGCTAGGCCAGGAATTAGCAGATTAGGAGAGATAGGGCATCAGCACACTTAGCTAAGTAGACAAGTCCACCAACACCTTACAGTAATAAATAAGTAAGAGACACGACATATAACACAAATTTTCAATGCCACTTATTCTTGTTCCAATTTTATTCAACGTGTATACCGCTTACATCCCAATTACAAAGTCTAAAGAATTTATATATGCAGATCATATTGCTTTAGCTTTCCAACATAAGAACTTTACAACTACTGAAGAAAACACTCACAAGTGACCTTGCAGGCATCGAAGAATATTTTAGAACCTGGAAGCTAAATCCTAACCCATCAAAAACCGAAGTAGCCTGCTTCCACTTAAGTAACAGACTGGCTAATCGTAAACTGAACATCTTCCTAAATGGTGTAAAACTCCAACATAATGATCATGCATAGTACCTGGGAGTAATGTTAGATCGGTCTCTGACCTTTAAAAGCCATCCTAAAAAAAGCTGCTAAAATTAAAACCAGTGAAAATGTATTACGTAATATTGCCTGAACAACCTGGGGAGCCAACTCACACGTCCTGCGTACGACTGCTTTGTCACTGGTCTATTGAGCTGCTGAATATAGTGCTCCCGTATGGCTAAATGGTATTCACACTAAAGCTGTTGATGTCCAACTTAATAGGGTCATGAGTGCTATTAGTGGCACTCTCATGTCAACTCCACTTCCTTGGCTCCCGGTGATGTGCAATATAGCTCCTCCAGAGATAAGACGACAGCAGGCACTACTCAAAGAATTCATCTTGAATGCCCCGCACCTACCCATTATACAGGATCTCCCACGTCAGTATGGTAGCTTAAAATCTCAAAACCCACCTCTATATACTGTTTTCCATTTGAGCAGATCAAACTTCTCACCCAATACCAGCTTGGCCGTAGCGTGGAACAGTTTTGATGGATGCAAGTTCCCTATTAACGATCTGTCAATACCTGTATTGAACTGGGCACTCTTAAATTGGTTCTGAACTAGCCTTGGGAGATGCAATTACTGGAAGTATAAGTGGGGATTGATACTAGATCAGTCATGTGATTGCAGGGAATTTATTCAAACAATAGATCACATAGTTACAGATTGTCCCCTGGGCTCTTTTACAAAGGGATTGGCTAGCATGCACAGAATCAACGAGGCTGGTGTTAGATGGCTAAATGGATTGGACTTAGCTTTGTGACAGGAGCTCATTTTACATTTTTTAATTAATGAATACACAATCATAACTTTTGGATATTTATCCAAATATACATCACAGCTTTAAAATTAACAAATGGTAGTTGACAACAAACCATATGATATATATATAATATATATATATATATATATATATATATATATATATATATATAGTACCACTGGCAAATAACTAGAGACTGACTTAGCTTCAAATGTTGCTGGGTAGGTGGTAGCGGTAGGGAGTGTATATCCACAGAGCAACACACTGATTTTAATACATTTTATTGTTAAGTTTGTTTGTATAAAGTTTGCTGATATACTAGGGGTGAGAAGGTAGTAGTGTGTGATCTATCTGATATTGAGATTGGGAGGGTCAGAGAAGATAGTTATCCATTGGTGTGCTAATGCAATTCTTGTGAGTTAAGAACTGTTGGCATGAGAAGGAAGGAAGGAAGGGATTTGACTGTTTAGTGGTGTAATAATCCATAAATTTTGATTATGGAGGAGGGTTTGAGCAAGGACATGTTTTTCAGGTTTTTGGACTTGCAATAATGTTTATGGCTGTTCTTATTGAGTAGGGCAATGTTGGCACTTGAATTGCTTGATTAAGTTGTTAGAGTCACAGGTAATCTTCAGAACAGATTGGGTTGTTAGAATCAGGTAACTTAAGATTGACCAGGATTTGGCGGAACTGTGTTTTATCTAAAAGTGACAGTTGAAGGGTTTTCTATTTCTATTGAGATCTTAGGTATGAGGGGATGCTTTTATGATATTGAACCTATCTTCTAGGATGTGGCAGAGTTTCTGTAGGCCATGGTGGTACTTGATGGCCAGGGTTAGAAACTACTTATGGTATGAGGGTGGTTTTGGTAGTAAAGGAATTGTATATTGGTAGGTTTGATGTGAATAGCAGTTTGAAGGACAGTGTTGTCCTATCCAATTCAACATCAAGAAAGACTATGCATTCAGAAGAAAATTGCCACGTAAAATTCAGGGGTGCAATGTTTTGTAGGCCATGAGATTTTGATTTGAGAGTCAATATAGATCAAAAATATTATCAGTGAAATGGACAAGGAAAGTTTTTCCAAGTTACTTATAAAAAGGAGCCATGTGGGTACCCACAGCTGTACCCTCGATCTGAAGGTAGTTGATACTGAAACTTTGTACGTGGTTCTTTTAAGGATGAATTGAATTAACTAAACATGAAGGAAGTTTCACATTTGTTGTTGGGAGGGCATGGGAGTGAGGAAGTGCTCAATAGGGGCTAGGCCATCAGCGTGAGGTCTATTCGTGTAAAGTGGCATCTGTGATAACCAGTTTGATATTAGGATGTAGATGTTGGAGAGGGCATTGAAAAGAAGAGAAAGGATAGGAACCCAAACCAGAATAACATGCGACAGGGCGATATTGTCGCAGAATGAAAGAGACGGCTGCAGAAAGAACTCGTCTAGCTAAGAAACTATTTTTCCGTACTCCAAAATTACAACATTAATTTCTGTAGAACGACACCTGGTTTTGTGTAAATAATTAATTAGAACCGTATTTGTAGTGCAACTTATTTATACTTGTAAATTTGTTCAACCAACCTTCTTCGTATTTCAGTTTATATTACTAATATTGATAAAACTAAATAATTACATTTAAAGATTTTGTCATTTGTCCTTCCCAGCTCTGATGTTTATTTTGAACTGAACTAGATGAAATCATAATGATCGGACTTGTTCACTCGTTCACTAAACTGACTAGTTAATTTCCCATGATTGTTCATGAACTACCCATCTCTTCACTCCTGCTTTCCAATTAAGATCAGATTATTGTGTTTGAGTAATGATAACTTCAATTCAGTTACGTTATCTATTTGATTAATAATGGCTGCCTCTGGACAGCGTATTCCAGTTCATAGTAACGGATCAAAGAAAATATTATCTAAAAATCTTAAAACACATTATTTAAGACATAATTCAGGACGTTCTGAGATGTACACTTATGCAACCAACGGAAATATTGGTGATTTGTTTCAGTACAGTACAGTCTTATAGCTTCTGTTTGTAAATCAGGCAGGTTATCGGAATTCGGTCAGGTTAGGTAAAAAAGAACTAAAAAGTATAAATGCTTACTAAAATTTACATTTGTATCTGGCGTTAATCAACTAGTGGTCATCATTATAAACTTGAATAAAACATAAACAAACATAATTTGTATCCCTTAATTTAATATTTTACTTCTGTATTAAAAACTCAGAATGTAATTTATATAATTGTAGACGAAAACCCTAGGTTTATACGATTCTGAGTGATTATTTACGTGACTAGAAGACGCAACTAATTCTTGGAACAATATGGTGAAAATATTTTAATAAAAAATTATACGTTCTTTTCTTTGGGATTGGTAGTAATAAGTAAAATATAATCTTATATTTATATTGTCTAATAATTGAATCATAATACTGTGAACGATGGATATTTATCAAACAAAATAATTCATTTTTCAACAAAGAACAAGATCAATACTTGAGTGAATGAATACAAATTCTGAATAAAAACTATAATTCAATTATATATTATCGCTCACTAGCAATGAGTTAGTCTCAAATATTGTGTTTACTTGTGAGTTTATTACTCACAACGACCTTGACTTATCAAGGAAGGGATGCCACCTGCATTCCTCTCTTTTTAGAAACACCTTTTTAAACAATTATTATTGTACTATTTATCATTTCCAGAGAAAATTTATTCGTTTAGTTTAATAAATAATTGTAATTATTACAATTATTTGAATGTGACCATAATTTTAAGAAACTTAAGTATATAAGCTTATCTCCAATTTGTTTGCTCCCCAAATATTAAATGTTAAACAATTTAAACTGTCTAATTAATTACTTTATTTCAACATTCTCATTTGTGTTTTGCGTTTGAACGTAAGACACAAAAATAAAATAATGTATTAAAAAAGCCTTTTAAAATATTTTAATTTGTAACGGTATTTTCTATTTTATTATTTAGTTAAACATCTTTAGACTACTTTCTATAGTTAGACTATATACAGCATAACTAATGTTATTTTCCAGTTGATATCTTACGCTATTGGTACCTTAATAATATAGAACCTGCAGAAAGTTTTGGTTTTTTATATAGTGTCGCAGAAAGATTGAAAGCATTCTGCTTTGAGGGATAGGATATGATTGGTGTCCTGAATATGGAAGCTGTCTTACGAAAGGTTGGAGTTTGTCATTGACAAAGGCAGAAATTTGTTTTCTAACAGAATTTTAGCACATCACAACAGGTGTACCAGGAGGGGGATGGTGCTGTTCTGGATTTTCTGTCGTATAATATTCGGGTGGAATAGATTGTTCATTGGTCAATGGGATTTTGGTGGCAGTAGTTAGGTTCTGGAGTTTGGTATGATGAAGGAAGAGATTTTTCAATTCTTGATTGTGTTTTTCAGTGGGGTCTTACTTTTTTGTGGGTTGGAAGAATCAAACGAGTGGAAGTTGATTTCATGGATGTAATCGGATTTGTTAGATTAACAGTAGTGTAGCCTTCATCAGCAGGAAGGTTCATAATGTTGTTTTTGGATTTCAAGGATTTTATGCCTGGTAGTAAGGATTGGTACTTTATAGTGGGGCATTACTTAATTATCAATCAACAAAGAATGTCATCAATTCCACCGTACAAATGGGTGGGTGATTACAAAAATTAATTTGTTAAAATTTGATTCTGTTGCTTTAATAATGGTTAGTTAAGTAAAATCAAATGAATGTTAAGAAAACATTTTCACAAAAAAGTATTCAAAATGTCAAGGTTCAGCTTAACCCTTCTAATGTTCACTGTGTAGCCTGAGAATGTTAGGCATTTTTCACTTGTTTTGTAGACTTCTTATTAAATAAGGATACATGCATATCATTATATATAATTTGATGTGTATTATTACAGAGAATATAATTATGTAATTTTCATGTGCATAACTTGAGTAAAAAATAGTTGTACATCCAAAATTGAAGAAGATAGTTTGTTTCTCTGTTTTAGAAAGTTTATCACAATCACCATGGAAACAATTTTTTTGAAATAAACAAAATCAAAATTGCCATATTGTTTCAAATTTAGTACAATTTATGAATGTATACACTTTATAAACAATATTCACAGAAAAAAATTACAAGGCAAATTCAAACATATGTACATTAGGCAAAAGTGAACTTTTGAATACAACGACGATTTTGTAAACAAAAATAATAATTTGATGCCTATACATCGTTTATATTCAATTGATGACGATTTGGTAACATCAATGTTTCGATCGATACCGACACAATATCATTGACACAGTAGTAGTAAAGGAATATCATATATAACAAAGATCAGCACAGTTGCAGGTGCGTCGGCAATTAACATTCATGTGCCAGACTGAATTGCCAGTTCAGTGGCAACTAACAATAGGAGGGTTAAATGACTAATCAAAGATATATACTAGTTAATAAACGTACATCCAAAATAAATGCACACAATTTTTACTATCAGGCAACAAAAGTTAGCAATGAAAAAAGGAAAGTAAATATTAACAATATAAAAAATAACTAACAACAAGTAATTCAAAGACTTAAAATGAATAAATAACAACTTAAAATAACAGTCAATAATAGAAGTATGATTCACAAAATAACTACAGTATATAAATATAAAAGTAACAAATAAGTATTTACAGAACTTTGTTGGACAATAAATGTCTCAATTATTACCCAAACATGAACAAACTAGTGAGAGGTGAGATTAAAATTCAATATTTTTTATTATGAAAAATTCTTCAATAGAATGAAAATACAAAATTAATTTGATATCAAGTCATTGAGTTAAATAAAGTAGAGGACAAGTTCTTAAAAGTGAGCCCAGGACTTTGAGAGACTGGGAACTGATATCTGCGCTCTGTTAGGCCAATTCACTTTATAATCCTCTGACTTTATATCACTATCAAAAACTTTGCTTGAGTATAGTTTAAAATCCAGGGTGTCCAGCAACAGGGAAAATAGGGAAAACCTGGAAAAGTCAGGGAATTTTAAATGACCTGGAAAAGTCAGGGAAAAATCAGGGAATTCGAAACAAAACCTGGAAAATCCTAACAAGAACACCAGTTTCTTGTGATTTGTAACAGTCACTATATACTTTAGTGCACTACAAAAAAGTCTACTTTGTTCAGTACTAAATGTTAATGTTACATGCCATTCAATATTCTAAATTATGAAAAAGCTACTTAATTGCTTGGTTATGCTTGTTCGACCTCATACAACTAGTTTTATATCACTAAAAGTTTAAAACTTACTGAAATAATTGTCTGATTAGTACTTGTTAAATAAGCCATAGACCTAAAATTTACGCTGGTTTTGGGGAAATTATAATATACTGCCGTTTTGCAAGGCATTGAAAATTGTCATAATTTAACAATAGAATAAAAGGTGTGTTTTTTACTCAAGGCTAATTAAAAATATTTTTTTAATTCTACCTCTACTTCTATAAATTAGTTCAAAAAGAATAATTATTGTAGGTAATAGTTTTGAATTAAATTATTACGGTTATCAATAAAAAATATTTGTGAAATATTGATATTTCTGTAATTAATAATTGTAATTGACTGTAAATAACATAATGTATGTACATGATGGTACATAATATTCCTAAATTAAGTTAAATAGGCAGATGTAACTATGTCGATTTTGGGTCAGGGAAATTTTGTATGAAATCAGGGATCGGTCAGGGAAAAGTCAGGGAATTTGTTTAAGGAGGTTTACTGAACACCCTGAAAATCTGAATATAACTAATAATTTATCAGTTGTTAAATAAATATTCCAATACTGTCATGTAGTCGTATATTTCAATTTGAACGTAAAAAAATTAATTTTGTAGAGCATATTTGGGGGGGGGGGATGATGTTTTACTCAAAGAAACAAATTCCCCTTTTATCTGAACTTTTTCTATGTGGCTGAGTTCCTCATAAACTGTGGGCCTTGAATTGGTATATAACCCCATAGTTTGCCACGACACTGGAGTATTTGTAAAATTATTCATAGGTTTTTGAGAATGTGTTTTTTTAACTATGCAAACTACTGATTGTTTACTGGTGAATTTTTAAATGTGGACATAAAATATTTTTAGTTTGACGAGTAACATTCTCATAAATTATGCAATTGTTTAGGCTACTTTGTTGATTTCAGTTGGCTTGATTACTTATTTACCCTAAATAAATTTAGTTCCCAAATCATCAATTAGGCATGTCAGAATTCAGTAACTCCTGCTCAAATACACTGTCTTGAAAGCGGACATAATCTTCAAATGCAAAAAGGTTTTTATTTTTAGTGATCTTTAATTTGAAATACAGCTGTGGAAATATGCAAAATAAGCTGTGTTGTTACATAAAATTTTAGAACAAAACTGAATCCTTTTAAGAGAAATTAATTTTAGATTTTTTTTTTTTATTTCCTAGACTTACATATTTTAATTTTAGATAATCTACTAGTACATATGGAAATTCCAAGAAAATTGCTATCAATGTAGATATCCAAGAATGCAGCATGCCAGACCAGATCACCGTCCACATTTTTGTTTGATTTATGACTAAATAATATATAAATAGTTTTTTCATTAGTAAGCAAAAATCCGTTAGAACTAAACCAGTTTTTCCGTCTTTTAACTCTAGATTTGTAACTATAGTAACCTTCCAAAATGTAGGTGCTGTTTTTGCTTGGTCATAAGGTTTTTTTAATTTGTAAAAAAAAATTATAAATATACACAAAATGAATAAATGGTGTAGCATACTAAAAAATGTAAATTCAAAAACTAATAATAGAGTTGACTTTTCTTTTACAATGTTTTTCTTTTTGTGAACAAATTGAAACATTTTTTAAACTTTTTATGAAATTGAAACTTTGAACCATTCAAAAGAGTGGTAAAATATTTTTGCTATACAAGCTGAATTCTGCAGTTTTACACAAAAATAAAATCATTTTTAGTTTATTACAATCAATGTAAAAATAAATGTTTAGTGTTTTGTATGTAAACATTTTAGAAATTTAGTAAAATTCTTATCGTAACACATTATATATCTTGTTTCTTGATGAAAGTAAAGCCAAAAAAATACTAAAATTGTTTTGTATGAATAGTTGTATAAGAAAATTATTGCTTTTTAATCCTAAAATCATATTATTTATTAAAAACTACATATATTTTATTGAAGAAACAAAAAAATTACCAAAAAATCAAGAATAATTTTAGAAAAGTAGACTTCTCATTACTGTATTAATTCTTTTTAGTGAGTATACTAAAAAAACAGTGACATTTTAGCTACAAGAAAATATAAAAAAAAATATGATCCTACGTTACAAAACGAAAATTCCATAACCAGATAGATAAATGCACTCAAACAGTACAAACAAATTCAACTTCTAATGAAAAATTATATGCAAATATTTATTATAACTTTTCTAACACTAGATTTGTTTAGTACACTTTTTACTGAAGAGATAGATGTTAAATATATCAGGGTAGAAATAACATGGTAACATAAAATAAACGGTATACAATCATTATTGACTATAGAAACAAGAAGACTGTCCATTTCTTTGGGTTCCGTGACACCAGGTTTTCTGTTCATGTTTCACAGATATCACCAGCAGCTGAAGTGACTAGTAGCTGAGCTGATTTTATGCCAAATAGTCGTCCCAGCGTTTACTTGAAACGAGTCACCATTAAGTTACAGCACATGATTGCATCAACAGCAATGCATTGACTTGGGCAGTTTATTTGTGTCTATATTCAGTGAAACTCTGTACAGTTAAATTTCATGGAACAAAATTCTGTTTAAATATAAGAACAAATAAAATATAGACAAATTTTTAAAAATTTTAAATGTTTATGTGCATTTAGATGGTCTCACTATGTTCAATTGGAGACTTTTTTGATAAAAATTGGATAGTAAATAATCGTAAAGAAAATTACACAAACTAGCACAAGCAATCCTGAAAGTGTAGTTTAGTTAATTTTGTTATTTCAGTAATAAGATGAAAAAGCCAGGCCCTAGTCCATCTTGAACGTTATTTTTGCTTAATTAATTATTTATGTATACTTGATGTTTGATAATTAGGCCAACATAAATATCCATCCATAGCTGTAGGTATCTTGCATGTATTTTAGGTTATTTAGGATATTTTTGTCTCTATGTTATATAATCTAATCAGGCATAAAATTAATTAATTTTATAACCTATATCAGAAGTGTCACTTGCAAATCACAAAACTACAGATATAATTTTCCTATCTCATACTCCTAGTCTTTATTCTTTACCAGCTGTAAGGCAGCACTACTGCTGACCAAAATAATGAGATCGTTGAACATAAAATCTTTATCTTTCTATTCATCTTTTAGTCAATTGTTAGCATAACCATAGCAACATAAACAATATTCACTGACATGTTTTTAGTATGTTTTTGCTGTGCTCCTTAAAAAAGGCATTCAAGGGTTCACAAAAATATTAACAGCATAGAAATAAAAGTACAAATTGCCAAAGTAACTATTCCATAGGTTAGATTTTCTTTGTAATGATATTTATTTCACTTGTTTACATTAAACTGTTCGATGGATCTTTGTTAGAACGGTTTCAAAATACCCAATATTTTATCGCTGTCATTTTTAAATGAAAAATGTTATTACTTTGTGTTTTTTTTATTTAATTGCAAAGCAGAATACCAAGACATAAAATATATTGAAACATATAGTTTAGAATCTCAGGAATCGATTGGTACGTTTATTATTCTGATTTGTAGTTGATATATGTCAGTTTTAGCAATTTTAACCTGATGACCTTCTACATTTTCTAAATGTACATAGTGGAAAATGTTTGATGATTTGTGACATGTGAACACTGCACATGTCAAATCAAATCAATCTTTATTGCTGCGACATATAACAATATGTAGCAATCGTCAAAAATATAATAAGATTTAGGCAGTCACACCACATTAAAACCTCATTCACGTTCCATTAATTCGCCAATTTTCCGCCATCTATCATACATTCACGTTCCATTAATTCGCCAATTTTCCCTCTTCCACTGTTGGTGTCAGTCTTCTGAATGAACAGTCTCTCAGTCGTGTGTCATAAACTCGATGAAGTTGTAAAATACTTTTGACGCTAAAAAATATTTAAAGCGTTTTAAGCATCTTAAGCGTTGGGACGTCTTTTATTGAATTTGGCAGTTTGTTGAGGAAATGAATGCAGAGGGCTGATTTTCGTAAATTGCCGTTCTGTGAGTTCCTTTTTGGTATTTATTTTTTATCTTGTCTTGTAAGTATGTATGTCTCGGCCTCTTGGCAGATTTAGACAAGCAAAATAAAGTAGTTTCCAAAATGTAAATGCACGGCAAAGTCAAAAGTTGCAAATTTTTGAAAGATTGTTTACATGACTCTCTGAACTTCAATTGTGCGTTTATACGAATAGCTTTTTTTTAAGTCTAAACATTCTCAAAAATGTATTATTTGCAGACGCTCCCCACAACACCAATCTGTAGGTGAGATGCAGGTAAATTAGGCCATAATATGCCGTTGTCAATATATGATGGGCAATATCTGGCTAAGGACCTCAGAACATAAATTCCTAAGGACAACTTGGAGCATATATAGTCGATGTGGTGATTCCAAGTCAACCCTTGGTCAAGGAACATTCCAAGGAATTTCGCACAACTGACATCCTCCAGCAATGTGTCTGCTAACATAATGGTGATTCCTCAGTTGAGTATGCTGAACGTAAATTGAAATTTACATTCAGTAATTGACATTGGATTTTGAAGAGTTTGTATTGAGATTAAGCCCATTAAAATTCTGGACACAGTTGTTGGTAACAACAAATATTGCTGTTCCAGAATAGAGTTTGATTTGCTAGTGAAACAGAGAGTTGTGTCATCAGCATACTGCACCAGTTTTCCATGCAGCAGTGATGATCCTGTCATTGACATAAATAAAAAAAAAAAAAAATAAAAAAAAAATCCGGACTTAAGATTGACCCCTGCAGGAAGCCATATCTAAGTGGAATCGGTTTGGAAATTTGAAAACCTTGAATTCAGTGGCTTAGATATGAACTAAGGCACTTGAGAGGTACGCCTCGAATGCCATGGGATTCCAATTTGTCTAACAATGCTACTTGGTCAACTCAGTCAAATGCTTTAGATAAGTCGAGAAACATTTAATGTGGAATTTCGACCTTCTAACCCCTCTAAAACCATATCGACTAGCCTTACGACGGCATTGATTTTCCCTTTCTGAAACCAAACTGGTCTTCAGAAATTTGGTTGTGTTTGTTAACAAATTGAAGCATTCTAGTCATAAAAAGTTTTTCAAATACTTTGCTCAGAGCTGGCAAAATTGAGACAGGCCGATAATTGTTTGTAAAACAGGGACCATCTTTCGGGCTTCCTTTAGCTACTTTAAGGAGTGAGAGTAAAACTCCTTGATTAAAAGAATGGTTAATTAATTGGGTTAATGGTCCTATAATATGCTTAGAGCATTTTTTGATAAGCCATATTTACAAAAAAAATGTAGGGTTAATGTATGTAAAGCTTATCTGTTAAGTTCACAGAGATTGGTGTTTGAAGTTTGTGCCAGTCTACCATGAATAAATAATTTTTCTTGATAAGGCTATTTAAGATATTTTAGCAGTATATATAAGATATTAACCATACGGGAAGCCTGAATGGCTACACAGTTCAGTCTTAAATTAAAATTATCTTTACCATTACATTAACTTCTTTATGTTGTATAAAGGAAGATGAAATTAGAACCATTTTTTATCACATTACATCCAAAAAAATATAATACAACTGAAAGCGCACAAAGAAAATGCATCGGGATCAATGGGTCTAGATGGTGAAAATCACTTACAGTTGGCTCAGGTGCTGCTCCATCTCGGACCTTTTTCTCAACACAGAGAGAGCGGTCCAGTTAGTATATAGATATCTATGGCCTTTCCGCAACTCCTACTAAACATTAATGCCTTAAGCAGGGTTAAACCTTATTTCCTTGATACACATAATAATTATTTGTCTGATAAAACATTTACTCATTACCTTTAGTATATTTTTAATGGTTGTTTGTTTTTACAGCAACCATTAAAACTGAGTGACTATGAATCAGGAAATAGTTCTGGGGAAGGAAATGGTGAGTATTACTCGTAGTGTTGTCTTTAATTTAGTTTTTACCGTCACTAAATACTATGATAGTGGTACCTTTATTTTGATCTGTCAACACTTAGTGGTACCCTTAATAAAACACACCTTTTAAAAAAATCGGAATACATTGTTAATATTTATTCCCCAGTATATTTTTATGTATTTCATCAGTCTTCAGAATCAGAATCTGTTGTTTATATGCAACTTATGTGGTGGTTTTTAAATAATTGTTGCCATTAGAATATTGTCTTTATTGGATTAAAAAATGTTGTTACTTTTATAACAATAGGACTTTAAAGCTAAACTATTAATACTTTATATTTTTCTACATGTTCTACATTTGCAGGGTGTTCCCAAACTACGTTCCAAAACTTAAAGTAATGATTCATTAGGTAAAAATAAGTAAAAATGTTCCTATACATATAGGTTGGAATTTGCTTCGTTTTCAATATGATGGCCATTTTCGTATTTCCATCAAATGATATGTAATTTCATAACTCCTTACAATACAGTGCTCAAATTTGGAATTAAGGTACCTGTTATGGTTTTTTGAGGGTGTAATAATAAAATTCTATTATGCTGAATATTTTCAAAGTGGCGGCACTTGAAACTTGTAATTGTAAATTGCGCAAAATGCATATAATCTTAGAAAAAATTAGCAAGATATAAAAAAGTTGCAAGATGAAATAACAAATCTAACAAGTACTAGTTAAATAAAATCCATTCGTAAATAAAGGAGTAACACTAATTTAAGCAATACAATGTCTGCTCTGTTTCTGTTAGTTCATTAAAGCAACAATGAAAACCAGTCATGGAACAACAAATATTTTATTATAACTCACAAAACTATTCATCTAATTTGTCAACAATGAGTAATCTGCAATGCAAATGCTAAAACATTAGCTGTTAATATTTACCTCATTAGTTGATATGATATGCATTTGACACAAGCAATTCAATAGATTTTGTTTTTACTAGAGAATAAAATGAAACAGAGCAGACATGTATTGCCTAAATTAGTGTTACTTCTTTATTTTTGAACAAATTTTATTCGACTAAGACTTGTTAGATTTATTATTACATCTTGCAACTTTTTTCTATCTTACACATATTTTCTAAGATTATGCATTTTTGTGCAATTTAAAATTACAAGTTTTTAAGTGCTGCCATTTTGAAAATATTCAACATAATTGTCAGATTATTTGAATTTAGTCTGTTCAGTTCAGGAGTCTTATCTGGAGTCCAACAGACAGGTTGCCCTCCCCTTCCCCTCTTCTTATTGGCTACCGCTCTGCTCCTGACAAGACTAAATTGTCAGTTACCTCATTAGATTACGCTCTTGTTATTTTCATAACTTCTTTATTCATTCTGCCATTAAAACAGTTTGTACAATGTGTAAAATTTTAAAGGAGATATTTTTTATTTGAACTTATTTATTAAGCATTTGAAAGTGTTTAGTTATTCCCAAGAAGAACTACCCCACCAACCCATCGGCCTTATTTAGCGAACACTAAGAAGACGACACTAAGGTCTGTTAAAACTGTTTATTAAGTTATAATCCTGAATGATTCACTAAAATAAATAACAATAATAAAATACTATTACACCCTTAAAAAAACAACAGTAATGAAATGAAATGAAATGAAATGAAAAACGTTTTATTTTCTGAGGCAAAGTTAGGACCATTAGGTCCTCTCTTACACTTAACCTCAAAACAGTAACAGTACAGTAGAACCCTGCAAATCCGAACTAATTGGGGGACATCCTGTTCGGATACCTTAAAGTTCAGATTATCCAAAAATTGCTGTAAGTAATCATTCAAAGCATTCCTGCAACTCTCAGAATCATTTAATTCAGTTGTTATGTTAACTGATAGATTATGACAATGTAGTGGGGCTAGCATGCGTCAATGTGCCCCATTTCTGCACCTGTCACCCTGCACCTGTCACACTGGCTTAATGAAGATATGCCCAATCTAGCATGTCCAAAAGACTTCTACTGTGTATCCGATTTCTGTAGAAAAGATCACAGAAGAGGTGGTACCTCTATTCTTATTAACAAAAAATTAAATTCTAAAAAAATTGATATCTCAACTTTTTGCTCAGAACTTAATTTTGAAGCATGTATGGCTGCTGTTGATAGCCTTAAAGTTATAGCAGTTTCAATTTATCATTCACCTGCAGGTGACCCAAATATCTTTCTAGAAACACTGGAGAAATTGTTTACTTTCATCTCTTCATTTCGTGGCTATTCAATTGTAATGGGAGGTGACATAAATGCTAGCTTTGACATAACATCCCACAAAAAAACAACAAGGGAGTTTTTAAATATTTTAAGGCAGCATAATTATTTTTGTATCAACGATAAACCAACCCGAAAAAACCATTGCCTTGATAACATATTTTTAAATTGCCCAGATCTTGTAATCTCATGTAACATCTTTAACTTTCCTTTTTCAGATCATGATGGTCTTATCGTAAGTATTAAAACTAAAACCTTTTCAAAAATATCTAAACACTCGAAAAGAACCAGAGAACAATCTGCACCATTTGTAATCAGTTTTCCTAAGTCATCAATTGATAATCTGATCAGCAGCCTTTTGTCCCATGATTGGAATCCCTTACTTAAGAATGAAAAAACTTTAAGTGCGCAACAATTTTTTCAAGCATTTTTTTCAGTTATAATTAATAACTTGACATTTTTTTCTGTATTAAAAAAACAGTGTTCCACAGGTAAATATATTAAAAATAACATTGAATGGTATACAAGGGAACTGGCCCAAATGAAAGAGAGACTTTTATTTCTTGACAAATTGGTGAAGAATTGTAGTTATGACAGGCTTCATGCTGAATATGCTAATCTAAAACAACTTTATAAACAGTCAATCAAAGACGCTAAACTGGCTCACAATGCAGAAAAAATAGAAAATAGTAAAAATAAATGTAAGGCTGCTTGGAACTTAATAAAAGAAAATATAAATAACTCATCTTTACAAACAGACATACATATTAGCCCAGACCAGTTTAATAATTTTTTTATTAATTCAATTAAACAAATAAAAGACAATATTAAGAAGCCCAACAATATCAATAGTATAAGCCTAGTCAAAAATCATCCAGTCAAGAGAAATAAATTTTATTTTATGAAAGTTTCTGTTGATAATGTCACTAACGCTGTTAAAAGACTAAAAAATTCTGAAAGCAAGGATATTTATAATTTATCAAATAACATGTTCAAGAAGATTAGTCATATAATTTTGAATCCTTTAACCACATGTATAAATAAATGTATGAAAGAGGGTATTTTTCCAGACGAACTGAAGTTGTCTAGACTATGCCCAATCTTTAAGAAAGGGTCAAAACAACTTGCTGAAAGTTATCGCCCTATATCCATTGTACCAGTGATATCCAAAATTATAGAAATTATAGTACATGATCAACTTGTCACCTATCTGGAAAACAATAATTACCTGAATTCATCACAGTTTGGTTTTAGAAGAAATAAATGTACAATTGATGCAGTTGATGCACTAGTTAGGGAAATTATAAAAGCTTTTGAGAGTAAGGCCTTTGCTCAAGCCACTCTCTGTGACTTGAGCAAGGCATTTGATTGTGTTGAACATGATGAGTTAATCTTAAAACTAAACTACTATGGCATAACTGGTATTTCTGCTAAGTTTTTTCAAGACTATTTAAAAAATCGTAGACAAAAGGTTTTAATTAATGGAAACTGGTCCAATGAACTAGTGGTTGAGTGTGGAGTACCCCAAGGGTCGGTGTTGGGACCCCTGCTATTTTTACTATACATAAATGACCTTCCAAGTGCTATTAAAACCAAATCCTTTTTGTATGCAGACGATACAACATTCTTAAACAGTAACACAAACTTTAACACTTTACAAGACATTGTACATGAAACACTTGATGAAGCATCTTTGTGGTTTAGGACAAATGGCCTTTTATTAAATGAAACTAAAACCCAAAATATCATGTTCAGTTTAAGACAGAGTCCGGCAAATAACTTACCTAATGATTTCCTTCCCAGTGTTAAATTTCTAGGTATTCATATTGATTGTAACTTATCATGGAACTCTCACGTTGAGCATATTTCTAAAAGATTATCTAGAGTAATCTTTTTACTTAAACGCTTAATGGACAGTGTCCCGGAAAGTTATGTAAAAACCGCATACTATGCTTTTTTTCAATCTATAATTAGATACGGACTTATAATATGGGGCTATAGTACTAAAGTTAGTGACATTCTTATTTTACAAAAGAAGGCCATTAGACTGATAAGTAAAGCACAACCATTGGACCACTGCAAACCACTTTTCATTGAGCTTGAGTTTCAAACTGTTATAAATTTGTATATTTTTGATTTAATGTCATACATTTTAAAAAATAGCCCATCCCTCATTCTTAGCAGCAGCATTCACAGCTATAATACTAGAAATAAAAATAATATTGCCATAGAGTTTTGCAGACTGAGTAGAACCCAACACAGTCATGTTTTTATTTCCCAGAAGATTTATAATAAATTAAAAGATTTAGTTAATAAATACCCGACAACACTTTTTAAAATCAAACTGTATAACTGGTTGCTAAAAAATCCATTTTATGAACTAGGGGAGTTTTTCAGTATGCAAGATATTAGTTTCTAGATTGTTGGACCTGTACTTTAGAATCATACCAGTTATGTAAATTACTGTTTACTTAAATGACCGTTTGTTAACCATGTTTGTCATTCTAGATTGAATAATGTATATGTGCAATATGATTGTTTTGACTATGTCTGTTAGATGTATATGCGACTGTGTCAATGCTTTATGTAAAACGACAATAAAGATTATTTATTATTTATTTATTATTTATCACTTACCCTCCATATCAGATTGACACGGTACCTAGAAATGAATACGAACAAGGTACGTATCATGCACGTAACTCCTGATGTCACATAAGCGAAGTGGATCAACAAATAAACACTTGTTCTAATTCTTTGGTTCCAATTCTAGCTGATTACTGGTGAATCAGAATCGCTTACCTGCAACTTAGATTAAAGCTTCCATGTGATTGGTAGCTTCAGTTACCAATATTAAATAGAATAATCAAATCAGATGTTTTAGCCGAAATGACGTCACAATCTACTGCAGAGCCTCGCCGTGATACGTACAATCTGTTCTAGTTCTAATTACCGTGCTACTGATGCGATGCATATACAGCGATATTGTTTGAGTTTAATTGCGAACCCACTGTACAGTTTTAACACATTTTTTATTCAGTGTATACCTGTTAAGTGTTCAATACTGTAGTTATCGTAATATTTCAACCTTACAGTAGGCTATTTTATCGAATTCAGTTTTTGATTTGTTATTTACGTAATTTTACTCTGAAATTACGTGATTTTACTTCTTGTGTTGAGTATGATATGAGAGTTAATTAATCCTGCACTATTCAATTTTCAGGTTATACTTCACACTGTAATAAACATGGTTTAAAGTTCTTCGTCTTCAATTTTATTTTCTTTCCAGTTTATGTTGGTTCGGATTTGCCAAAAGTTTGGCTCTGTGGGGTTTGGATTTGCGGGTTTTTACTGTACCTTCATTAAAATTTGAGCACACTGTATTGTAAGTAGTTATGAAATTACACATCATTTAATGGAAGTACGAAAATTGCCGCCATATTGAAAACAAAGCAAATTAGGTGCTATTTACTTGCTAGGAATATTTAAGGTTAGGAACATTTTTACCCAATGAATCATAACCATAAGTATTGCAACCTACCCTCGTACCATCAAAACATTGCTGGGTCCATTGAGGGTGGGTACAAAGGCACTGGATTCATGAGGATGATGCAGAACAAAAAACACAAGTTGAATGGAAAAAATATTGTTTATTACATAAAAATTAAAAAAAAAATATTAAATTC
The DNA here is from genome assembly GCA_035578905.1 of Stictocephala bisonia. Lineage (NCBI taxonomy): Eukaryota > Metazoa > Arthropoda > Insecta > Hemiptera > Membracidae > Stictocephala > Stictocephala bisonia. The sequence goes on from JAQJVL010000003.1 coordinate 1,175,988, forward strand.
AAAAGTATTACAAAAATATTAAGTGATTAAGTGAATAAAAATTAAACATTTACAGAAAAAATGGGCTGTTGACTGTTTGTGAAAAGTTATCAAAATCTTTATAAAAATTATATATGTTAATTATTGGTCTCGAGGTAAATAAAATTAATTAACCCTTTCGCTTCCGACGTCCGTTATGTGGTATTTGCGAAGACTTCCAAGGTCCTTTTTGGTGAAAATGCATTGTTTTAAGAAATATGCTATATATTTTTTATTTATGAATGGAATTGAATGATTTTTGTTTTGTTTTTTTTTGTCATTAAATTATCTATAAATATAATTGATAAAGTAATATTTATTAGTTAAAAAATGTTTATTTATATGTATATACATGTATAAATACTTTTTAATTTTTTTTATTTTTGTAGTTTGAACTAACCTACAGTGCACAAAAAAAATCTTAGAACATTTTCAAGATATACATTTTAAAGATAATCTTGTTGCTAACATGCTTACAAATTTGTATGGTCTTACCTTTAAAAATGTCTGAGTTGTAGAAATTTTTTACGCTGATTCGCAATCAATTCATGGAAGATAGTGTTCTCGCTAATGGGCGATCGTTCTCGTCTACCGTTACTCATATTTACACTTCGATATAAACACTAAACAAATTATAAAGAAGCAAATACTAATTATGAAATAAATAAAACACTCTAAAAACAACTAAAAGTAATACGCAACACAGCTAACATCAAACGGACACATATGCTAAAGGTTAGCAGTAAACAGCTGATTCAGAACAACAACTCAAGTTGTAAGTCACAGATGTTCAAATTCAAAGATGCGTAAAATTAAAGTTATTATTCCAAAGACGATAAAACCTAATTTCTAGTGTAACCTGTATGTTTATGCATACGTTGCTATAGTTTCATGATAATCGGACGAATTTAAGTAACTGTCAAAAAATTTTCCGCGGACGTCCGATATAGATAAGATAGACAAATATTAAAAATGTAAATATGTGGCAAACTAAACTTATACCAAAAATAGGTTAGGCCTAAAGACATTTTTATCAAAAATATAAATACAGCTCTGAAAATGCAACAATAATAAATAAATAATAACAATGAACATTTGCAAGAATAATTAAATAACAAAATACATGAAAGAATAAACTACAACAAGAAATCAATAACTATAAATAAATTAATACAGAACTACAGATTATATAAAGACAAATTTAAATGTTTATTGGGCAACTGAACTTGGGGCCTCGGGCAATAAAAGATATTTGGAAGGTTAGACCAATTTGGAAAGGTTAAAAAGATTTAAAGAAATGATTTAATTAATAATTACACCAAATTCCAGCGGGCCAAAAACTGGACGGCTCCTAATGGATACAACAAAGTGAAGAATTACTCGAGAACCCCATACTTAAAAGAAAATTACCAGAAACCCCATAAAAAATATAAATTGAAAAAATTAAAATAAAATCTTAATATCAATGCTTGCTTCCACAGGGTAACTTAATCTTCACTGCAATAAAACCAACTGATGAACGTTGTTTATTTCAAATAAACTTCACTTTTCAAAAAGGTTCATAGCTGGGGGCCAGAAAGGCCGAAAAATAAACTGGGTTTGGGTCACCTGTATGTTAATCTCTTCATCCTGGAGGCTGATGGATGGACAGCGTGGAAAGGGGGAAATGTTGGCTGCTCCTCTGGGTCACAGAGAAGAAGGCTTGGCCTAGCCCGTAGGTACCACGCTATGCCTCCAGGAAACTGCAGTCAGAAGTTATGCAGGTGCCTGTCCATTACTCTCCGACCTTGGAGCCAGGGCTAAAGTAACAGCACAGCACAAAACATATTTTAGTCCGGCTCCACAAAAGCGAAAAAACAAAAATCAATACATAAAGGGGCGAGATAAAAAAAAAAAGAAAAGATTTGTTATACTAATAAAATCTGCCATGACAATTAAAATGTGAAATTTGTAAAATAAAATAAAGAAGAAAAGGAACTATATAAATACCAAAATAAGTTTTTTTTACCTAAAGTAACAAAAATACTAAGTACAACTGTTTACCAAATAAATAAGCAAAAATTTGACAAAAGATGACAATTTAACATAACTCAGCATTACATTACTAAATTCCTGCCGTGTCTAGCAACAACATGAAACCTTTTTTTGTAAGTCCTAGCCTGTAAAATAAGACAATTTATAAGAAGAGAAAAATGAATATTTACATTATTATAAGACAAATGTGGCAGATAAAAATAAAAAAATTAATTAATCTAAAAAACAGTTTTATTAGGACAAAATAATATAATAAATAGAAATACACAATTACATTTACATCGGCACATGGGGCTAACCTAGACCTGCTGAGAGTAATAACTATTTCACAAACAGGCAACACCCCTTTATTAATTACTGAAACATCACACGTAAGAGAACAAGTAAAATCATTAAATAATATTCTAGCCAAACAGTTACAAAAGCAAACAAATTTACGAACACTTACCAAAACGTTTCTAGCCGCAATGCATTACTCGTCGGCTGTAAAGCTAGAATGGCGAGCTTGCCGTGGACGTCAAGGAACATAAAAAACAAAATCACGGAACACAGAAAATGAACACAAAGACACTAAAACTAAATTACACAGATGAAGATTGAACTGTCCGAGGGAGATAATCGTAATGTGCAAATGGCATAGAACATAGTGTGGGAACACACTGTATAGCTAACTATCCTATGTTAGTTATTTCAGTAATTTGTATGTTCTTGTAAACTATTAATTCTATTCTTCTATTTATTTCTACTGTTATCAAACTAAAAGATTATAGCCGGTATAAATAATTTTAAAAATGGTGTGTTTTTTTGTGCACTTTGTGGTATTTTCAACATCTTGCATGGCCTTTCGTATGTTATTAGTTACTACATTCTTCCAAACAATAAGGGAGAGCGTTAAAGTTAATTCGTGAGATTAAATAGTTAAATCAGTATATTGGAGAGATAGGACATCAGCAAACTTACCTTAGAAGACAAGGTTTTAGGATCTTTCCCCCTCCCACGAAAGTCAAAAACATGCATGCCCCAAAACCCAAAAATGAGTAATGTTAAACTAACATACCCAAGTGGGGTATCAGGTTAAAGTTATTTTGCTCTTGATTTCTATTATACCATCAGATTTTAGAAAAGTCTATTGCCCCAAAGCTAAAATTCATTGTGATACAGGCCATGTGTCCCGGCGAGAGCTTTCTCACGAGGCCGCAGCCCGAGATGAAGAAGTGGGGATGTACAGAGTTTCTTGGCGACGCTGCGGCTGAGTTCTACAATAGGGCTTATAGCAACGGGTCCGGGCAAGGCCGTAAGCAGAGTTGCCTAAAGGGGCTTTAGGTAGAGTTCCTGGGTGAGGCCGTAGGCCGAGCTTCCTCCACGAGCATAGCGATTGACGGAGTAGTCACGTCACTATGCAAGGGTGTCCTGTAGTAATAATACAAAAGCTGTTTATCTTAATTCCTTTTGTTTTGCTCTTTTTTCAGATTCTCAGAGTTCATCAGACTCGGAAACTGAGAAGAATGCTTCAACAAATAAAGTGGTAATTAGTTATTAACTTATTACAAGTTTAAATGTGATTCTATTCAATTTATTAGTTCTTTAATTTGAATATATATATTCATCTCCGACCTGAATGCCATTCAGAGCGCTGGTAATTTACTTGGAGTGGCAGTCATCTGCCCGAAAGTCAGTCACGCATCCCAGAAGGCAGTCAGTGTATGGCCTGCTATGCTTGCTTTACACACAGCAATATCTTGAGGGTGCTGCAGTACTGTGGCAGTTTTTGCAACTACCTTCTCCTTCAGTACCCTATTGTCATTTCTATTTTTGTGCATACTGGCAGGGAGAATTCTTTTATAATTCAATAAGATTTACCATTTGATAATATTGGGTTTTATTACTGTATTTTTTATAAATATGCTATTAATATGAGATAATATTTATTTAATATATAATGTATAAGATATGTTTCAGATTACATAATGTATAATATATTGCAATATCAAATATAGCAGTGCACTTAGTCACCATTTCATTAACTTTACGTTGTGTTTTGGTATTATGTATGATTTATCATGTATTTTTTTACAGTCCAATAACTGTTATTGGTTAAAGTCAAAGTCAAAATATCTTTATTCACATTTATACAACTGTACAATTGAATTGTGTCAAAATCTAATCTAAAAACTAATACTATAGTAAATGCATCTACTTAGAATTAAAAAACTGTTAGAGAGTAGTGAGCACTATTAAAAAGAAAATATTTTAAATGTCTTTTAAAACGCTTTTGGTCTATTTCATTGTATTAATTTTTTATGTTGATTGGTATCATTTTCCAGAATCGTGTACCCATATATGTAGTTTTTTTCTTAAAAATGAAAGTCTATGTTTTGGAATGTTTATATCAGTTTTATTTCTAGTGTCACGTGAATGAATTTCAAAGCGGTGATCAAACTTTTGTGAATTATTTTTTTAAATATAGTATACAATCAAATATATATTAGTCATATATAGTTAAAATTTCTGAACTTTTAAAATGTTCTTTTACATGATCGTCATGGTGTAATCTTAACATTAACCGTATGGCTTATTTTTGTAAAACCAGAATTTTATCAAGATTAAGTTTGCTGGTTTCACCATATACACACAATCCAAATGCGATGTGAGAATGTATGTAAGCGTGATAAATCATTTTTAGCACTGGTAAACTACACAGGAACGACATTCTTTTTAAAACGTGAAGTCCAGAGTTTATTTTAGAAATCATATTGCCTATGTGTTTATCCCAACTTAAATTTTTATCAATTTCTAGCCCTAAAAATGTTGTACTAATAATCTGGCTTAGCTGCCTCAATAAATATAGTTGGTGTATATGTAACCCGAGATTGTTTTGTTTCAAAATTAATAACATTTGATTTACTTATATTTAAAAATAGGGAATTGTCTTTAAAATAATCTTGAATATTTTCTATTTGAATTTGACTAATTTCTTCTAAATAATTTTCATTTTTTGAGGATATAATTAGCTTGGAGTCATCCGCATAAAGAATAAGTTTACTTTTAGCATTTTCGTATTTGTTAAGAAACTTAGGGAGTCCTTGAATATAACATAGGAACAGCAAGGGTCCAAGAATTGGGCCTTGGGGATCCCATGTAATACTTTAATTTTACCTGATTGAATTTTATTAATGTGATTATTTTTTGTGGTGCAATTCTACATATTGAAACCTATTAGTAAGATAAGAGCGAAATCACTCCAAGTTTACACCTTTAACACCGAATGTTTCTCAAGTTTTTGTATCAAAGTAGTATGGCAGATAGAATCAAAGGCCTTAGACAGTTCCATAAAGATTCCTATTGGTTTTTCTCCATGGTCGATTGACTCTATTATTGTTTCTGAGAACTCTGCTAGGGCGGTTACCACTGAACATCCTTTTATGAAATCATGTTGTTGATCGTCAAAAATAATATTTTTCTTCAAATAGTTTGCTAATGTGTTATACATGGCTTTTTCAAAAATTGTTGATATTGATGGTAATAATGACACGGGACGATAATTCTTTGGGTTAGATTTATTTCCCTTTTTATGAATGGGTATCAATTTAGAAATTTTAAGTTGGGAAGGACATATACCGCTTATGAAAGATGAGTTTATTAAATGTGCAATTGGCTTAAGAAGTGGTTTGACAGCAAATTTTATTAATTTTACAGGAATTTCATCGTATCCACTGGATGATATATTTTTTATATTTTGAACGATTTGATTTACCTCAGACTCATTGACGGGAGAATATTTAAAATAATTTTGAATGATATTGTTTTGATAATATTTTAATTCGTTATCGATTTTCAAATTAACGCTTATACAAATTATTGATTGAAACCATTGTAAAACTTTTTAGTATCGTTATAATTCTCGTTTCTTCCTGTAAACAATTATATGCTACATGTGTACTTTAAAATTAGTTTTACTGGTTAAACTACCTTTGTGAAACGAAACTATGTTATGTACGGCCATGCCGCCCATGTTAATCTTGTGTGAAAAATGTTATCTGTCCCCAGTTGGCCGCAGGAAGCTCGATTGGAATCACTCACCCACTCACATACTGACTGTCTCATTGACATAAATGTTTACCCATTTCGGAATGTCGTAAAATTATGAAATTTAAACTGAAGGTAGGTCTACCTGTTTTTACCCTAGAAAAATTCAAACATTCTCACATTTCTAATAAATAAGAGTTCGTTTTAGAGGTTGATAATCAAAATTTTCACATAAGATTAACACGGGCGGCACGGCCGTACATAACATAGTTTCGTTTCAAAGGTAGTTTAACCAGTAAAACTAATTTTAAAGTACACTTGTAGCATATAATTGTTTACAGGAAGAAATGAGAATTATAACGATACTAAAAAGTTTTACAACGGTTTCAATCAATAATTTGTGTAAGCGTTAATTTGAAAATTCCATCACAATTAATTCACTAAAAAAATTGTGACATGACATTTTCGATCTGTAAGGAAATTTGTTATTTTTTTTTCAAATAGGTTTGACCAGCATAATAAAGTTTCGTAATGAACCAAAGTAGTTAACGAATCCATGAGAAATCTTGTACGAATAGTAGGTTTTCCACAATAGGGCCTAAAATTCAAAACTACGTTTTTATGCACAGAGTAAATACATTTTATTCATTTTCATTCTTTATACTGGACAAATTTGTATTCTAGACGCTTAGTTTACTAGAACATATGATTCTATACAACTTTCAAATTTAAAGTTTGTTTCTATCTATTATAGTTTTCTAATAAAAGCTGTTTTAGTGTATGAAATAAAACTTATTTTGTTAAGCAATTTCATTATTTTACAGTTATGAATTTGTAAGTTTTTACGATTTTTGTTGTTAGGTCATAAGCGTATTTACTATAATATTTTATACAGTTTAAATGCCTAAAGTTTGTGTTTATGTCTTGTGGTTTGTTATGGAATCGATGTTAAAGTAGGCCTACCGTACGCATTTTTAAGCGCCTAATGGAAGGCGGTGACTTGTTTATACAAAGGGCCAGGTCCTCAGGTGGGGTGGGTGATTACAGGTTTGTCATCCATTCCAGACGACTATGGTGCGCAAGGTGGTATGGACTTGGGGAGCAACCTTAATCAACTTGTGTAGCAACCACGTTAAACTTCAATAATTACTCGAGATCAGCTTGGTTGGTAATCAACAAGATCAACGTGAGGAGTAATCGCGATCAACCTGGATAGCAACCGTGATCATTGTGGCTAGTAACAGTGATCAACTTGGGTAGCCATCATGATCAATTTGGGTAGCAAATATAATTAACGAGCAGCCATCAATGATCAACGTGGGTAGCAGCCAGATCAAACTGCTATCAACCGTAATCATCATGAGTTGCAACCGTTATCAAACTTGGTAGAAACCATGTCCAAATTCAATAACCATAAGTGATGAACTCGGAGTAGCCATCCATGATCTCACTGGGTAGCTACCATGATCAACGTGGGTAGCAACCGAGATGTACGTGGGTACTAACCGTGATCAACTTGTGTAGCAGCCGTGATCTATGTAGGTAACAGGCGTAATCTGCTTGGGTAGCAATCATGATCTACGTGGGTAGCAAAAGTGATATAGGTGGATAGCAAACGTGATCTCCGCAGCGGGTAGCAACTATGATATCCGCGTGTAGCAACCATGATCAACATGAGTAGCAGCCGTGATCTACGCGGGTAACAGCCATAATGTACTTGGATAGCAACTGTAATAACTGTGATTGAGATCGAACTGAGAACCTTTGGCAAATGAAGCTAGGATTGAACCAACTATGCTACCGACCAATTATAAATTGATCTCTACAGAGTTTAAAAAGATAGTTTACTAAGCGGTAACAAGAAGTATGATGAATTGTAGAAATTCCCTTTAGTTTAATCAAGTCTGTTATGTGGTATTGTTAAAAAATTGTGTATTATTAAGATCCATAAAGTTTTGTTATAAAAAAAATGCTGCTTCAAAGATGGGATATACTACATCTCAGCACAAGAATTATAGTAATATTACAAGTTAATTGTTAATTATTAATACATCAATCTCTTCTAAGATGAGATATACTACATCTCAGCATAAGAATTATAGTAATATTACAAGTTAATTGTTAATTATTAATACATCAATTTCTTCAAAGATGAGATATACTACATCTCAGCACAAGAATTATAGTAAAATTACAAGTTAATTGTTAATTATTAATACATCAATCTCTTCAAAGATGAGATATACTACATCTCAGCACAAGAATTATAGTAATATTACAAGTTAATTGTTAATTATTAATACATCAATCTCTTGTTAATGGTGTAATGAGAAATGTTCTTCAAAGATGAGATATACAACATCTCAACACAAGAATTATAGTAATATTACAAGTTAATTGTTAATTATTAATACATCAATCTCTTGTTAATGGTGTAATGGGAAATGTTCTCAAATGTGACCATTTTAAAAACCATTTTGTTTATAAAATTAGAAATTTAACACAGTAGTATTGGCTTTCTTTTCTTCCTCAGTAAAAAGGCATAACAATCAACCGATGATTACTAGTAATTTTAGATTGAACAATTATGTTTAAACATTTGTTCTTTAGTTTCTGATGAAGACATTGTACAATAAGGATTGATAAGTATTTTTTATGGATGTACGAGAGAAAGCAATCTTTGTTACAAAGTAAGAAGGCCAATGGTTATTTACAGTTTAGCAAATAATATACTTATCTCAAATTAACAGGTAAAACTGGTTAAAGCAGATCTTAAATCTCTTCACCGCTTGCAAATATAGTTATCCATTGCTATTCATAGCATTTTAATTAATAGCTATTTTCTTTTATTTTCAAATTGTTACTTATTTTTGACAGTATGAGTTGTTTTATTGTTCTAGATATCGTGCTTTGCTCATCGATTATAGTCATATTATCGAGGCCCATCTACTGTATATACTGCTATATGTGACACCATCCATAACTACTACTGTAACCAACAGTTAAGATTTCAATGACATTAAATAGAAAAACAATGAGATTTTAATTTAGTTTTCCCTAATGTCTGTAATAGATTATAGTCTTAAGTGATTCAGTTTTAAAGAAAGTATTTATACATTTTTGTATGAACACATAATGTTAATAAATGTAAAATCATTTAAGCAGCGTTTACATTATAAAACAAAACACTGTTTTTAACAATACTATATAACTTTTCATTAAGGAAAGCAGTTTCATAAAATCAAATGTTGTATACATTGTTTATAAAACAGTGTTTTACAACTTTTGTTTAGGAATGCGGTTATACAAAATGAAATTTGTATAAACTTTATTATAAAACAACTACAATCTGTTTTAAAACCATGTTTTATGTTTCCCATCCAGAGTCAGTAAAGTTCAAAGGAAGTTGTATAACTTTGTTATAAAACATTATTACAGAAAATCTGTGTGCACCAAACAATGTTTTATAACTTCCAAATTCCAGTTCTACGCCTGTCGAAGAGAATAGTGGATGTTTAGCGGTAGCCGGCGCAAATAGTATTTCAGTTTTTTGTTATGTGTAGGTGTTTCTGTGTACGATGAAGTGTTTGCCTTCTTATTGACATATGTAAAGAAAGAAGAGTATTTTTTGGATTCACTAAAGCAGAATAAGAATCTTTGATGGAAACTCAGATTGTTTGACTCCACATTCTGATGGACAGTTAGATATTTATGATTCATTGCCTTCTGCCGACACTACTGCGGCTATTACCATTGCTACACAAGCAGTTGGGGAGTGCCATAACAAATTGACTCGGTGGCACAAAATTACTGCAGGCGATGTACTTGCTAAAATAAAAGGGTTCAAAAACTCCTGTAGCCCTGATATTAATGGAATGTCAGTGATGCTCCTTAAGTATGTTGCAGACATTATCGCTTGCCCATTGGCTAAAGTACTCAACTCCTGTTTACATCATGGTATATTTCCCTCTTCACTCAAGATCTCGGACAGTTCCTGTGTACAAGAAGGGTGACCCTGCAGCCGTCGGAAGTTATAGACCGATCTCAACTATACCTATATTTGCCAAGGTCTTTGAGTCATTTATGAATAGCCAGTTAACCAAACACCTGGAAGGAAACAATCTACTCGTAGACTCCCAACATGGATTCAGAGGGGAAAGGTCAACTGTTTCAGCTGCGACCAGCCTATTAACATCGGTCCTTGATGGTTTTGAGGAGCGGCATTCAACGGCATTGACTCTGGCAGACTTGAGGAAAGCATTCGACTGCGTCTCGCACAGTATTATCCTTAATAAAATGAAGATCTATGGAGTGCAAGGCAAAGTCCTCCAGATGTTCGAGTCTTACCTCAGTGGCAGGTTTCAGGTTTTCTCAGTGAATGGAGCCAGATCCCAACCTCTACCAGCCAAACATGGCGTCCAACAGGGTTCCGTGGTTGGTCCTCTTCTGTTCCTCATAATGATCAACGACCTCGGTCTACTGGGTGACATACTACTGTTCGCCGATGAAACTACAATTATGTCCCGTGGCACATCCTCTGAAGAGGCTCAGTTGTCGGCCACAGAGAGGTTTGCTGGAGCTAAGGAATGGTTTGCTGATAATAAGTTCAGTATTAACGAGGACAAGACCCAAGAAATAATCTGCAACTTAAGTCGTAAAAAACCCAACCAAACAGAGGTTAACCTTCTAGGATTTACACTTGACTCCAAGCTAACTTGGAATAGTCACGTTTCCAGGGTCTGCACCAAACTTGCTAGAGTGATCTACCTGTTTCGTAGACTCAAACCTATGATCACCACAGATTACCTCATTACTGTGTATCACGCTCTATTCCACAGTCAATAGAGCTATGGTTTAATTCTGTGGGGACATGCAGCTGGTTACAGTGATGTTCTCATTTTACAGAAGAGGGCAGTGCGAATCATCTCGTCTGCAGGGCACTTTGATCATTGTAGGCCTCTTTTTAGACGTCGTAACATCTTCACTATCTTTGGACAGTATACATCTTCCTTTGTCTTGTCGAAGTGAAATCCAATCTTGCCTCTTTTGACTTGAGGGATGCCCTTCACAACCACAACGTACGTAGTGCAGCCAATATTAATGTTCCTTTCTGCAGACTGAACAAAAAGAAGGACAGCTACCCAATTTTCGCAGTCAAACTCTTCAATCATCTGTCTGTGGAGTTCAGATCCTTACCATTCACCATCTTCAGGGCCCATTTAAAGACTTGGCTCCAGCTTCATCTCTTCTATAGCTTAAGGGAATTTTTTGAGGAAGACAAAAGTAGCCTAAACTAACCTGGCGCCAACAAGTTATTGTAAATAATGTAAATAGTCAATTTGATGTATATATTTTAGTGTTTGACAAAAGTTGTGATCAACTTAGAAATGATGTTTGACGCAGTCAATCCAGCTTGCGCTGGTCAAAGATGAAGGTCCAGGTAATTAATTATTCAGGTAATTTAGTAATTATAAAATGGGTTTTATATTATTTACTTTTGCTTGCATACATTTAGTAATGTTCAATTGTAAATATGTGTTCATATTTTCTAAAGCTGTCCATAAAACTATCTATAATCTAAAAGGTAAATTAATTGATTTTTAAGTATTTGGCATTTATATGTTCTACGTTTGTAACTTTATAGTCAATTTACATCTAGTTAATATCCAAGCATTAAATTTGGTAAAAACTTTAAAATTTGCATGTGATGGTTAAGCCAGTAAAACGAGACATATAATTATAAGAAAAATTATTTATATTATAAGTTTCATGCTGTTTTGTAGGACACTTGAATCTTGGGAAGGCCCAAATACCATAAAGAATTTTCTAAACTACATTGACAACCAGCATATGTTGGGAACATTAAGAAATAAAGGTTTTTAATCATAGTCTTCAAAAAAGTGAAGCGAGAGAACATAGCTGAACAATCAAAGCGGATGTCCTTTCTTGTGAGTCAAAAATAACTGGTTGGCATTACGGGCAGCGTACGCATATACGTGAATGGCTAGCTGTTAAATTTTTACACGACTGGCATCCCGGGCATAATATAAAATGACTGGGTTAGCAGAACAAATTTTACATTGTCAAATAATTATTTAGAGACATATAAATGGAATATATAGAATCGGCAACAGAAATAACCATAATTAAAATAAAAATATCAATATATAACTTATAGTTTCTAAATATATATATATGGGGCCCAACTGACTAGCAGTACAGATTATCAGTGACGAGCTTCCCGGGCGAAGGCAGGTATATATATATTCATGTGGTGTCTGTTCTTAATACAGAATTTTACCTGTAATTTATAATTTTAAACCTTTCCAATCTAAAGTGGCACCTGGTATGGTTTTTGATTGAATGTAATAATGTTGATTAGTCAGTTTCAAGCACTCTCAACATACTGCAATCTTTTGTCAGCAATACGATGTATGTCGATAATTCATTTTTATCAAATAGCTGTATTAATTGTTTGGTATTCAAAATATACAGATTATTATGGTATAATAATATTATTTTAATGCTGTATTTCATCCAACTGTGTATTCCTCCAACCCACAAACAAACTAACAAACCATAACACTAGACCTTTAACCCTCCAACAAACTAATAACCATAACAATAGACCCCCCACCGACCCACAAACACAACCATAATACTAGACCCACCACCCATGGACGATCTAAACACCCAACTACAACACAAGACATCTCATCCACCCACAAACAAACAACATAATACTATGCCCTCCACCTATCCAGCAACTATCGACCATAATACTAGACTCTTCCACGTAACCCTGGACTAAAAATAATAAACTAGACCCACCCACCAAGGAACTAACAACCATAATACTAGAGGCCCTCACCCACGGACAATTTAACCACCCAACCACAAAATTTAGACATCTCACCCACCCACAAAATTAATACCATAACACTAGACATCCAATCCACCAACAAACTAATAACCATAAAAATAGACCCCCCAACCAACAAACTAACAACCATAACAATAGACCTCCCACCCACCCACTAACTAACGACTACAACAATACTGTCGGATTCAAAAAGCAATGTACTCGAGTTTTAACCTCTGCTACAAATAAATACTCATCCGATTCCGTTGTGTTGTACACCAAAATTTAACTTATTAAATTCCACGTTATATCATATAACACGACATTTTAGCACTTTTGGAGTAAAGCTCAACTTCAAAAATTTCTAAAACAAAAACCACTAAAGATAAGTCCGTGAAACTTTAACCACATATGAAGAAGATTGTTATTTGTAGTCTTTTTAAATGGGCAGTATTCCTAGAAACCCTAATGTATGTTAAATTTTCCTTGCCTCAAAAGTTTTAAAATTACTTAGCTGCAATTTTTTTAAGGATGAGGATTGATGTTTCTAGTTGATTTGAGCCTTTAAAACTTGTCTTCTCCACGATATCTATATTGGATACCATGAAAGCACAATGCAATGGTTTGCAGGAATGCCTTTATTGATATTTTACAGTGGCCCACATGTTTGTTCTTGAAAGTTTATCTTATAATACCAGTCTTAATATAGAATCTCAATTCTTTCTTCCCACTAAAATATAGTTAATAAAATATAGTTAAAACTGATTTACCAGTAAGTCATATGTTTTTTATCAATATTATATTTACACATTGCCGACTCTTCAAGTTTGTTTGCTAGTAATGAGAAATGTATTGTTATTTATTGTTACAGGATGGGTCACTTTCTGAATCATCGGACGCTGATGATCAAACTGAAAGATGCCCGATTTGTTTGGTGAAGTTTAAGACACAAGAAATCGGTTCACTTGAAACATGTGATCACTGTTTCTGCGTGCCCTGTATACAGGAATGGGCCAAGGTAAATCTCATTCTGTATATATTAAAAGTTGGTTTATGTACTATATTTATAAGTGTAAAAAACTAAACTATATTGAATATTGTATACTAATTTGATGTGATATTGAATATCAAATTACTAGGATATCAACAATCTTCTAAGAAAAGGTTAATTTTAGGGATGGACGGGTTCCGAAATTTCGGAAATTTCTCAGGGAACTGTAATTCTCGTCCTGCGGAAAGATTTTTTTAAAATCAGTATTTCTATTACTGATTATAAAAAATCATGTTTTTTTTCAATGGTGGTTATTGTAAGAAGTAACCTACTTTGTATCGTTCGATCTCGATAACTTCGTTTTTATCGACAGTTATGGTCATTTTCAAATTTTATAGTTTTTATATGGTTATTTTTTTTAAATTATAGTGGAAGACATGATTACTTGTAGTAATGACAAAACATGATTTGCTTATCTTGATTAGTCTGGAATATAATTCATTACTTATGGTGTGGTGGTGAAGTATGAAGTGACAGACGTCAGTTAGGAGCTAACTTAGAGATGTCACAACCCGTACATATGACCTGGATCATCTGAGTTAACGAGATCTGGATCATGATGCTATAAAAGATCCGTTAAAGTAGGACTCCAGGATCCAATGATCCAACGAAATAAATCTGGCTCAAGACGGAACTGCTGACCAAGACCCAAACTAACAAAATCTGAATGAGTCTATATTCCAATGTTCGTTTACGCCAGTAAAATGGTTCAATCGAACGAGTCCCGTTAACAGGTCTCTTTACTGAGCCATACCGATTGATTCGGATCACTGTAAAGAACTGAGCTTCCCAGTCAATCTCGCTCTTGTTGTATGTGCAAGGAACCGTCCAGCTCATTTCGGAACTGAAATTATCGTATATTCCCTTGAGCCAACTGTGATCCGTTTTTTTGTTAAAAACTGAACAGGGAATCATCCAATGATTTGATGGAAGAAAAAATCGTAATGTTGTTCTAACATCGAGTGACGTAAGAATATTTATTTTCAATTAAATATAAAATAAAAAGATACATTAGTGGAGAACGTCTATTTATTATTATTTTGTAAATACCATGAACCGCCAAATCTGTGTGTAACATTTGTAGGGATACAATATTTTGTTTCTGTAAAATTGTTGAACGGTTTCCTGACTAGGTTAGACAGCAACACAGATGGAGTAAAAGGTGCTAAAATACGATAGTTTTGATTTGTAAACTCACTTAATGGTTTTCTGTTCATACTTGTTACTACTACATCGATGTCAAATGCAAAACAATCCTAGCGAGAGAAGCATTGTGATCTACTACTACTGTATTAAGGCCTTTCCTAAATTTAATTTGGACGGATTTAGAGGTATGGAAAATAAGTTATATTGATCCAAAAATTATAAAACTTTTCTTTTTTAATTCGAAAATTTATAATTTAGCTACTCACAATCTTCGTTGTTTCACCAGTTGGCACTTACCTGATATTTAAGATTTCAGAGTGTATCTCATCGCCAATATTGGTTAGGCTTATATTAGCCGATACGTATACGGTTTTCATTCATTTACGTCACATAAGTTACTGGTGATATAATAATTTATCTATTGTTCAGTGTGGCCTCATGTATCTAAGTAGTTTCAAGTTGCACACATTTAAATACTGGTCATAATTTAAAAACTTATTGATCCTCAACGACTTTAAAATTTATTTTAGATTTAAGTTCATAATTATGGATCGATTGAACTATTTTGGCATTCAGATTTGCAAATTTGATTGTATAATTTACAGCTTATTTTCAGTTTATTGTAACCACATTATTACTGAATAAAATAACCCCTTTTTTGTTGAGAGGAGCAATTCTGAAAGCAACTTACTGCATTTGGTGATTACGCCCGAATATTTATAGAATCACTTTGGTTGCATCCAGCTTATGCCAACAAGCTTCGCTAGTGTATATTTTCATTGTAGCAGTACACTGTGATCGGGACCACCAGAAAAACCAGATCGGCCATCTGTGTGTTATGTTGGCAGTAACAGAGAAGAACAGAGGTCATTTTCTTATGGCCACAGCAAACGCCTCAGTGGAAGTTATCTACAGGATTACACCTTTATAAATGTTTTGTAATAACTACTACGTTTTTCATTGAGGATTTGGGGGAATACGAAAGAACTGCCAAAATGCTGGCTCTGCCATTCCGACGGAAACTTTAGAAATAACTGCTAGAAACACATTCAGCACACTATTGAATGCAACCTCTGTTTCTCTTTTATCTATGCTACAGTTCAGTTGTTTCAGTTCCTAGTTAGTTCAGTTGAAGAATTCATAAATGTCTAGTTTTAATTGTGGTTTTAATTAAATATTGGCATGTAATAAGTAACTACCATTCTTATATTTCACTTGATACCATTTTATTACAGTTAGCTCTTAAAATATTAATTAACAATTATATCAGATATGATTGTTTTCTTTCTTAAGTGTGTGATCTCTAATTGTTTAGTTTAGAACTGTTGGAGTTTATTTTATGCTTTGTAGCAGGCAAATAATAAAGATAATTTAAAATAAGGAGTACATACATCTGTCTTAACATTAATGGCTTAATTTCCTACTAAATCACATAACAATAAATCATTATTGCAATGAAATGATTCAGTTTATTTTTTGTACCTACTACAGGGTTTAATGTACCTACATTAAGTTTCAAATTAATGTATGCTAAGATTTAAATTTAATGTAAAAAATTTCCTTCCGAACCTAAAAATCTCCTCCCGTACATCCCTTATTAATCAACTAAATAAAATAGACTAATTACAATGTTTGTTCCTGACACCTTCAGTATTGTGATTGCTTAATTAGCGTGTAAATTTTAATTTATAAGTTGCTGATTTTCTATGGCTGTAATATTTCGATGGAAATCTTGTGTCCTGAGACATAGTCAAATCAATAATTAATTTTCACCAATGGAGCATCACAAAAAAATCTTCTTTTAACTGAAATCTAAATGAATATTTAAGTAAAATCAAACCTTTCGAACATTCAAACAACAGTCCATTAACCATCTGATGGTAATCTTGTGATGTTTTGTTGGAATGATTAAGTTGATTCAATGAGGGTCTAGCATGGCCCTAATTGGCTGTGGTGATTAATTTGAATATTTAGAATGAAAATAACAGTTTTTGTAATCAAGAATGAAATATCACCTGTTACCAACATATTTAACAATACTACTTTATGGTTTTTATGACTATAATGATATTTTTGTCAGACAAGTGTGCTCCCAAGTACACTGCTGAGTTATATGACCTCCAACCCATTAGCCAGCTGTCTACTGACTAATAAGGCCATGGCTATCACTTGTGTAAGGTAGTCCATTGAAGGAATGTTTAGTATTTAGAAAGTTGAACATATTAAGTCGGCACTGGTGGCGCAGTGCTGTAACCCAGCTACTTGGGGACAAAGTGTTCTGGAGATTGTAGGAAATAGGTTCCATGTTCGGTCCTCTTAATACCGACACAGCGTTCGCTCAATGGTTTCCATCAACGTAGACACTACTAGGCAAGTATAGGATGTCCATGTTGGATGGTAGTCAAGGTTCAGATGTTGTATAGGGGAGAGAACTGAGTGTCAGACTTGTCAGTTAGCTGAAAATCAGATCAACACTATGTGGTTCGGATTCCATGAAAAGCTGTAGATCCCATAGTTGACCTGGCATTTAGGCATTAATAAATAGTTCTTTCTGAGCTAAGTCGAACTCATATAGTAACAATGACTACTCTCGTTCATCTTCACTCATAATACTCATTCACCCCCCAATATTCGCCCATATCTCTATGGTCGGCGTTTTAGAAATGAATAATGAATTAATGTGATATCCTCTAGAGCAGTGGTTTTCAACCTTTTCACCACTGAGGACCACTTGTATTTTTCAGAATTCTTGGCGGACCACTTAGATATTATTATTAATATTTCCCAATAATAGGTAAAATGAGATGAACGCTGAAGTTTTACTAATGAATTTATTAATTATATTTTACAAAATAAAAAAAGAAAATACATAGTGAAAGACAAAAGAAATATAAAAAACAAAATAAAAAGTCAAAGATAGTGCCAAATTAAGACGTTAATGACTCCCTTGGTCTTGCTTCTCACTTGAAAGTTTCTCAATATTTGGCTCGAAAGAAGTTAACGCCAGTCTCATAGGAGCATTTAAATTTAGCAACCAATTTCTGTGTTTATTCTTGATGACACATAATGTTGAGAATGCTGCCTCACAGAGATAAGTGGAATGAAAAGGAAGAAGAAGTTTCAAAGCTTTTTCACTTAGCAGTGGACTTTCATTAAGTAATCCTATCCAAAAATCTGCAACATTTTCGCAGTGAGATTTTATCACTTTTAAATGATCATCGGATTAAATTTCAATAAGCTGTTCATTTTCCTGAATAGACAGATTATTATCGTGGGTAGCTAAAAAGGGATCAATACCCACAGTTTATTTTTCCTCACATCTGTATCAGCAGGGAAGTACTTCT
This sequence comes from Stictocephala bisonia, assembly GCA_035578905.1. Classification (NCBI taxonomy): domain Eukaryota; kingdom Metazoa; phylum Arthropoda; class Insecta; order Hemiptera; family Membracidae; genus Stictocephala; species Stictocephala bisonia. Next base: position 1,194,469 of record JAQJVL010000003.1, read on the forward strand.
CAAAGTAATCTTGAAGTGATTTAATGTAGGACTTAACCAGTGAATGTAAAACATCCTCATTTAAGCCTAGGTGAATATTTGATTTGTTCCCACTTTGCACGAAAGCACACAATAGGTGGAGGTGTAGTTATTTTGGCTAGTAAAAATTTTGTTTTTAACAAAGTTAGTATACCCCATATTGAAGCGATAGTGGAAGAAAAAGAATTTGAGTGCTGTATGGCAAATTGTAAGGTAGATAATTACTCTTTTTTACTAGCTTGTTTGTACAGATCTCCAAAATGTAATACTGAAGATTTGTTCTTAGAAAAATTTGAAGTTTTGGTTGAAATAATTTTGGAAAAATATAAGAACATTATAATAGTGGGAGACATTAATCTAAATGTTTTAAATAAAAATAAAACTTACTATAAATTTGTAAACATACTGAACCTAAATAACATGCATTACTTGGTTGACTTCCCAACTAGGATTACTGATTCATCAGCAACTGCAATAGATAACTGTAGATCTAATATTAATAAGGAAAATATAAAAGTATATGGGGTATCAACTGAACTCTCAGACCATAATGGTCAAATAATTAATATTTTAGATGTAAATAATAAAAATAGTCACCAAACTTTGGTAAAAAAGTTCTATAGAAAACTTGATAAACAAAACATAGAGTTATTAAAAAAATATCTTGCTAAGGAATCTTGGTTGGAGGTGTATCAGGCACCAATTGATATAAAATATGATGTTTTTAATTCTTTATTTAGTTACTATTTTAATATAAGTTGTCCCAAATTGTGTTGTACAGTTAAGTCTAAGAAAAATAGTACCTGGATTAATGAAGAAGTTAAAAGTATAAAAAATGAAATAGTTGAACTAAGCAAGAAAAGCAAACTTCAAAATAATAACTCACTCAAGGAAATTATCAAAGCAAAGAAAAACATTCTTAAGCAAAAAATTAGTAATTCAAAAAAATCTTATTTTGAGTCTAGGTTAAGTAAATCTTCAAATGTAGTAAAAACAACATGGAATATAATAAATGGAGAGGTAGGAAGCTGCACATTTTGCAATAGTAACATAACCATTTTGGATAGGGGCAATTTGATTTGTAATCCCTTCTTGGTTGGGAACATTTTTAATAGCTTTTTTGTGAATGCTGTTGATGAATTTGTGGTTCCAAATATTGGCATACAAAATTCTTCCATATCAAATGAATGCACAGGAAAAACACAAAAAACCTTTTTATTTCGGCAAATTAGAGAACAAGAATTAAATAAAGTTATTTCATCTCTTAAAAATAAAGTGTCCTCTGGAGTGGATGAGATCACGGTAGCTCTAATTAAAGAAATAAAAGAACTGATTCTAAAACCACTGGTTCATTTAATAAATTCGTCCCTCATCTCAGGTATTTTTCCCAGTAAACTAAAGATAGCTAAAGTGATACCAGTATTTAAAAGTGGAGATCACAAAGATGTAGGATGTTACAGGCCTGTATCTGTTCTCCCAACCTTCTCTAAAATATATGAAAGAGTAGTCTATGATCAACTGCTGTGCTTTTTAGAATCTAACAAACTTTTGGACAATGAACAGCATGGCTTTCGACCAGGACGATCAGTCATCACTGCGGGTGTTGATTACATCCAAAGCATTGTAAATTCTATTGATAAGGGTGAAAAAGTAATAGGAGTGTTCTTGGACTTGACCAGGGCTTTTGACAGTGTTTCCCATAATATAATGATCAATTCACTGAGTCTGCAAGGTATAAAGGGAAAGGAACTGGCCTGGTTTCGATCATATCTACAAGATAGGAAGCAATATGTTGAAATAAAACATACAGAAGTTGGAAAATATCAATATAAAAGAAATGTTGCTTCCACAATAGAGTCAGTTAGATATGGTGTTCCACAAGGATCTATACTGGGATCCCTTCTTTTTCTCAGTTACCTGAGGGGCCTTCCTGGTGTAGTACAGGGAATAGTAAATTCCATATGCCTGTATGCTGATGACACAAACATAGAAATATCTGGAAAAACCCAAGAAGAAATTGAAGTGTCATCTTTTATTAGTCCCTCCCTGGTTAAAAAATTTTTTGAAAATTTGAATTTCCTCCTAAATTTAAATAAAACAAAATACATTGCTTTTTCAACAAAACAATCAAGGATAAATAACCACCCTACAGTTAAAGTTGACAATGAATTTTTAGATCAGGTGAATAGTACAAAATTCTTGGGCCTATTTATTGATGAGAATTTAAGTTGGGACTGCCACATTGAATATGTTTTAAAAAAGATATCATCTGGTGTTTATGCTCTTAAAAGAATGTCAAATTTGTGTACCTTAGAAACTTTGAAAACGATATATTTTGCCTTCATCCACTCATACATATCCTATGGTATAAGTATTTATGGAGGTACCATAAAACAAAATTTAAATAGAATCTTAACTATGCAAAAAAAGGCCATAAGAATTATGATGAGACTTAAAAGAAAAGACTCAGTTAAGAAAGTCTTCGAAGAATTGAGCATTCCAACAGTATACAGTTTGTATATATTTGAGACTGTTAAATATGTCAAGGCCTTTCATCTGCCACTGAATAATGATCATGCACACCATTACAACACCAGAAACAAAATCACTGTGGAATCACAAAGACTTGAGGTTTTTAAAAAGAAAGCATCGTACATGGGTGTAAAGTTCTTTACTCACATTCCAGAGGATATAAAACAAATCAAAGATTCTTAAAAATTTTAAAAATCATTAAAGCAATATTTGATCAGCCAATCTCTGTATTCATTTGAGGAATTTTTTAATAATCATGCCTAGTTTGATGCAATCTTTGTACTATTTGCTTTAAGTTCTCGGTACTTTGAATTAAGTTGTATTCGTGTTTGTTTAATATATAGTTATTTATTTAAACTGCCAACTATCTTAAATTTAATTTTATTTAGTATACTTTGTATTTAATTGACACTATTTACATGTACAATGTGCATATACAAATAAAGATTTTATTGATTGATTGATTGATTGATAATAAACTTTTTACCTGAGAAGACTGCCTTTTAAGTATTCATGTAGTTATAAAAAAATACTAACATATGTAGTCAGTAAAATTCCCAAACAACAGCTCGAAAAGTCAAAACAAAAACCCAAACAATGTTATATTTCAAACTCATATTAGCTAAAATGTCACATTTATTTCATGTAGTATTTGTTACAAACCTATCAAATAACACTTAATTTATAATTATAAAACAGTAAAAAGAAGTTAATTCACCAATAACTGTTCAAAAAAGACATTAATTCTACATATAACAACTCTTTTTGGCTAAACGGAAAAGCAAGATGACTGACTGAACTTAATACAAAAATACTAACATTGGACGACTATAATTTACATTGTAGTTGTCATAGCAACTAATGAAATATACAACGACGTTCAGTGATTTAATACAAATCCGATGGTATATGAATCATATCAGTTGTTATGCATTTTCGTGCTCTAAAAAATACTAAGCCTGACCGGTACGTTATCAGTAGGTCACTTGTTGATTGCAGATTGGAGAGTTAAGGATCCAAAACAGCTCACAGATATAGAAATATAAATCATTCAGCATTCAGATATTTTCTAAACCACATTTATTTTATTTATCTATCAACAACTGAAGATTTAGTGTCATATATAAGTAAAAAGAAAGTTAATTTTTCTAAACGGCTGATTTTCAGGGTGTATCTCATTCTCCCTGACTTGTTATGCCCCCTATAAAATCACTGACTTTTGTCTGATTTACAGATTTTTAGTAACCCTGCTATAATATGTTACCATCATATTTTAATACTAAAATATGATGAAAAACCGTTCAAAAATATATTCACACGAAGAGCGTTCAGAAATGATGCTAAAGAACCTTAATTCTATACCATACTGCAATGGTTGTCAAATTGCATACCCTCAATCTCACGTACACCAATTGTACCCCTCCCATACATGTACAGATTGGCAGAAAGACATAGGGAAGATGACTGATTATGAAGCTTGTCAATTAACTGAAAATCAGACAAATACTACGTGTTTCGGATTCCATTTAAAGCTGTAGGTTCCTTAGTTGCTGGTTCTTTATAATGAACAGTCGACCTTAGTTAGTAACAATGATACTAATTAGTTAGTACGCTAAAAATAAGTACTAATTAGTACTAGTACTAATTGTTTATGGTTTAGTTTAAAATGAGTCAACTAGGGTGCTATGGGTTGTTTAAAACATATTTCATTTTACTTTCAGAATGTCCCAACTTGTCCTGTGGATCGGCAGCAGTTTTCATTGATACTAGTTCGCCAGAATCTAGAAGGCAGTGTTGTCCGGCGAATTCCAATTAGTCCACCAACTGTAACTCCTGTTGCAATTGAAGATGCAACAGCTTGTGAGGTATGCAAACTATTGTTAATTATTTGGAGTTTTTTTTATTTTTAACTTCACTCGCCAGTTGACATGGGCCTACAGGCCTGTGCGTCTTCTTTATTTAACGAGTGAAGTACCGGCAGTTGGCTCAGTGGGGATTCGAACCTTGGACCTTGCCCTCCGCAGTCCGAAACCTTAGCCACTGAACCATCACGCGGGCAAAAAGTTATGTTTATACAGTTTAATCTTGATAATCCGACAGTTAAGGGACCGACGGTGTGTCGGATTAACAAAAACGTCGGATTACCAAATGTCCATTGTAATTCACGAGAATTATGATTTTTAAGATAAACTGAATGCACTACGTACACCTTTCTTAGAATTTCTGCGCTATCAGCCGTGATAAAATGAGGCTGACAACACAATTGAATAAATGTAAGCAAAGAAATTATACAACATTTGTACAGTAACACAGTAAGGTTTATTACATACAGTATTAAATGTACAGTACGTCATCTGATGTGGCGTCGGACTACCAAACGTGTCGGACTAGTAAATGTCGGAGTATCAAGAGTGTACTGTAGTTTATATCTTGTTAATTCAGGTTTACTTAGTTATAAAGCGTAATGATAAAAAAAATCAATTCCTAAAAGGTAACATTTTATTAAGTCTGAATTAATTAAACTAGATATACTAAGCAGAAGCAGATTTGTGAAGACAAACATTCATATTATTTAAAAATATTAAGAGAGGTAGGACATCAGAAAACTTATCTTAACCCTCCAGAGGTGGCATTACGGAGTTTTCCTCCGTGTTTATAAATAAATGTAAACTATTACTGTTTTTTGCGGTCTGAAGTCCCCAAACTCTGTGTACCTCACAAACTCCTTTCTTGGAATAACTTCACACTACTATTTCTACGCCCTTGCACATTTACTTCAGTTTAGCAGTCGTTCACCTAACAGCACAGAGCTTTTCGCCGTTTGCCACCGCCTGCGTTACTAAAAACACGGAGTAAACTTCCATATGTCACGTTTCCCGTTAAATAAAAATAAATAACTAGTATTATAATTTGGTATATAAATAGTGTTTTTAGTACACAGTAAGTTTGTAAATATAAAATATATTTTTATTTGTTGTGAATCTTAAGTTGTTTTCTTATTGGTTAGTTGTTTTATTTTTTAATTTTGTTTAATAGATATTTTATTAATTGTACGGCACATATGATAATTTTTTATTAAAAATAAAGTTTTTATTATAAATATACATTATCTTTTATAAGTAAATAAAAAATGAATAATAGGGAAAAATAACATTACAGTATATACATATATTTCTAAAATATAATTATTTACAATATTATAATTACAATTTGATGTAAACTTTTTCTTGATTAAAAGTAAGAATAATGATCTAATATTAATAGATTCGGTTTGTATAGTTAAAATGACCTAAATTTGTAATGTATTTCTTCTATTTTTAATAAACCTGGAGGAAAACTTCGAGTGCCACCTCTTGTATTTTAAAATCAGTGCCATCTTTGAATGGTTAAAGAACCCTATTCAAGTGAATGCCAGAATATTTGTACACATGTGACTATTGTATTTGTTTTTACTACTACTGTAATGTGTTAGTGGACCTTTCTTCTTAGGTAAGTTAGCTGTTGTCCTATCTCTCCAATATCAAGATCAAGATGGCTGTGGCGGTGGACGATGTTTACAATCTGTGCGGTTTGTGTAAAATTGAAATATATAGTAGTAAAAAAGTGCTTACGTGTGATGGGTTTTGTAAATCCATTTTTCATTCCGAGTGTACTAGCTTGCATGATGATAATTTCCAAGCCCATCAACAAATAAAAGGTTCTGTTTAGTGGATGTGCGAAAGGTGTACCACCAAGGTTGGACAAATCCTCTCTCATACAGTGAGTGCTGGGGAATATTGTAACCTACATGAAATGGTTGGAAGACTGTATGATTTAATTAAAGGAGTTGTTGGGGACAACACTTGAATAGGCGAACGTCTAAATATTTTAGAAAATAATCTTAGGTTAGGACAAGACAAAGTGACTGTCGGTGTTGACATAACCACAAAAATAGCGTATGCAGTGCTGCCAACAGTGCCCATCCAACCTCCAAAGCAACGTTACCGTACCAGATATACGTCACAGTGTACCAGACCAAATTACAAAAATATCCATAGAGGAGTGAAAAATAAGAGTAAAACTATTGATCTCACAACCGATCAACCGATTGTAACTCACATCGAAAGTAGTGACAATCGAATTGAAACTACTGATCTACAACAGTGTGACGAAACAAAAGCTTCGCATAATGCGGAAATAACCAATTCAGACTCTAAAGTTCACGCTTTCGCTACACCTGACGATGAGAGAAGCTGGACCGCTGTAAATAGTAAAAAATCCGAAAGGAAATCATGTAGTGCTGTGACTGGATCTAAGCCTACTATTTCCATCTCCAAAGCCGGAAAATGTAATCAAGTGACCACAGAAGGCAAACCAGCTGTATATATATTAGTGATCACTCCTCGCTTTCTGCATACAATAAACATGGTGTAAACAACAAGAAACGGAATGTTGTCATTGGATGTGGACAAAATGCCTTGCTGACTGGGGTTAAGCGTGCGTGGTTTCATTTGGGAAAAGTAAAAAAAGGGACTTCTGAGGATTCTGTAAATCTATTTCTCAAGGAAACCTTTCCAAATATAGACTTTGAAGTCGAGAAGCTGTAACAAAGGGAACAACTGATAGTTTCAAGACTCGGAATTGATTTCTCCATGAAGGACAAGGTTATTGAAAATTCAAAAAAAATATTGTGCTTAAGCGTTTTTTATTCAGAAGACCAAACCTCAACCCCCAGAGGTAGGTGATAACATTTCTCAATATATTGGTAGGCCTAACCCTACCACCAAAGTACCTCTTCTAGATATTAAGGACACTTCAACTGTAAAACTTGCTTTTGTTAATGTTCAGTGTCTCAGGACTAAATTTAATCTTGTCTCTCTCTTCTGTAGGGATATAAAACCTAATATACTTTGCATCAGTGAGCATTGGCTGACTCGGGAGGAAAGTGATTTTTACCAATGTATCAATAATCTGGTTCTGAAAGCTAGTTTTTGCAGAGCTAATATTAAATGTGGGGGTACTGCGATCTATCTTGACTCAAATATAGACTTAAAAGCAACTGTGCTGGACCTATCTGAATTTAACTCAGAACTTGATTGTGAGTTTGTGGGGGTTGAACTATCTAAAGCCTCAGTAATTATATCTGTATATAGATCACCAAATGGTAATTTCAATGAATTTATAACCTGATTTGACCGCTGCTTAAGCAAACTTACCACTGGCAGGCAGATAACTATATTAATAGGTGGAGATTTTAACATTCTGCAAAATTGTGGGAGTGATTTTCAGACCAGAACGTTTAGAAATCTCATCCGCACCTATGGGTTGTTCTTGTCTACAACCGATCCGACTCGCAGGGACCACTGCTTGGATAGCGTAATTACAAACCTAGACTCATGGCGCTATAGTGTCAAGGTTGAGGAACCAGTCAATGCTGACCATGGGGCTGTGGTAATGTTGGCACACTTGGATGTGGAGAGTACTACAAATACTTCTGCCCTTCCTTGGAGTAGCAATTATAGCTTCACTTATAGAACCATAAGCGATGAACAGCTTGTTGCTTTCAGGTCTGCTTTTGGAAGTATCACTTAGGACGTCTCTAGTGCAGGCCTATTAGACAATAGTATCCCATTCGATCTCAACAGTTTTTTTTTAATTTATTTAATTATGCTTTTAATGCATATTTCCCAGAAAAATACAAAAGAGCCACTCAGACCTTGCACAAGGTTGGCCGTAGATATCCCCAGTAACGGCCCCAGTAAAAACGTTCTCATCATGATGTGTTGCAGGTGTGCGGACAGAGTGACCGCGAAGACCGTATGCTATTATGTGACTGGTGTGACCATGGATACCACATGGAGTGCCTCAACCCACCCCTAGAATATGTACCCATTGATGAATGGTACTGTCCTGAATGCGCACCCACCCTTCAAGTGGTCAGTATTAGTAATATTACAGCCTTAACTCTGTCACTTTAAGAGTTCTATCTTTTTAATCTTTGTATATTAATTAATTGGTATTTATTTAAGTTAAATATTTGTAATTAAAGCCTTTTATTTATTACCTATTTATTTAATAATAAATTTATTTAACAGATTTGGCCTCACCAAGTTTGATATAATTTGTCGGTGAGGTCCATATAATAATCATTAAAAAATATATATATATAAACACAATTCTTTTGTATCCAAAATGAGGTGGTTTAGGGCAGCACTAAAATCTTATACTTATTTCGGCAGTTGCAATGAAAGTGAAAGTTGGGACGTGCCGGTCACGGTTGCACTGTCAGTCAATATTTTATTTTACACTGAAGAAGCTGGTTTGCATTTTTAAATTCCTGCCCATTCCAGTGTCTTCCTTGCCCATAAAAGTTGTTCATCTTCATCTCTGCATAAGTTAAGTTGTGTTTGTCCGTCCGTTCTGGAGTTACATGAAGTGCGTTCTGTGGCTGACACTGCCCATCACACAACCTGTTGCTTTTCCTAATGTAATATTGTAATGTTCGTGAAATTTCAATTTATTAATAAAACTGCAAAAGTCAAGAGATGTTATTTGCAAACTAAATTATGATCATCATACAGGTTTTTCTTGCCAAAATATTTGTGGTTATGAGCATAACAGAATTTATTGGGAATGTAGGCACGTTTCACAAGACACCTAGATCAAAATGTTGAGGATCACTCGGAGGAGGATGAAAATATTCTGCCTTACAGACCTGCTCGTCGTATGCTACCTCGCACAAGGCAATCTGAGCGTGTTCGCAGCTCTCTTGGCCATACAAGGCGGCAGGGTAATGTCCAGCAGGTAATTGAGTAAACTGTCTAATCTTAAGATTGATCTGAATTGAGTGCAAATTCTTGGTTCAAATTGATATATATAAATATATATATATTGTTATTTTAAAGTAGTGTTATGGTACCTGAACCTTTGCCTACCTAAAAGTAATACATGATGTTTACAAGGGAATATAGTATTTTCAACCCTCTCCAATATATTTCACTTAAAACTCATAATTAATTATGATAATAATGATACTTTATTGACATCAATTAATTGATGTGAAAAATGTTATAGAATATAAAAAAGTATACAATATACTAGTATAACAAAATATAATATTGCAGGAATTTTCTTCATTAGTTCAAAGAATTCTTCCATTTTATATAAAAAAGTTTCTGTTAACATTTGTCTTAATCTTGATTTGAAGTTTTTATAATTTAAGTGTTGTGTGTAGAAGCTGACAAAGAAACATACAGTTTTATATTTATGTAGATGAAGTTCTTCTTCTATCATTTGTGATATTTATATTATTTGATTTTCAATGTATTATTATTTCTGGTGTTATGTAAGAATGCACATTGGATTTTTTTTAATAATGTTGAATTTTTTATTTTAAGTAGTGACTTGTAAGCTATAAGGGATGGAAGTGACATAATATTTAACTTTATAAATAATGGCTTAAAATAAGGTGTCTGTGCATATATCTTATTAGTTTCATCTCCAGGCCAACTTAGTGAAAGAGTAGGAAATTAGGAGGGGGAGAACCACCCCCCTGGTGTCATATTACTTTTGTGAGAAGATTCTGAAAATATCATTCCCAATAATGTTGAAAGTCTTGTGGAATTGAAAAATAGGAATTTACTCCAAAATTCACTCTGTATCGAATTTTTTGTCTAACGTGGGATATTTCATATCTGAATGATAATCAGGGTTTAATGGTCCAAATGTTTATATTTCAGCGATCTACATCGTCTGGAGTGGAATCCATGGAAAGTGAAACGAAGCCAAAGCCTAGGCAAAGAATGACTCGCAGAAAGATAAAGAGAAAGCCGAGATTTAGAATAAAGAAGATAGTAACTGATGAAGGTGTTATAGAAGTTTTATTGAAAACTAAAAGTAAAAAAAAATGGAAGAAGGTAATAGACAGCTATATTCAAATTAATTTGTAATATACAAATTATACTTGGTGTCTCTTAACTGTCTGATAACCACTCTTAGTTATTGTTCTGGTTCAGTTGTAATCACAAACAATATATTTAAAGTGTCCAAAGCACCTTGGTTATCCTTGCAGCCATCATTTTTTAAGAACAAGAATGTGTATTGAGCTGGAATGTTGTATGGTTCTTTATAACATCAAGATCCATTTTTAGAAAAATTATTTGTTTTCCTTTATTAATAGTTTCAAAATGCCAGCCATTTAAAAGGTTTAATCCTAAATAATTCATAAACTAATAATTACAAGTCAAAATTTTGTTAGCTAATTTAATTACAAATCCACTGATATGAAGTTTTTTTTTTTTACTTTTAGGAAAAATAACAAGGAAAAGATAATTTATGTGACAATATGTGCAATGCAAATTTTCAGTTCAATGTGCAACACAGATTTAACAGATGATAATAAAAATAAACTCATTTTTGATAGTCTTAAATCAGATGTTTACATAAACTTTGTTGTACTAGTAAACAACAGCTGATTTAATACTATCACAATTTTTGGAGTTAAATATTTTAAATTACCACAATTTTGAAATTATTGATAGAAGAAAACCAATGCTAAATATACCTTAATGTTCTTAAAATTAAATTTAAAAGTAAAATATAAAAAAAATTATAGTTGCAAGGTTAGCCGATGTGTTTTTGACACTTTAAATATAATATTTGTGATCCTAAATGGACCCAGAGACAATAGTCAGCCATAAGAGGCTATCAGAGACTTCAGACACACTCTGTACAACTATCAATTTGATATAATACTTTGACATTTAATTATAAAATCAATTTATTTTTATGATTTTTCCTGACTGATAAATGACATAGATGAATCCCTTATTTGATGAGTGTGGCGAATCTTGAATGACTGGTGCAGTTCCATAACGAAATGAAATGAAAATCGATTTTATTTATAATCAGCCGAAGTTGGGACTAACAAGTCTCTTCTACCACTTAACTTGATAATACATAAGAAAGTAAATCTAAATACTATTAAAGTATATTCACTTATAAATTGTCATTTGAAAATTAATCATATGAGCTAAAGAAAAGATACAATAAAGGAAAAACTTAAATGTTTTGTTTTACTTACTTACTTACTCCCAGGGCCATCTATATCGCAGGTGATATTTAGCCGCACCAACAAAGCCTCTCCAGATTGACCTGTCCTCTGCATTCTCTTCCATGGCTCCAACTCGCTGTATATCTAGCCTTGGTCAGCGTAGTTAGATCCTCTAGCTTTTCTGCCATTATAGCTACGTCATCTGCAAATGCTAGAATGTTCAGTTTTCCTCCGACTTTAACACCCAGGTTCATTTCTTTTGTCTTCTGAAGGGCCTCCTCTAGGTCCATGTTGAATAATATTGGGGAAAGGCCATCCCCCTGTCTGAGTCCTGAGTTTACTTTGAAGGTTTCGCTGTTTTGTCCATTTATTCTCACGGAGCATCTTGACTCGGTAACACTCATTTTAGACAGGTTTATCAGTTTTCTGGGGATCCCAAATTTTTCTAACTGTACCCATAATCTTTCTTTGTTAATGCTGTCGTAAGCTTTTTGGAAGTCAATGAAGATGGCATAAAATTCTTTGTTATATTCCCAGTACTTGGCTACAATTTCTTTCAGTAAAAATATCTGGTCTGTAGTGGACCTACCTTTGATGAAGTCTGCCTGGTGTTCTTCAATTATTTCATTTGAGTAGCATTCAAGTCGAGTTAGAATAATTTTAGTCAGGACTTTATAGGGGATACTTAGCAATGAGATGCCTCTATAGTTTCCACACACTTCTTTTTCTCCCTTTTTATGTATGGGTACAACTACTGCCTCTTGCCACTCAGTTGGCATTTCTTCCTTTTCCCATATTTTAAGTATTAACTTCCACAGTTTCTCAATTACTACATTTCCTCCTTTTTTTAGTAATTCTGCTGTAATTTCATCTTTTCCTGGAGCCTTGTTATTTTTCAGTGTCTTTACTGCGTTTTTCACTTTTTGTTTGGTTGGTGGTTCCAGGTTTGGTTGTACATGGTAATAGCTACATTCATTGTCTTGTTTTGTTGTTTCATCTTCTCTGTTGACATTAAGTAGATCACTGAAATATTCTTTCCACCTTTCAAGGACTTTATGACTTTCCATAATTAATGTGCCATCTTTACTCTTAACTCCGTAAGAGCGGGGGGTGAATCCTTTTTTGAAAAACCTTACTTTTCTAAAGAAGTCTCTTGAGTTGTTTGTTGTGTTATCTTCTTCGGCTTTATCCAGCAAGCTATTTATATATAGCCGTTTTTTCCTCTTCAATAACCTATTGGTATCCCTATTTGACTTGTTGTAACTCTCTCTGTGTTCTATGCTGTTACTATTCATCCAGGTCTTTTTTCTAACAATTCTTTCTTCAACCATTTGCTCACATTCATGGTCAAACCATGGCTTTTTGTTCTTTTTCTTCTTCTTTCTGCCACATACTTCTTCTGCCGAGTCTAAAACTGCTTCCTTGAAGTTGTTCCAGTTATTGTTTATATTATCATTTTCGTCCACCTCTTCTAGAAGTTTGAATCTGTTTTCAAGTTTAAGTTTAAAATTTTCAACTATACTGTGGCATTTGAGCCTCTCAGTGTCTTAAGTCTTTCTTGTCTTTCCTCTTTTCGTCTCTGAGTAGCTATTCTTTGTGTCATCTTCACTACAACTAATGAGTGGTCAGTTCCACATTCTGCCCCCCTAACACTCTTAACGTTCGTTATGCTGCTTTTATGTCTTTGGTCAACTAGCACATGATCAATTTGGTTTTTGGTAACTCCATTTGGTGATGTCCAAGTGTACTTATGTATGTCCTTTCTTGGAAACATCGTGCTTGATATTTTGTAGTTATTTGCCAGGGCGAAGCTTGCTAATCTTGTTCCATTATCATTGGAGTTTTGGTGAAGGCTTTCTTTTCTCCTGGGCTCCAGATCTCTTCTCTCCCTATCTTAGCATTTGCATCTCCTAATATAACTTTGGTATCAAAATTTGGTAACTTCCCCACCAACTCGTCTAGTAGATCATAGAAATCATCTTTTTCGTCTTCATCTGCTTCTTCCGTTGGAGCATAGATACTAACTAAAGATAAGTTATTAAATTTTCCTCTTATTCTAATATTGCACATTCTATTGCTTACTGGTTCAAAATGTATCACCGCTTCAGCTAATTTTTTCTTTATTGCAAAACCTACTCCTCCATAAAACCTATTTTCTTCACAGCCACTATAGTAGATCAGGTATTTCTTTGTGTTTATCCTCCCTGCCATCGGGCTCCTGTAGTGCTACGATGTCCATTTTGTATTTATCCAGTTCTTCTGCTAATATGTCACTAGTTCCAGGTGTTGCTAATGTTCTTACATTCCAAGTGCCAATTCGTAACTGTTTTAAACTAAGCCGGTTCTTAATCCGTTTTTCCTGTCCAATTTCCGAGGCTATTTTTTGTTGGTGTTTCGTAACACTGTGATTTTTTTATGAGGCGGGTTGTCAGCCCAGCGCCCAACCCCCAACCTAGAGGGCCAGGGGTTTGTGATCAGAGTCTTCTTCTCCTAGGCCAATTGCTTTCACTGCAGCTTCAAGACGTTGGCCTGGCCTCGGTGTTACATCAGAGTGACCTTCTCCTAGCCTTCGGGTACCTAAACCCTATTGTACAAGGCAGTGCGGGCAGTGCTTATTTTTGATGGCGGCACTTCCTCGCCATGACACAGCACTATCATTGGGCTCATGTGGACTTGCTGAGTGTGACCCCGCCACAGATCACCCTCCCACGCCCTCCGGTGCTGCCGCCTCAGTCCGGGACTGCTTATTCGGGTTACCCCTTATTCGCAGCTGTCCACCATATCTGGTGGAACATTCACTATCCGCCACCTGTGACCCGCCCTTTACCTGAGGCTCGGTTCCCCTAAAGGGGAGGGAAAAATGTTTTGTTTTGGAACTAATAAATCCAAAATTTGCATAGCAACACTATTCTGTGTTGCAATGAAATGCCTCATAAATACATTTTTGTAAATCAGACAAAATTAATGAAATAAGTTTGATTATTTATTTTTAGTAGACAAATATTTTTGCTAAACTTAAACAATTTATTAGCATATTTATACCAAATGCATACAAAAAGTTTGTTAATAAATACAGAAAAGTACATCTAAACAGCCTTTGTTACCCTCTAAATGTAGAAACCACTCTTAATTCATTCACCTACTGTCACGTAACTACTCCATGACGGTAACTTTACTCCATCACAAAATGGTCTGTATTGATAATTTGACTTTTACTAACTAACATTACTAATATTAACTAACATAAATGTTATTTCTTTTGCCCAGTAGGAAAGAATCTTGTCTGGTATCACTAACAGTGATTCATAAAATGAAAACTCACACTTGTAAAACATAGAATAAGTTTTTATCGATTCAGTATGGCAGATTTCTTATACCTTTTAATACTTTGAAGCTCTGTCAGGGTTATAGTAGTAAAGTTTTATTCGTATGTGGCAGAAACACAAGAAACGCACACTGAGAGCAACCCCTCGGACAGTCAAGGGGAGGCTGGCCAGCAAATTGGGCATTTGCGCTCCTCGAGTTACTGAGCAAATGATACCAGAGACACTGAACCGACAGAATTTGATGAATGCTCCAATGAATCATCAAAGACACCAAGCTGGCATTCCCACTCTGGACTTGTTCGGCCGAAGAGATCAACTAGATTATTTCTCAGGGTAAGATTTTATGATTTATAATTAAGAAAAAAAAACACATGTTGTTTCTAAAAGAAAGTATTTGCAATCCAAAGTTGATTCCACCGAGTGAAGGAACCAATAAGAGTGTATTTTAAAATTCAATTCCAATTAGTAAGGATGATTTCATCAGTCGATACCAACAATCAAATTATTCAATCCAGATGCATTTTTCTTTATTTCCCCATAAAAAAAACTGGTTATTGATTAATTGTTAATTAATCAGCAACAATTATAGCTTCCAACACCTTTTGTGTTTACAAGATACAGCAGTAGGAACGATAATAAAGAACGAAATTCAGGGTTTGGCTGACAGAATTTAAATGACAAGGTCTTCTAAAATACCTGGAACAGCAACAAATACAAAGAATTAAAGTTTTGTATTGCAGTTAAATTGAAATGGAATGTTGCTAAAATTTTTAAAAAATCGATATTTAATGGTTTATGAAGTTACTGATGAATTATTAAGTTCTGGTTAGGCCTAGTTGAATTTTAGTATTTCGACCTAAAAATATTAAGCCATACTTAAAGTGATAGTAAGTTTGTTTAATATAATACTGATTCTTGAAACCGTATACATTAATATTCTGTTTTAAAATTGGAATCTTGAGACTGTAGTATATCACAATCGATTGTTCGAAATAATTTGTTAAAACAGTCATCACAATTATTTACAAATTTGTTAATTTGCTAGTGCCATGCATGCATTCCTACCATAAAAGTTTAAGGCTATTATATTGTATGTGGAGAACCTTCTATTCAGTTTTTTATTGACTTTGGTCCTTTCATATCACTTGTCATGGGACATGAACACTAATCCTGTGTATATTCCTATCTTCTTACTAGTAGGGGTGTGCGAGTAGCAATTTTAGGATTCGAGTCAAGTTTTTAGATATAATTTTGAGTTCAATTTTTTTTTTTCAAGTCGAGTATTCCTTAATTTTCAAAAATGAAAACACTCAATAATATGTTCTTTTCAGCTAACCTCAATTTCACCATTGACTACAATGTTTTGTTTCCACTAATAGAAACAAAATAATTAATGTCAATACAATACTAACTAGCGATAACAACTGCCGTGCCGACTGATCAAGGTTAACCTTGTTTTGGTTTTCATCGTACTATTTGTACTTCCATCGTTCCATGTTCCTAGTTGGGTCGTCAAGAGATGGACGTTATTTAACAAAATGTTATCTCTAACTGGTTATTTAACGAAACCTGTTATAGATTTAACAGGTTATACGAAATACCCTGTTATTTTTGTAACTCCCAGTCATGATGCATGATAAGGTTATAATGAGCCCTATATAACTGTAACGCATGGTGGTATTGGACAGTAAATATAGCGCGCTAGTAGTAAGGGGAACTGTAACTGAAGAATGAATGAAACTTAAGACTCTTGCAGTTTATAGTTAAATTATCGATAACAGAACAAACTCTGAGCGGTAGCTCTGTAATGGGCAAGCAAAGCCGCAACGACCGTAACTCACTATAGTAACATAACATAAGGCAGTTTACAGTTAAATTATCGATAACAGAACGAAATTTGAGCGGTAACTCTGTAATTGGCAAGCAAAGCACAATGACCGTAACTCATTATCGACATTGTAACGTAACATAAGACATAACCTGAACCACATACCAGCTATAATAAACTTACTTGATCTCTGCCTCAACTTCATAACCTTTGGTAACTTGGGAATGTTATCTAGACTAGCCGTAACGAGGCTTAGAGCAGTTAAGTAACGTTAGGCCGTAACAGAAACAGAATAACTCTCTGGAACGTCAACGGGTCGAGAGTAACAGGTTACAAAAATAACAGATTATTATAACCTGTTATCAGAACATAATAGAATTACGTAACAGGTTATCGAAAAAGTAACTGTAATTCCTATCTTATTCTTATTCTTATTCTTACATATGAGACGCCGACACAACTTTGTGCGTATTTTAAGGCGAATATGAATGGTTTTATGAGTGTAAGATGAGTGTGGATGAGTGTAGTCTGGTTACTAACTGAGTACAACTGTTCCTCAGAAAGGGCAATTTATTAATAGCCCAACAGCCAGGGCAACTAAGGGACCTACAGCTTTACGTGGAATCCGAACCACGTAGTGCTGGTCTGATTTTCAGCTAATTGACAAGCCTGATACTCAGTTATCTCCCCCACACAACATCCGCACAATGATTACCACCCAACATGGACACCCCAGACTTCTCTAGTAGTGTCCACGCCGATAGCAACCACCAAGCGGACGCCATGTCGGTATTAAGAGGACCGAGCATACAACCTATCGCCTACAATCTCCCAAACACTTTGTCCCCATGTAGCTGGGTTACAGCACTGCGCCACCAGTGCCGACAAGTTTTTGATGCATGTACTTGTTTCTGACACTACAACACAATTTATATTTAGGATGTGTTTTCATTGTAGCCTTCACTGTATGTAATGGATTGATGAACGGAATCGACTGTGTGGAAACAGTTAAAAAAAATCTAGGTTTGTCATAACAATCTATCAAACAATCTATTAAAAACAATCTATCTTATTATTTGAGAATACCTACATAACTTTTAAAAGTTGACATCAACTCCTCAGAAAAGTACCACTAATATATTAAGTTATTTTGTACAATAAATGTAAGGAATACAATAAATTGTCTTCAAACAATTCAGTAGTCTTGGTTGATACCCAATAACAATTTATTTTATCTTCATTTTGAAACACATTTTTTGAAGCTGTTATTATTTATGTATTCTTAAATAATCCCAGTAGGAAGAAGCACTACTGGGATATAATATCAAAAGAACTAAACTACCTGCTACTAGAGTGACACACTGTACACAAACATCCATTGACTTCGTATGTACAAATATTGATGACAATGACATGCATGTCAAAGTACTAGTAACAGGCATATCCGATCACTGTGCCCAGATATGTCATGTCAACATTGCAAAAAATACCACCCCAGCCACTATACAAAAGAGGAAAATCAACAAAGACACAATGAAAGATCTAAGATGCTTACTAGAGACAAAGGACTGGCAAAATATATTAAACATAAATGAAGCTGGTAGGGCTTTCGAACTGTTCCATAAAACACTCCAACAAGCAATGAATATAACTTGTCCTATTACTACAGTGAAGTCAAGAACAAACAACACCAATAAACTGTGGGACGCTGAATGCAATGAGCTTAAAGACAACTATCTAAATGCCCTAAACCGATCAGTCATAACAAATAGAACTGTAGATAAAAGAGATGCTGCAGAGAAAAAGAAAGCCTACGACTTGAAACTTAAAACTCTTCGAAAGCAGCACATTGCTAACAGAATAGGGGAAACAAACAACAAGATGCAAGTGATATGGAATATAATTAATGAAGAAAGGAAAGCTCACGTCTCTAACCCCCAGCCCTGCACACTGACAGTAGACAAAGAAACCATCACTGCACCAACTGAAATAGCAAATGAACTAAACAGATTTTTTACTACAATAGCTGAAAGGACACTCTCTAACAATCAAGATGACCCCCCACAAACAGCAATTCAGAACCCACTAATAACCAAACTACATTTCCCCAAGTCAAACTGCGATGAAATCAGTAAAATAATTGATGGACTAAAACCAAAATCATCAGCAGGAGAAGATGAATTCTCGTCAAAAATAGTTAAATACTGCAAAAAGGAGATCCTAATGCCACTGACCTGCCTAATAAATAAGTCACTTGCACAAGGAATATTTCCAAATTGTCTAAAAATAGCAAAAGTGTATCCGAAATTCAAACAAGGCAACACAAATGAACCGAGCAGCTATCGCCCCATCTCACTAATCTCAACATTTTCCAAGATACTTGAGCGTGTTGTTTTGAGACGACTATTAAATCACCTAGAACAAAACAATCTACTCACCACAAAACAACATGGCTTTATGAGGGGAAGATCAACTGTAACTGCTCTGGTGCAGCTGACTGAACACATACTAGACACACTAGATAAGGGCTCCCTAGCTACAACCATCTTTCTTGATTTCAGCAAAGCATTTGACTGCCTTGGACATAAAGTAATAACACAGAAACTTAGACTCTTGGGAATTGACGATAAAGAAGCAGACTGGTTCAAAAGTTACCTAAACAATAGAAAACAGCTGGTTGAGTTCTCATACATGAATAATGGAACAATAATTAAAGTAAAATCTGAAGAACTACCAGTGACCAGAGGAGTGCCTCAAGGATCGGTGCTAGGCCCGGTCCTGTACATACTTTTAACTAACGACTTCCCACAACATCTAAATGGACTCTGTAAAGTTGTTATGTATGCAGATGATACAGCTCTTACCATCACTAACAAAAGTAAAGACCAATTAGACACCAACTCTTCCACAGCTTTCAAACTAACAAAGCAATACTGCAGCATGAATGACCTGGTTTTAAACGAAAAGAAGACACAGCAGCTAATTTTCACATCTAATCATAATCAGCTTGAAGGCCTTCCAGGACTAACTACATCTGACACAACAAAATATTTAGGTCTCATCCTGGACAATAGGCTTTCTTGGAAGCCTCATGTGGACAAACTTTGTAATAAGCTTAACTCTTGTGTCTACGTGGTAAGAAGAATTAAACAAATCTGTAATGCAGACATGGCAAAAACAGCATATCACTCATTATTCGAGTCACACCTGAGATATGGGCTAATAGTCTGGGGAGGGACAACTCTAACTAATATACAAAGAGTACTAATAATTCAAAAGAGAGCCATAAGAGCCATTACCGGACTGGAACCTCGACACAGCTGCAGAGAAGCGTTCAGGGAGCTAAAAGTACTAACAGTGGTAGCTCTCTACATTCTCGAAACGATCCTACACTCGGTAAAATCTGGACAAACTAGAAACGGAGACTTCCATTCATACAACACGAGAAATGGTCATAATTTTGCAATAGCTACACACCATCGGAGCTTATTTGAGAGGAAGCCATCATACAGAGGAACAGTCTACTACAACAACCTCCCAGGATTCCTGAAGACAATTCCGACACAACGTCTGAAAAATTCACTATCAGATTGGCTTCTGCAGAGACCATTCTACACCACCCAAGAATTCATGGACTGGAGAGAACACTCACCATAATTAAATATTATTGTTTTCTACCTGTGCCATGTAACCATTATTGTATGACGAAAATTCTAAACTCAATGTTTATGAATAAAGAATATTGTCTATTGTCTATTGTCTATTGTCTTGTTTAACCTAGCTATAGTTAATTAATTTAACTATTGTGGAAAACACCTTTTTATTCAATTATTTTGGATAAGAAAACAGCTTCCTGAAAATATCACCACCTTATGGGTTGGTTGAAGATCATCATCAGTAAGTATATGGTAGGACTACTTGCATATGGGTTATAACCACTGCTTTTACGGGTCTACGGGCATCTTAAACAATATTTTATTTATTTTCAGGCCTAAAATAAAGTAAAATGGCTTTACATTTTCAAGTTGTTTTATGAGGTAGGGACCTGGACTCCTAGTAAGTGTGTGTCCCGATTACATTCACCAAAAATATGGCAAAAAATATCTCGAGTGTAAACTTCAACAAAAACCCAAAAAAAAAAAAAAAAATGGATACAAATCGAATCCAAGGTTAGCAGTACATTTTATATTGGGACTCGTTGAGTTGGCGATTTACTGGTAGAAGCTACATTAATCGTTCGTTATTCTATTAGTCACGGTGCCGGAACGAAATTGTTCTGGGCCTTCTATCTTAAATTATTATAGCTTTTCAATTTCAAAAGTTAATGTTCCATCCGTAGTTTATGTTACAGATTGAACAGGATTTAATTAAATCTGTTCGAAATTGTCAATCTTAGAATAGTTTTAGTCATGAACATTGTATGGACCTGAAATAAATTGAACTATTAGTTTCAAATGTTGGTAAAAGTAGTTCTGAAACAAAGTTTTGAAACGCTTCAATAACTGATTATTTGTGATCAGTTATCACGTTTTGTATGAATAACTAGTGACGGCTATTTGGAACAACTTATTTGGTCGTGCCTTCTTTATAAATAACAAGAATACTTTTTGCCGTAATCATCATGGCCGTATGATCGAGATTTGTGTGCGTGAATCACGAATCTGAATACATCGCGAGAACATATCAGGTTATGAATACGATATTATTATCATATTTTAAATTCAGTTGCCTATAAAAAATGAGTATCTTTATAAAAATGGGACTTTGTCTTGATTATAGCGTTTTACGCTCAAAGATATGGCAAAACTCAACTCATTTTTTTATATCTCGAAAATTTTAATTTTGAGCTACTCGTACACCGCTACTTCTTACAACACATTAATTATTAGCATCGATTGTATTTCAGCTGGGAAAATAGTCTTCATAAAATAAAATATATTCCTTGAACAAATATTTCTTTTGAAAAATATAGAAAGGTTCACTTGAAAAAAATCGCACAAGATAAGCTTCCTTTAGTTATATATTTTGGATTTCATTGCTAACTTAATTTAATAACAAATTAAGTATATAACAATTGTAAAGGATTTAAAAATTCATGTTTGATAGCACAAATAAAATATTTTTTACATTTAGCAAGAATTGTTTCTACTATCATTCCTAATACAGTAAAACCTCGCTAACTCGACACTTTGTGGACCCAGACGTTGTCGAGTTTGGGGGTTGTCGAGTTATCCAGAACATTAATGTACAGTAATTGTAATGGGTTTTACTAAATGAACAATGAATTTGACTACAGTATATACATAAATTTATTACTTACATATATGCAGCTGCTGTTTGAACAATCCACAAAAAAAACTTGAATGTCTAACAATTACAATACACTAACTAAATTCGTTGGAAAAATTGTTTTATTGAGGATTGTTTTTCTTTCTGAATTCGGCACCTGGCTGCTTCGTCACGTAGTCGCCGGAGGAATAAAATGTCCATCGCAGACGATCCTTGTTGCTCCAAATAACGTAAGGCTCCTTCGAGGTACTTCACACCGTCACTATGACTCATCTTCTCTTCTTGTTTACTCCTCTCCGTGTCATCTTCTGAGTCGCCTTCTTCCTTCTCTGCTCCTTGGTTTTTCACGGCAGCAATAATTTCATCTTCTCCTAGTGGTTCGCTGGCCCCATCTAGATCCATCCACTCTCTGACATCATCTTCCACGGTATCTTCACATCCAGGAATCTTCTTCATAAGTTCGATCAAATTAGAGGCTTCATGATCCTCTCTCTTTTCCAAAAATTCATTTCCCGAATGATCCAAAAGTTTCCTCCACGAGCGAACAAGAGTTATTGGTTCTAGATCATTCCAACATTGATTCAACCAGCCAATAACATCCAGTAAATCAATCTTTTTTAGCTTAGACAACAAGTCATAACCTTCTTCCATGCCTAATATTAAAGATGAAAGTAGCTTACGTCGATATCTTTTCTTCAAAGCTGCCAGAACGCCTTGATCCATTGGCTTTACGAGAGAAGTGACGTTAGGTGGAAGAAATATTGCCTTAATATCTTTGTCCTGTAAATACTGAGTGTCTGGATGAGTAGTGGCACTGTCCAGTAGAAGAACTGCTTTTCTTGGAAGAGTTTTTCTCCAAAAACCGCTCAACCTGGGGTACGAATTGTTCGAAAAACCACTCTTTAAAAAGTGATTCACTCATCCATGCGTTATTTTGACTCCTATACCATACAGGCAAATCAAATCCATCGCTTGTAGACTTTACATGTTTGAAACATCTAGGCTTCTTTGCTTTTCCAATCATAGCAAGCTTAAACTTGTGTTCTCCAGTTGCATTGCTACACGTGAGAATAGTGACTCGTTCTTTACTTTTCTTGTAACCTGGAGTGTACTTCTCACTTTTTAAAGCTAAACTTTTAGCTGGGAGCATGCGATAATTTAGGCCACTTTCATCACAATTATAAATCTGATCACCAGTAAGTCCTTCTTTTTCTATGAGTTCTTGAAATCTTTTCTTAAACTCACCAACAATTTCAGGGTCAGCAGATAATTTTTCACCGCAGATGCTGATTTGCTTAACACCATACCGCTGTTTCCACCTGTCTAACCATCCATTACTTGCTGTGAACGCAGGATCTCCGTCTTCTTTTAATTCTTCGTAAAACTTTAGTGCTTTTTCTTGAAGAATAGGCCCTGATATCGGCGTTCCTTTATCCCTTTGCACACGAAACCACTGATGCAAAGCCTCACTGACTTTTTCATGTACGGCACATTTCATTGTTTTTCTGTCCTTAATTGAGTCTGTACAAATTCTCTTTAAGCACCACGATTCAATCTCCGATTTTTTGTTTTTCCAACCGAGCACTGTAGAACGCCCGACATTTAACTCCAACGCAATTTTATTCGCATTTTCACCCTTTTCCAGTCTCTTCAACGCATTGAATTTCAGTTCCATTGACACCAACACTTGCTTCCTATTTTGCGATGACATGTCTCCGATTTTCTTGTTAAAACTCACAACTTCAACACTTCAATACAACTAGACGAAAGACACTTACTGTCTAGAACGACAAAACGACTAGCACAAACAAAGCGACCGATCACGTTCACTGCCAATGCTAAACTGAGCAGACAAAAAGAATATGCGGTAAACAGTTAGGAATGTTAAAGCGGCGACAGCAGGTAGGAAAACAATAGCGAGCTAGCTTCCCCCCCCCCCCCCACCACTAGCCAAGGGTAGACGAGACCGGGTCTTTGACCCGAGGCAGCCTAAAAGACGCGCTAGATTGACTCGCCTTCCCCCTCGGCCATTTCCACCGTTCTTGAGTCAACATACAAATAATGAAAGCTAATTATAAATTTGCACCCATCTGTCGAGTGTCAAGTTACCCGGACTGTAGAGTTAGCGAGGTTTTACTGTACCATTAACTGTAGAAACAAACAGACTGTCCAAGGCAATGCATTTGGTGTATATATATGTGATTGTGATGCTATCTAAAAGTGATTGGTTTCAAACAAATGCTCGGATGACAGTTTGGCGTTCTGTTGTCTCAGCTATTAGTCACTCTGTGCTATAGAGAGCACCAATGGCGCTACTTGTGAAAACTGAACATGAACTAATTCAATCAAACAGGAAACTGTCTTCACAGGACCCATTTGAGCGGACAGTCTTTTTGTTACTATATTTAAATATTCCTATAGTGCAAATACTAATCATAAAATAAACTATTACATATTACCTCCATTATGTTTTGTATTACTAGCCTTTTATGTCATAAAATCAAGTAACTTCTAAATAATAATTCTTGACATTATATATTTGTTGTCATGGTGTTCAAAAGTTTAGTAAAGCCAATTGATTAGATAATTTGTGAAAAGTATTTTGATAAAATGACTAAAGTGTAACACTGTGTTGTGACAGGTCTGATGGTGAGGATGAGATGGCCTCCCAGGAAGGTGGAGTGGGGATAATGTCTAGGACAAGAGTAGCTCGGCCCAGTGACAGACATTTAAATATCAAGAGAGCTGCTTCAATTCTAAATTCAACAGTTGATAGAAAGCCAATGAAGATTGAACCAATAGCTCCGACTAGTGGAAGCCTCCTGGATAGTATTCTGGACAGTCAAACTCTCTGGCACTCAAAACGTGCTGAGATCAAGACCAAATCTGATGGAAGTCTTCAAGTGGTTCTTCCAAGAAGTTCAAATAGCATCACAGTGAAAGAGGAAAACAAAATTGACGTGAGAAAAGCTACAGCCCCTGTAATTCAGACACCAATGTACCCGAGTGGAAAATCCAACTCTGCTACGTACAATCCCGGTAATTCAAACAGGGGTGGTCAGACACATAGTGGTGGTAGAGGAGGCATGGAGCAGTCCTATGATGGGAGAAATGCTACTTCAGCAGGTTCTGGGATGAACAGTTTAAGTGCTCCTTCCCCGTTGAGAGGCATCGCTCCTATTAGATTCCGAATGAATCTTCCACCCCGAAGGCCTAATATTCATTCATACCCAACGGATAACATTCCTCCACCACCCCCAGCAAGGTTGAGGTCACCATTAGTTGAAGTATCATTTCCAGTGACAAATTCCCCTGAATCTTCTCCTCCTAGGGATGATGATGAAATTGACATTTATAGTGATATTGAGCAAGACAACACTGCCAATAATGAGGGCGAAGAGAAGTCCTTTGGAACACTCGAACCTCCACCAGAACCTCCATTCTTGATGACAATGGAGCCTCCACCAGAGCCTCCTGCTCTTTTGATGACTCTCAATGATGATCCCAGTGATGATGAAGCTACTGGTTTAGTAATAGCAGATGAGCCGACAGGAGATGCGTATGACCCATGTGCGGCCAATTCAGATGACTCATCAAATGATGATAGACCATTGACAAAACCTCCAGGTAAGCTATTTTAGTATTGTTTAGGTTATTATAGATATATTTATTTATTTAGTTTTTTAATTAGCATAATACGTGTTGGTACATATACAGTACAAGTAAACGTCACACAACACAAATTTATTACAATATAAGCACAAAATGCACAAATATACTACAATACAAGCACAAAATGCACAAATATTATGATGATCGATTTCGGTGAACCACGCTCACCTTCCTCAGACCAGAGGGATCCCTGGTCTGAGGAAGGTGAGCGTGGTTCACCGAAATCGATCACCATAATATTTGTGCATTTTGTGCTTGTATTGTAGTATATTTGTGCATTTTGTGCTTATATTGTAATAAATTTGTGTTGTGTGACGTTTACTTGTACTGTTTATTTATTTGACCGTGATTTTCACAAAATGATTAACATTATTATTAAATTTGGAATCTATCTCTTTTACTCTTATCTGAAAAAAAATATTCTTCCTAATTGCATTCAAAATTTATAGTAGCCCTAGCCCAATTTTATTTTCTATTATAATTGCATACATAATAGAAGGTGTCCCAAAAGTCCCACCTTGTAACTTTTTAACAGAATTAAAGAAACCAATATCCTTTGGGGGATAATTATGTAATGACTAATGATGATTTTTGTGCTATATGGGAACTTAACTCCTCAACCCAAAAAATGGGGGTTTGTGAGGACAAGTCCAAAATTTCAAATGCAGACCCCCATCAAATGACACCTCATTTTAAAGGTCTTTATAAAAGAAAAACGATGCCACAAAACTAGAGGTATCTATCTCAATCCAGTACAAAACTACAGCCTGTCGAAGGCTTATTTAAAAGTTACGCTAAAAAAAAAATGGTTTTGTTGACTCATCTGTTCGAACTTTTCTTAACCTAAAATAATTAAACTTAATGTTAAAATCTTACTTCAACTTTTTCAAACCTATTCTTGCTTTAATTCTAAAAGAGTTTTTTTATTGATTTTAAATGTAATTTTTTAGGCTAAATTTTGACAGGATTTAGTTTTGGCATTGTTCTTCTTTTATAAATACCTTTAATCCTTATTACTGTACCGGGTCTTGGACCGGTACAGTTTCGTTTTTTTCGTCGTTGTCTGCCAGGCTGCCTGAGATTCGCTTTTGCCCTGCGTTTCGCGTAGTTGGTGGCCGTTGGCCCAGTTCCGTTTCGTTCCGGTTTCCAGCAGCTTCGGTCAGGTTGGCCGTCTTCTAGATTGTTCGAGTAGTTCTAGTTTCTCTGGAGCCTTCGTCTGTCAGGTTGGCCGTCATTTGTCTTTGGCTCTGCCTGCTGAGATTACTATGTTGGGCTAAGGTTCCCAAAACGTAAGTGTTCTTTTGTAATTTCTAATATTTAATCACCCTTTTGGTGAGAATATTTTGTTGCAATAATATTAATCGTTCTTACTTGTGTATTCAGAGTTTTGTTAAATTTGTGTTCTTTGTCTAGATGTTGCTCAGACTAGGTTAAAGCCATGTGCTTCCATGTTACTTTTTACCGTTAATTACCGTTAATGCTTTTTATATCTGCCTTTATTTTCAATTGTAATTCTGTATAATGTTTATTGAGCCTTTTTACAGTTGTAGTTACCGATTTACCATGTATTTTTTGTTCTTTGCCAATAACCTAGCCTAGCTGTACTCTTTGATTTTCATGTTATAACCTATTGCTCATGTATCCATAGCCTAGTTTTCAGTTTGTCATTTTTAGTTCCATATACGTAATTACGTTTTTTATAATTTGTTAAGTTGTAATTTGTTTTAAATCTGTTATCCAACATAAATTTTCATAGCCTAAAAATAGGCCTTTTATTTTCTAGTGTGCTTTAATCATGTACAATTTTGTCTGTTCCTGTTTTGTTGCCATTTCTTATATCAGTTGTTATGTGTAATATTTTGTTGTGATGGCTGGACTGTGTTTAATGGCTGTGTTTGACCTTGCAGTCCAGGGTCCTTGAGTGGGACTTTCAGCCCTCAGCCTGCCGTCCGGGGAAAGTTCAACCTCCTGCACTGCTAGCCTGGCCTGAGGACCATGTTGAAGCATAGAGTCGCCTGCTACCCGCTCTACTTCTTGGTGGTATAGGTCTTCTGTCCTCAGGTCAGTGTATTCCATTTTGTGTTTCCCGGCGGCTGAGCTGGGGGTGATTTGTGAAAAAAAAAAAAAAATAAATAAAAAAGAAATAAAAAAGAAGAATGGTGGTGGAACTATTTTATTGAGGCCTAGGCCTAAAGACTGAAAGTGACGAAACAGCCATGGGGACATTGCTAGGAATTATATATTAAAATTTAAGAAGAAAAAAAAAAAGAAAAGAAAACGTTGATATTTATTGTTATTTATTTAATTAGTTTATTTTATTGTTATATTTTTTTTAGATTTTATATTTTGTTAGGTCCCTATGGTTAAGTTATGTTATCGTTGATTATTATGTTTAGGCCTAGTGATTTAGTTATTTAGTTATTTATTTCGTGTTTTGGTATTATTGATGTCAGGGGATAATAGATGTCTTGAAGTGACTTTTTACTACGGTACCGTGTTATATTTTCTTTTAAATTGTTTAATTTTTAAATTCTTCACCAAAAGGGGATTATTGTGCTTTTAGTTTACTTTAATTCGGAGCTGCCCAGGGATTCCGGCTTACTCCCTGGCCCGGTGGAATCATGGGATGTGGGCTGAATTGCCGGTTTAAGTGTTGTGATCCAAAAGTTTTCTAAATTTTCACTTTTATTTGGGGCTTAATATTTTTCTTACGTTTTGGGGTGTCTCAGGCTAAACTGCAGATAGGCCATACACCCTGTAGTTGATTAATTGTTAAATTTTGGTATTTGTAGAGTTTGTGGTATTTATAGCGTTTGTTATTATTGTGTAGTATCTGGGTAATTTTAGTGTTTGTTATTATTTATTTAAGTGAGAATTTATATTGTGGCCTTCTGCCTATTTTTGTTGTGGCCTTCTGCCTGCCAGTTTGTTTTCTTAATAATAAAAGTAGTTTTGCTCAGCTGCCGAGTTTTATTTTTGACCCTCCAACTGCCACCCGTGATCCCATCGCTCGACTTGGTTTGAGCCATCCCCCGGTTGGCACGCTTACCAGGTCTGGTGGGGGGGGATGGGTATCATTACGCCATAAGCGCATATACGTGTAATAATTACAAAAATATTATTTTCTAAATAACGTTTCTAATTTAATCCGTCAGTGCGTTTGGGTTATGGGTGGTGGCTCATGAGAGACCCATTGTGCGACTTTTGACCCTTTTTTGGCCTGTTAATCACTACGAGACCAGTTTTTGTCTGGCACTACATTTCTGCTGTGCCGCCCAATGCCACAAGCGCATTATGCGCAGCTACTGTTGAAACAAGCGGTTTTCATTGTTCGCCGCCTCACCTCTTTGAAACTGTGTGTTTTAGTTGTTTTTATCATTACTTTAGTTTCATATACGTTAGTTATTTATTAGTTTTAAGTATCATATAAATAAACCGGACGATTTTGTGCAAGGGATACCAAATACATCGTATTCAAGTGCCATATGTATTTACTTATTCTTTTATTATATGTGTTATGTGCAGGCCTTTAATGTCTTTATCAGTTTATGTACATGTAAATTTACTCAATTATACATTTTTTATTAATAGTAATAATATTTTGAATTGATTCATATAGTGAACTATGCCTGAGGCTTACTTTCAAGTAAAAAAGTTAGCTTATTTACACATTCATATATAAGAAAAAAAGGTAAAATAAGCTAATAAAAGTTTGAAAATGTTATCATATCTTTTATTTTCCTCTACAGAACAAGAAAAATGAGCAACTAAAAAATATTATTTCTTTTTTTTTTTACAATAAATGAGCACATATTGAAAAATATGCAGACGATAAATGGTGCTTTAAGGGTTAAAATGAGGTGTCAATTAATGGGGGTTTGCATTTGAAATTTAGGACTTGCCTCCCCCCCTGCTGTTTTGGCTTTAAGAGTTATCTAATAAGCGCAAAAATCATCATTAGCCATTACATAACTCCTCCAAAGGATATTGGTTTCTTTCATTCCGTTAAAGAGTTACAGGGGGGTGGGACTTTTGAGACACCTTGTATATAAATTAGGATATTTATTATTTCTAATCAATTCATTTAGTATATGGAAGAGATAAGACATCAGCAAACTTACCTTAGAAGACAAGTTCACTGACACCAGAGTAGTAGTAACATACACAATATAAACACATAATCTCACAAATTTTCAATGTCACTGGCATTTTCTTTAGGTGAGTAGAGAGAGAGAGAGACTGACATGGTTTCCACTATTGCTGGGTTGGTGGCTGTGGTGGGGTTATTTTATTTTGTGTATGTTACTAGTACTCTGGTGTTAGTGAACTTGTCTTCTACGGTAAGTTTGCTGATGTCCTATCTCTCCAATATACTAATTCCTGGCCTAGTGCCCTTTAACGTAACCTAAAATAATTCATTTTAGATGCCTCTAACATCATCTAGCTAAAAACCTTAGTTATTACCACTGTATGTGTATGGTTGGGTGGGTGGGTTGGTCATAATTAATGAATACATTTATTTCGGCAATATTCAAATTACGTAACTTAGGCATTAATTCACTCCGAGAGTTTTAACTTCTCAGGATAATACATGTTTCACTCTCTCATATGGCCGTTGAGGGTTAAAACAGATCAACATGAACAGTTGTATTGATTTACATTGTTGTTTAACCCTTTGATTAGTGAGTTTTACAATATGCTATCTTCAAATGTGAGTTTTTATATTTACTTTATAGTTTTTTTATTAAATTTTTAAAAATCAGATGTACTAAAGTAAATTATTGTGTGTAGTACCTATTAGTTTTACTTTCTTTTAAATATAGTTTTTTATATGTTATCATTTAGCAAAATATTCTAAGCTTGACATTAAAGCCAAGCCATCACTAAGTCCAAAAATTAAATCTAAAAGGTTGTGTTAGGTAATGAAGAGAAATGAGAATTAGAAAAAGAATTCTTTATTAGATATTTTTTGAGAATTGAGAAAGAATTGAATAAGTCATTTAGTTTTTTAGTTATGAGGCAAGGAATTCTGCTTCAGTTTAGAATGGCCTTTTTTGTTACTTGTGTTAGTGGTTTTCCAAGACGGTGTAGGACGTCATCCTTCGGGTCGTGTAGTAGATGGTTATAGTATTGCGCACCTATGTGACAAGTTTGATTTTAATAATGAGCAAACTTAATATTAGTTAACTTGTAAGGTATGTGTTACTTATTATTTCAAATAAAAGTGTTTAGTTTCTTTCTGTAGCTTTTTTGTGTTTTTGTATGTAATCTAATAGGCTTATACTTATTTTCTGTACAAATAGCTATATAATATTAAGGAATCAATTTATCTAATTTATTACTTAAGTATACCATTTGATCGAAAATAAAGTCTCAAGTCATTATTTCAAGGCTCATAAATGTTTTCATGTTTAACATGAATGTAATGTAAATTGTTTTATATGTAATTCTCAATACATACCATTAACGTTCCCTATTATTACCATGTGTTTCAATGTATTCACTCCTTAGCAAATTCTTATATTCATTAAAAATCCCCTACCGAAATAGAAGAGGAAAGTAATATCCTTTCTGATCCTGCCCAAAATCTACAAATCTCCTCCTGTCCATCCCTAGAATAAAGTTAGTTTGAATTTGAATCAACTGCCATGTTGCACTACCATGTGATTCAGTTTTAAACCTCCAACGTTTTACCATTATAATTTTCTTTTAAAAAGATCTTTGATATCTAGTTTCATATCAACTTGGGATTACATTTTTATATTGAATTTACTATACAATAAGGAGTGTCTGGGATAGTGGAAAATGTTGGTAGCAACAAAAAGTCCAGTTGTGTACTCTTCTAAGATACTTGGAAGTTTGGTTTTATATTTGAAGCCTGTTAAATGTAATTATGGGTTGTCTATACATCTGACTCATCTGGTAAATATATTAAGCACAATTTGAAAATATTTCTTTTTCTGTACAGCGTAAGATATTTTAGAGAACCAGCATCTAAGTAATGAAAAACTGCAATTTGCCGTAATTTATGTTGTCTTGAATAATTTAAACTATACTTTGTTACAGATGTACCTATTGGTCTGGGAAATCCAGAATTGGTGGCAAATTACTCTTCAGATTCTGCAACTGAAGCTTCGTCGTACAATCCCGAACTGCCTACTTATCAGGGCACACCAATCATTGGTCCTCTACCACGACCACCATCACATAACTCTTCAGAAGCTGAAGACAATGACGAAGAGTGTCCAAATTTTTCAATGTATTCAGCAGCAAGCATGAGCCTTGCCCATCGAGGAAAACCAGCCCCAGTCATGGATTTGGATATACCAATCCCTCCTCCAGTTAAAGAAAAGGATGACCTGACAGATAGTAATATCCCGTTACCTGATACTCCTAAATCAAATAAAGATGAAAATAGTCTTGACATCCCAATTCCGACAAATGATAGAATAAAATCACCAGATCACTCCGACCAAATGTCTGACAGTTCGGAAAACCAAAAAGACGTTGATAAAAAAACTAATATTGACAAATGTGATAAATCTGAAGTCGATATGGAGAGAAACGTTAAGAGAAGAAATCTTAGTGATAATGAACTTGATGAAGATGATGATCCTGATGATGAAGAGGATGATGATGATGATGATGAAGAAGAAGAAGAAGAAGAAGAAGAAGAAGAAGAAGAAGATGGCAAAGAAAATAATGGCAGCGAAAATTGTGTTAATGATGGTAATGAAAGTGATTGTAATAACAGTGTGGAAGGAGAAGAGCAGGACAAATCAGTAAAGTCTGTTGTAAGCAAAGTAAAAGGGTTTTCAGAAACCGCAGATGATGAATGTAGTACTCAAGGTGATGTATTAGATTTAGCAATTGAACCTGAATCTAACTTAGACAACAACGTTCATCATGATGAAACTGAAGAACAAATCGGGAAATGCTTAGCAAAATGTTCGATCGATGAAGAAGTTGATAGAAATGTAGATGGCGGTGATAAATCTGATGGATTGGTAGATATAACTGATGAAGAAATGAGCGTTTATGACTGTCAAGATAATGTAGATGACATAGGTAAGCTTGATGACCCTACTTTAGAATCAGCTGAAAACAATCAAAACTGTGATAAATCTTTATATTCGGATGATGACAATAGTTTAGTAGGTGGTGCAACATCTGCTGTTTCTGGAGGAACATTAAACAATTCCGACAATGTGCAGCCACCAACTCTTCCTGGCCTAGAAGGGCTTGAAACTGAAACAATATCGGAATCTGAAGATGTAAATTTTGATGAATTGCCATTAGAAGGGAGTGAGCTACCAGAAACAGTGATTGATGAAGAAGAGCATAGTTCTACTAGAAAAAAGAAAAAGAAAAAAAATCGTAAAACAAGTCATACAGATGAAGATGGTGGACCTAAATGTAACAATGAACCCCTTGAATTTGAAGAAGGAGAAATTGTGGAAGATAAACCAAAACAGTTGGCAAAAAAGGATAAGAAAATTAAATCTAAACCCGAAAATAATGTAGTTAAGGGAGATGAAAATAATAGCAATAAGCCTAATGTTCCTGAAAAAGAAGCAACTGAAAAAAAGTCAAAGAAGAAAAAAGATAAGAGTGCAGCAGCTAAAGATAAAAATGACAAGCACAAAGAAATTAAGGAAAAAACTTTAAAACCTGGACAAGCAGATGAAAACATATCATGGAAAAAACTTTCTAAAAGTACAAAAGATCGTAATTATAGAGATGGTAAAGAAAAAGATGATAAAGATCTAGAAAACAAAGACGAAGGCACTTCGAAGAAAGATAAACGCAGTAGAGAAAAAAGAAAAGAATTAGAACGCTATAATGTAAGGCGTTTAATTAGTGAAAAACCAAAGCGACCTAAAAAAGATGAATTTGGTAGAGACATTTCTCCATCTAAATCAGGTTCTTCTTTGTCCCCCTATAGACCTCCACGATACAGATCACCTTTAAGAACAAGGAATAGAAGTCGCACTAGAAGTAGATCATGGAAATCAAGGAGTAGGTCTAGGGGAAGGAGGAGAAGAAGTAGGTCCCGAGATAGAGTAAGGTCTAGGGATAGGTCTAGAAAAGCCAGGTCTAGAGATCGATCTAGAAGGAGCAGGTCAAAGAATAAAGTTTCAAGTCGGTCTCGTGACAGAAGAAGGACGAGAACTCCAGAAAGAGAAGATAGGGTGCGAAATAATAGAAGTTTAAGTAAATCAAGAAGAAGATCAAGAACGCCATCATTTTATTCCCGAAGGTACCATTCCTACAGTAGATCATGGAGTCCATCATGGTCACGATCCTCCATATCAAGATCAAGATCTCCTCGAATCAGACGAAGATCAAGGTCAAATCATTCACGGTCTAAATCAAAATCATGGACAAGGGAGCAGAATATAACATCTGTAAGGAGGAAACGACCAAAAGATCCTCCTAAAAATTTAACTGTGATAGTCACAAACAAAGAAGCGTTAAAGAAAAAAGAAAAAAAGAAAATATCCAAGAAAAAAGACGAACTGAGAAAAAAGAAGTACAATCAATCACCTGCACCATCAAAAGAAGTATTTACATCAGGTGATAATATTCTTGTGAGTGTAAATTTTAAAAATGCAAATAAAACACCTGAACTGATTCCTGCAAGTACTCCTTTGTTAAGAGAAAGTTCAAAACGGAAGCGGGATGATGGAGATACTTCAGTAAAGAAGAAAAAATCAACAAGTTCTAAGAAAACACCAGGAGCAAAGAAAAGTAACCGCTTGGCCAAAATAAATGAAGCTGCTCGAAATGCTAAACCTGTAGCTATAATAGACTTGGATTTATCTCCTTTTAGGGAAGTAGATTTATCGCCTAAGGAAGTAATTGTTTTAAGTGATAGTGGAGATGAGGGAGAAAAGAAACGTCCAGAAATGCAAGATGAAATGGATCAATTGAGTCATAGTGGAATAAATCAAAGCATGTTATCTCTTGTATCAAATGATCATAAGCAGAAAACAGCAATGTCTCAGCCAGAGTCTCCACTTTCAACCAGTTTTATACTCAACAGTTCAGGACCTAAAACCCCTCCAGAACCACACATTAAATTTTCAATTTCAACTAAACCATCTCAAGTGAGAATGTTAAGCAATCCTTTAATGGAAGCTGATGAGGAATTACATGATGATGAAAATATTGAAGATGTTAACGAAATACTCCATAAAGGTCCAAACACCCCTCCAGAACCTCCACCCGATTTAAACACGCCTGCATCTCCACCTACAACTCCATACGATCCTTTTGACCCAACAAAGTCAAGATCTCCTAGTCCCCAACCCAGGGGCAGTGATGTAAGTTCTCAACACAACACTTCAAGGGAAGAAAAATTAGATAATATACAAAATGAAAATGATGAGTCAACTCACTTATTAGCTGAGCCGAAAATATCATCACCAGTAAAAGAATTTGAAGATTTGAAAAAAACTCCCGAACCGGCTAAAGTTCACTCAACTCCAAAATCTGACCCCATATTTCCAGATCTTTCACCCAAAATGTCACCTACGGCTGGACTTTCAGAAACAAACAAACTACCTGAAGATAGCTTGATGAAACCTATTCAAAAAATATTAGCAAATGCCAATAAGCTTGATGTAGCTGTTCATAAGTCTCCAGAAAAACTTGTTACGGTAGTTATCAGTCAGCAGCAAGTGAAAAGTGCCAACCAAACCCCAAAGCAAACAGTTCAGCCGCTAAAACCAATCACACCGAACAAACATCAAACACCAAAGGGAAATACAAAACACCAGTTGTTCAGCAGTTCATTGATGAAGCAAGTTCCCATATTGGGAGCTCTATCACTCCTACCTGGTCCCCCAGTCTACAGTAATGTGGGCTTGAACAGCGCAAGCAAAATAACTAGTGGACGCACACAACAGAATGGTGATCATTTTGATGATATGGACATAGACCCCAGTTCTCCTTACTCTCCTGGTTCTAGTGAAGGGGATGATCTCTTTGAGCCACCCATGGCAACCCCTCCAAGGGCTTCTTCAAAGCCAATCACTAAAGCAAAACCTACTTCTAGCAATAAATTTGATTCTTTGTTTGGGTCTTCACCTGCCAAACCACGCCATGGCAAACATTTGTCAAAGACACCTAAAAAGGGGATGAAACCTAAGTCAAAAGGTAAGCAATGTTTGTAAATAATCTTGTTTGGTATATTTGTGTAGAAAGTACAACAGTGAATGAATTCAGTAAACTTATCATCTGAATGATAGATTATTTAAAAAATCTGTATGTGCAAAAAATCTTTTCCAATTCTATCTCTCTTCCCATCACCCATGTCTCCACTCCATATTCAGCAATGCAGGTTCAGAATATCTTTTTTTCTAAATGTGTGTAAGACATATTTTGTACCTATATATGGTGTTTCTTAATCAAGTGAGCCAAAAATGTTGCAGTAGTATTTCCTTCTTGGTGCATTTAATTCTTCTGAGAATCCCTCCTGTCTGAGGAAGGTAACTGCAGTTTGCCGAAACAATCACTATAATATTTGTATATTCTGTACTTAAATTGTAATACATTTGTGTTGTTTGACGTTCACTTGTTTAGAAATATGCCACTATCTCAGTATATATACAGTATACATACATTTCTATACAAGTGAACGTCAAACAACACAAATGTATTATAATTTAATTACAGAATGTACTAACAAATAATATTCTATCTAAGAAACTAAATAGTATTTCACCAGGCACTTAAACATTTCACAATATGCACAGTTAAAGAAATCAAATAGTTTCATTTTGACTACCTACATATATCCGTAGATTTATAATATTGTACCATATGATTTCCCACTATAGTGAATGTTATTGTACACTACAGTCCAATGTAGTATTAATTACATTTTTGGAAAGTATTGTACGTTTTTGTAAATCACATCTAATAGTATGTAACTATTTCAAACACTTATCGACAAGCTAGGTAGGCCAGATTCATAACAACTTTTAACCCTTCACATGCGGTAAACGAATATATACCTAGCCTCTATTTTGCCTCAAATGCGGTTAGCGAACATATCTGTCGATATTGTAAATTATAGTTCATAAAACTTCCGCTGGAGTGCAGCATCAACTTAGACATGTCTTTGGACAACTCCCTCAGCTTATCAAAAACATAAATCTGCTATGAATGAAAAGGGGCGGGGCAGCCAAACCAGAGTGTGCATAGGCGCAGCTCCGTCTCCTGCCTTTGCACACAGGTAAAATGAAAATATCCTTGGTCTGTCGCTCCACCTAACCACATTGTTTTCAACGCTTATTGTTCTTTTTCTCTGTTTTCTAGTTTTCAGTTATTTTGTTGTAGTTATTATTAACATCATAAATAAAAGATACTGTTAAAAGTAGTGATGAGTCGGTTCTGGTTCGGTTCTTTACTGAAATCAGTTCCCGGTTCTGGGTTCTGAGTACTTTTTGAGAAAGTCTCAGAAAATTGTTCTTATATTATGCCAGTGAATCAACAAATGGAATCTATCAGTAAAAACATTGCATAGTATTTTGGCGATTTCTCCAATATGAAGTATAATACACCATAAAAATCTATAAAATGACCTACAATATTTCCAATAACTAGAGAACTGGAAAAATTTTATTTATTCTTAGACTATGATAACACTTTTTGCACAAAAAAAGTATTTACTTTAAATTAAAAAATATATACAATTTAGTTAAATTGACCATAATGCTCAAATTAGTGTGCAATTGAAATTTACCTTGAGGAAATTACAAAACTTATAAGCCTAGAGAAAATTGAAAAATAACCTGCCATTTTAGGTCTGGTTTAGTAATAAAATGTATTCAAAAACAAATCATACAATTAATTGAAATTTCCACAGCTAAATTTAAGAGATTGATGTAATTGTAGTAGGTCAAAAATAAACAGCAGAAACAAATAATAATATAATTAATTTAAAAAAATTATTTTGATTAATTATTGAAACAACAAAATATTTTTATTAAGTATTGGTTCTTTTCTCAATTGGTGATAATATTGAGTTAAAAAATTATAAATTCTACTCACATTCATAAAAAAACTATACAGCCAATAGTACCATAAATGTTTTTAGAAATTACAGTATACATTTTGTTTTAAATTTAAGAAATAATAAACTATTTTGGGTCATTAAATGTTAAGTCAATGCAATTTAAAACATTAATTCTGTAAATATTAATCCAATTTAAGACTTTGTAAATAAAAAAATTATAAATAAAATTAACTATTTTTAAATAAAAATGCCAAAGACTCATTTTGTTTAGTTTTGATACAATATTAATCTTAAACATTTATTTTTCAATACAAGTCTAAATAAATAAACTCTAATATCTTAAGTTCATCATAAAAACCTTTTATTTTTCAAAATACACAGTAAAACTAGAAGCATAATTAATCTCAGAATGTTAGATGAGTTGTAAACAGAATGGAATGTTTCCAGGTGTTTTTTATCAGGCAGGAAGTGATAAGAAAAGGTCAAGATATAAACTAGGATGGAGTAAAGGATAACTGGACTCTGGACTCTTAAACAAAATCAATGGCTTTAATTCACTGCTGTGAATTCCTATTCATTAATGTTATCTGTCTCTTTTCAGGTGCTGATAAGAAAGTGGCCAGACTATGGGGGAATATTTTCTAACTTAGATATTTTGTATATTTTCTGACTTAGATATTTTGTTTATTTCATAGACAAATCAGTACTGATAAGGAAGTGGCCTTCTAGGGGTAGATATTTTCTGACAAATATATTGTTTATCTTGTGGAAGATGTAGTTGATTGTTCTGTTTATCAGCACTTTTCACACCTGAAACATTTCGGTTCCGTGTTACTTCCGACAGTGGTAGTTCCGACCCATTGTTATCCCACCAACATTCGTGTCACTTACAACCCATCAAATAGCATACCGTGCCTTTTCCGACCCATTGTTCCACAATCTTAACATCGATTTTTTTTACGATCACAGTATTTTCGCAATACACATAGTGCATATGGGAGAAACTAACCTAACCTAACCCCATCACCCTCCGTATTTAGCCCGGAATTTCCAAGTATAGGTGAATAACATGGGTATTCAAAACCAGGGTCGGAAGTGACACGGTGGTAGATTGGTAAGGTTGGAAATGACACGGGTCGGAACTGCCACGGTCGGAAGTAGCACGCCACCAACATTTCTGATATGAAAGTTATCTCCCCACTTTTCTTTTCTAGAACCTGCAGAACCTTTTTCAGGTTCTTTTGTCAGCAACTGATAGAACTGAGGACCGACTTTAGGGACTGAAACATCCTAGTTAAAAGTTTGAACTAAAATATTGAAAACTTTTTATATTTGTACTTTTTATTATAATTGTACATCTACAGTAAAATAGCGTTAAAAATTATAATTTTAACTTAAAATATAAATTTATATATTTTTTATGTTTCTAAAGCTTTTAAAAAATTAACTTTACATTTCATTAAAATTATTATTTTTACATAATTATGTGTTACTTTAAAATAGAATAAAATAATTTCCGCGTGCGAAGGGTTATTCAAGTTATGACTTATGATGACTCCAATCTTCATATTGTGGAGAATACAGTCGTCGTAAGACGTAACCTTAAATGAGAAAATAAAATGTAAATCTTTTGTTGATGAAATGAGCAACAAGAATTAGCCATTTCTTCATTTTAAGTACTTAAAAAAGCCTATAAACCACATAGCTTTGATGCTTTGTTAAAAATCTGTTTGTTATTGACAATATTTTGAAAATTTTATTTTAGGCATATTAAAGAGAGTTATAATATTGTTTAAACGCTTTATTTGATAATAAATTAGAACTTTTTGGTGTTTTGTCTCTGATTAAAATTTCAGTAAAAAGAAATAAGTTCAATATTTAAAATTTATTTCATTTTATAATATGATAGCTAAATTGCTATTTTAATATTTATTGACAGTTTATTAAAATTTAGTTACTATAATATGTGTATAAATATGTTACAGGCAGTAAAAAGGAAGAGATTAAGGTAAAGTTAGACGAAGATCAGTTAAAGATACTGGATGAACTTCCTAGCTCAGCCGTGGAAATGCAGGTGAAGGATAAGGTAAAGCAATGGTTCCATAGTTTTTATCTGTTAAGTCCATCTAGTCCTTGTATAAACATTGATGAACATCTGGTTATATTGTACTTGGCTTTCCTTATCGCAACTAGTTGGTTTATTGTCCTTTTCATATTTTCTTTCGGGATTTCATTCGCTTTGTTGCATGCTGTATATTGTTATCTGCATGTATATATTGTTTTTAGATTAGGTGTTATCAGACCACTTGCAAATGGTCTGTAATATTTGTA
Source organism: Stictocephala bisonia (assembly GCA_035578905.1). Taxonomy (NCBI): domain Eukaryota; kingdom Metazoa; phylum Arthropoda; class Insecta; order Hemiptera; family Membracidae; genus Stictocephala; species Stictocephala bisonia. The sequence continues at coordinate 1,234,521 of JAQJVL010000003.1, forward strand.
GATATCATGAACATAAGTTTCAGCTATTCTCCAACAGTTTGGATACCATAAGGGGTCTCTTGAATTCACAGTCTGTGGAAAGTTTTTCTAATTTCAGTTATTTGACAGCAATAATGTTTAAAACTTTTTTTTGTTTAGTCATTAAAAAACTGTAGTATCTTAAAACTGTAACTAAATGGCGTAAAGATAGATAACACAGTTCATACACCTGGAGTTCATCATTTTTAAATGCAGTAAGTCCTGTTAATGTATATACAGTTTACCTACAACTAGTCATAGATGAAATGAAACCAACATGGATAAATTCAGAATCCATAAGCTATATTACACCTTTAAAAAATATTCAATATGTTTTACTTTGGCATTAAAAGGGTTAACTTTATCCAGTAAATTTCTTTATTTTTCAAATTACATTAAATGTTATGAAGTATAACCATGATATAAATGTCAGTGGATTGTTGTAAAAACAATTGGTAAAATATAGGTGTTGTTATAAGACCAAATGTGTTGTTACCATACTTGTGCATGCCTCAGGGCGTCCAGAGAGCCTCCTACCTCTTTTCTATTGTTTCTACAGTAGTCTTAAAGACTTGTAACTTTTTAATTTTAATTTAAAATCACTGATAATGATTAATTATAATAGTAAAGCTAGGTTATTTTTAATAGTTACTGTCATGAAATATAACAGTCTTTATTTTGGAAACTATACAAATTTGTTTTTTTACAAGTGCTCCTTGTTACACTAAATAATTTAACTTATGTCCTTTTGGTACTTTTTAAAAGAATTTTTAGTGAGTCAAAGTCCCTATATACAGAGAAATGTAGGGAAAATGGGTATTTTATAACTTTCATTTTGAGAACTTTTATATTGTTGAACAGTATTTTGAGTCTTTTAATGTAATTTTGGAATACCTGTATGTTCCGAGGTGTCTTAAAGCCCATTCTCACAATGCGCGATTCTTTGAGTGGAAGATGACCTTGTTCAGACGCTGAGTTTCGCATTGAAAGAACAATATCTCTGCGGTTTTGCGAGCTAGTGGTCCCTTTCCCATGGTAAATCATTACACATCAAAGGCTTTTGGCTTGGTTCGTGCTACTCTTTTAACAGCCTGCCAGTTGCCGATCAGAACGTTGCATGTATTGAGTTTACTTTTGCTGTTTTTCAGATGCAAAATATGTTATATAGGCGTCTTAAACAAAATAATTGTCGACACTCATTCCATGATAATAGGGCATATTTGATCAGATAGAAAAGATTTTTATTTTGTAAAGTTGACAATTTTTATTTGTCATATTATTTGTAGGGCTTTTATATGAATATATTCTTGCTCTTCTAGTAATATTTTTGTTTTATGATTTTTTTATTACTTTTTAAATAATTTAGAGTTAAATTTTCTTGTTATAACAAAATATTCTTAACATTTCTTTGTCAAGTATTACTATTACTTCCATACTGATCTTGGGATTCTTGTTGGAAGAAAGCCTACATTCCTATAATCTCGAGTTCATACTGACTTAGCCTTTTATCCACGAGCCGTAAGATCCTAACGCGACACTCCACATCGTAAGAACAGTTGACCAACATAGGCTCGCTAAAACAGTGACGACTCACCCATCTCTCCAAAAGATCAATGTTGCCTTCGACTTGGCAAATTAGGGATGGACAAGAGGAGATTTTTAGCTTCGGGAGGGAAATTGATTTCCTCCCGAATTTCGGGAGGGAATTTTCTCCAGCTAGCATTAATTTTCAAACTTAGTAGATACAACAAATAAACCAAATCATTTTATAGTAATAATAATTTATTTATTGGTACGTGATCTAGTAAGAAATTGAACCATTACTGTTAAGGCACATTTACGTACTTCTTATTTTAAATAATCTTTATTATTTGCCTGCTATCTACAAAACAGAAAATAAATTCAAACAAGTTTAGACTAAACAATAAAAGAGTTCCCACTTATTAAACATAACAAGCTTATCTGATATAATTCTTAATAAATATTTTAGAGATAACTGTAATAAAATTGTATCAAGTGAAATATAAGAATGGTAGTTACTTATTACATGCCAAATTAAATTAAAATCACCATAAAAACTAGACATTGATGAATTCTTCAATTAATTAACAACTACATTATAACTAGGAACTGAAATTACACACAGTCAGCATCTTGGCAGTCCCTGCCTTATTCCCCCAAATCCTCAAGGATAAACGTTGTAATTATTACTGAGAAATGTGCATTTGTTTGATTTTATTTATATAACTGCCACTGATGCGTTCGCTGTGGTCATAAGAAAGCAATCTCTGTTTCTTCTCTGTGACTGTCAACTAACCACACAGATGGCTGATCTGGTAGTTACAAGTTCCTATCACAGTAGCGAAGCTTTTAGGCAAAAACTTAAGTGAATCATCCAACCTAAGTGATTCTACGATTCAGGCGTCATCACCAAACGCAGTCGGTTGCTTTCAAAATTGCCTCCTCTCAACAAAAAATAGATTTTGTATATGCTATGAAAAGTGGATCTGTGGTTATTTTATCAAGTAATAACCTTGTTACAATTAACCGGAAATAAGCTGAGAATTATGTAATCAAATTTGAAAAATCTGGATGCCAAAATAGTTCAGTAGATCGATAGTAATAATTGTGCTCCTAAATCTAAATAAATTTTAAAGTCGTTTAGGATCAATTATTTAAATATAGATTATGATCGGTAATGAAATGTGTGCAACTCGAAACCACTTAGATATATGAAAAAAGATAAATCATTTCCTCACCAGCAATTTACGATGTATTAGAGTGAAAACCGTTTACGTAATCAGTAAATAATGTAGGCCTAGCCAGGCGGGATGCAATCTGAAATATCAGCCAAGTGTCAATTGGTGATACAACGAAGATATTGTGTGGTTGATTTATGAATTATAAACGAGAAGTACGATAATGCTTCGGTTCAATAAAAATTATTAATTATGTTCTGTATTATAATCAGAAAAGATTTGGAATTGAATTGTTTTGCTCTTAACATCGACAGAGTAGTAACAGTTATGAGCAGGGAACCGGTCAGTGAGTTTACAAATCAAAATTATTGTATCGTACCACATTTTACACTCCATCTGTGTTACTTTCTAACCTAGTCAGGTCTAACCTTCTAATCGTACAACAGTATGACAGAAAAAATTTTCGTATCCTTGCAAATGTTGCGTGCAGATTTGCCGATCTAAAGTGTTAATAAACAACTAATTAACTGACATTCACCACGGATAAATCTATTTTTTATTCAATTGAAAATAAATAAATACTGTTATATCTCATGATGCCATCTCAATATTTTGTATAATATGATACGATATATTCTTCTGTTAAATCATTGGATGATTAGTTACCTCAGGGAAATATACGATAATTTCAGTTCCGACGCGATCTGAACGGTTCATTGTACATACAACATAAGCAAGATGGACTTTTGCCATGGGAAGGGAAGTTTTGTTCTTTACAGTGATCCGGATCAATCGGTTCTGGACAGTAAAGTGACCTGTTCACAGTAGCAGTTTGATTAAATGATTTTACGTTACTGACGCGAACGAACATTGGAATATAAGCTCTTTCAGTTTTCGTTCATTCTCATTTGGGTCTTGGTCAGCGGTTCTATCCTAAACCAGATTTGTTTGGTTGGATCATCGAATCTCGGAGTCGGTAACGGGTTTGACCTTAAAAGATCTCATTGAGCATCATGATTCGGATATCTCTCTCACTTGTCAAATGATCGCACTATGTATTTAATAAATACTAAATGCATAAGCTCTAATATACTAGTCGACTTGCTTACTCATCAAGTTTATGTAACATTAAAACAAAGATCATGCAATGTATTAATTGTCAGACACTGCTCATAGTAATAGTGTCAATTTTTTTATACCCCATCAATGTACAGCCGTTTTCATGGTAAATTTCCATACATCCAAAATAAAATTCCAATCCTGGTCTGTCACTTTCCAACTTGACATTATGTACTCTTGTAAATTAATATGATTTTATGGTAAAAGCAGTGGGGGAGTGTGCGTTAATCGTTATTAGAGTGTATTAAAGGGTGCATTTGCATATGGAGGGAGATTGACTTATTGCTTTCATCTCGAACCTTCATTGCAAGTCATTTGTAAACCACTGTCAACCAGGTTCACTTTTTCATATTCACAGTCTTCCTGCTGCAGTGTTACCAATTAATAAATATTAAATTATGATAAGAGAGAAATCGGCATACATAATGTTGAAGAATGTTGACCACTAATAGGCGTAATAAAATAGTGACCTTAAACACTGCCATGGTTCATGTGAATGCGCAGGCGGGTGGGTTCACTATATCTGTTTCTTGTAAATATTTAAACTGTTGACATTACATAACACTTCCACATATTATAAATTGGTATCATTAGATTTATAATATATGAATAAATAAGACAGATTTTGTGAAAAGAAATTATATGTATGTCATAGTTCCAAAGTCTTGCCATAAAGGCCAAAATGGTCATAAAAAAGTGTGTGATCAAACTATTTATTTTTTAACTGTTGCAACTATTGTTCTGCACGTTAAGAAAATGGGCATACCAGTTTATGTAAGTAAAATATGCATGTTGGCAGTGTAAATGATAACAAAGTAACACTGTGAAGGAACACCATACCTGGACTCAATAAGAAACTGTTCTATATTGGCATTTGATTGATAATTAACAAAAGTGATAAAATGTAAAGATTCTCACATGATTTGTGTTTGATATTCGTTGATATGTGCTTACAATTATCCAATCCTAATAAAACTATGTCTTTACATCTATCCCTGTCCCAGCCTTTTCATACATGATCTTGAATGTACTCTAGTCCAGGTATAAATGTTTTAATGCCAATTAATAATGGTGGCTGTTTTTAATCACCAAGTCAATAAATTTAAGTAATAGTTTCCTCGCCAAAATTATATTAACAAAGGCAGAATGATTTGTTAAAATAATTACAAGTGCTTTAACATTTTGTTATTGTTAGTTTAATTTAGGCCTATAGAGTTATCAATTATTTATTTATTTATAAATAAACATTTATTTTTAAATGTTCATGGTTATACAAGGGCTAAGTTGGACTTTTTTTAATTTTTAACTTTCTCACATAAATATTTTTAATGTTTAATATAACACTGTTGTCCCATATGTTTAAATTTAATCACAACAATACTGTAAGTTGAGTTTTTATGTGCTATTGATAGAATCTTGTAATTTGGAATTTATTCATAGATTTACAAATTAAGAATTGCAGTCTATTGTTGTTTGATAAATATCTGCATCTACATTAAGTAAAGTAAACTAAAAATTATTTTTAAAATATTAGAGCCTTTATTTTAATAATTTAACCTGAATAGTCTACTGAATTTAATTTTTAATGAAGTGTTGATTGGTCATCATTTATATATACAGTAAACTCCCGATTATCAACTGGCGCAATTACCGTGGATAATCTGCAAAATTGCAGACAATAATGGTAACATGTGATATGTCTAAGAAATGGTCATAGGTACAGCTGGCGTCAGCTTACCTGGCATTTGACCGATCGATACAATTTCTGTACTAGCCTACACAAGTAAGATTGTCTGCCGTCATGCTGGTTGCATCAACGGTCCTGACGACCCCCGTGAATGCGCTCTAGTAGATTAAATACGAAATGCTTGCCTGTAAGTCAAGTGGATATTCTACATCCATTAATATTTTGTTAGACTATAAATACTTTTTATAAAATTTGTGTAGTAAAATCTACAGTAATGGTATAATAATGTGCTTACCTGTCTTCTCAAAAACAATAATCTTGACCAGATCAACGAAGATTGAACTCGCCAAGCAGCAAAGTTATTTAGAATTAGCCACTTCATTAATAACTTAATTATTAAATAAATAATTTAGTAAATAACACAGATGCACTCAAAAAATATTTATAGTAAATAAATACACTTTTTATAGCGTAGTAAAAATTTTTAACATGTCATGCAATTGACAACATAATGTAACTATAATATATGAAATGTATTAAAATTCTAAAACTAAACAACAAATGGTCATTTACCCCACATTCAAATACATATATTTCTAACATTTATATAGCCACAATCACACTGCTTTCCTGTCCTGCTATTTAATCTTCCCAGCGACTCATCATGAACTCATCCACAGAATAGAAAGCTTTAGACACCAAGAGGTGTCTTAAGTCGAGTTTGAATTGAGTTTGGTTATTAATTGGAAATCCTTCAGGGAGCTTGTTAATTAGTCTGACACCAACCTGATGTGGCATGTGGTCTGATAGTGCTAATCTGTGTTGCTGTGTTTGGAGTTAGTCCCTGCCTCTAGTGTAGTATTGGTGAACGTTTTTGCCACGAATCAAGGAAGAACGTGATCTGCAGTATAGTATCACCAGTACATATAAAGGCAAGATAAAGTCAACAATTTTAACTCCCTAAAAGAATTCCGGCACAACTCTCTGTGGTTCAATTTAGCAATTCTGACAGCCTTTTTTTTAAGTTTAAAAACTCTTTCAATTTTGCTTTTTGCACAACCTCCCCAAAGTCTCACTCCGTATGCTAGATGTGAATACACCATGCCATAGTAGGCCGTGATTAAGACATTAGGCGCACAGAACTTTGCAAGTTTGCGCAATGCATATGCCTGAAGCAACTTTACCACAAACGTGGTGAATATGGTAGTCCTGTCAGTCCCCTATCAATGAACATTCCAAGGAATTTTGTAGAATTTACCACCTCTATAAAAGAGTGTCACCCACGAAGACATGAGGTTGAGAATGGAGTTCCTGCTGTCGGACACAAAAACTGATTATGTTGGATTTGGTTTGATTTGATTTTAGATTCAGTTCACTGAAATGTTGAATGCAAGGAACTTAGCTCTATAAAAGCTGTGATTTCTAATTCTTTTGATGATTTTTCTTTAATACAGAGAGTTGTATCATCGGCATATTGAATCGATCCTCCATTCTGGATTACTGTATTCAATCGATACAGGGGATCGAATCCTGGGGAACTCCATGAGTCATTCTATTTTTATTTGAAGTTACATTTGAAATCTGTACACAGTGGTTCCGATCTTTAAGATATGAAGTTAGCCAGCGGTGTGATAAACCTCTAACTCCAGATTTTTCTAAAAGGTGCAACAGTGTCTCATGATGCAAACAATCAAATGCTTTGGAGAGGTCAAGAAAAATACTAAGCACTTGTTCTTTACCCTCCAAGCCATCGTAAACGGTGTCTAAAAGTTTATTGATTGCAACAATTGTGGATCTTTCCTTTCTGAATCCAAATTGCTCTGGATTCAATAAATTGTGACTCTACCTGAAGCTTGAAAGTCTTATCATGTAAGGTCCTTTCGTAAATCTTACTAAAGACAAGAAGAATTGAAATGAGACAATAATTGCTCCTGAGTAAAGGATCCTCTTTTTTGTGAATTGGAATAACGTTTGTTGTCTTCAAAAGTAACGGAAAAGTCCTGATTCAAATGAAAAATTTATCAACTTTGTGAGTGGCTTCAGCAAGTGCTGGCAGCACTCTTTTAAAAGCCATACAGACAACCCATTGGCATCAGAAGTTTTTTTTTTTTTTTGGCGTAGTCTGAATGGCACTAGCCACCTCCTCATATACCGGGGTCAAGGCCATAGATGCAACTGGTTCTCCAATATAGTTTATGAATTGGGGTTTATTAAACATTGTGTCCTGTGAAGCTACAGTGGAAAGGAATTTGTTAAATTCTTTTGCTACAGTTAATTTATCTTGAACTATTTCTTCACCAATTTTTATTTCAATCGGTTTGAATTAATTGAATAATTTTGACTGTTGTGCTGATGAGTTGATAATTTTCCAAGCGGTTTTTGAAAAATTCTCACTATTGTTCAAAACTTTATTGGCGTCATAGGCTTTAGCAGCTTGTATGACTTTTCTATAAATTTTCCTATATCTTCTGAAAAAGGTTCTGAAATTTTCGTTTTGGGTTGTTAAAAATATTTTGTTAAAGAATTTGAGTTTTTCTCGTGAAATAAGAATTCCTTAGTTATCCAAGAAGAAGATTTCAGGTGTTTTGACCGTTTTGCATTCTTGAAAGGGCAGGCTATGTCTAAATAATAAAAAAATCCATTGTGCAAAGCATGATACATGTCATCAAGATTGTCATAGCTATTCAAGTAGTGCCATGTCTCACGTTTTAGCAGATTATTGAGTAGACTGGCGTTTTGGGAATTAATTTTCCTGGCAATATTAACTGGTGAAGATTGAGCTTCCAGAGTGCATCCACGAACCACAATCCCTAGTGCATAGTGATCAGATGCGGCAGTGTTCAAAACAGAGACTGTAGCATGAGGTATGTTAGTAATTACGTTGTCGATGGCAGTACTCGACATAGCAGTCACTTGTGTAGGTGAGTTCACAGACCAATTTAAATTGAAAGTACTTAAGATATTGCGAAGTCGCTGGGTGAGGGGGCAGGTGGGCTCCATTACATTAATGTTGAGATCACCTAGTAACAAAAACTTAACTGACTTTGAGAATAATATATTTAATAGGAACTCTAACTTGAAAAAGAAAGAGTGGTTACAGCCATTAGGTGATCTGTTTAAGCCGATTATACATACTTTCCGTAAGGAGTTTGTTAAAACTTTAACACTATTGGCCTCAAAGTCAAAATCTGTACTATTTTCAACTATAAATGGCTCAAATTTTAATGATTGCTTTACAAAAAGTGCCACACCTCCCCCCTATTTGTTTTTCTGACAAAAATAACTGGCCAATTGAAATTTCGTAATTTGGAAATTAAAATGGTTTTAGGACAGAAGAACAGTTTTTGGGGTAAGTTATTAGATTGAAGGTGATCTTTAACTTGGGGTATAAACTTTGTTTAAAACCACTCTTTGAATTTGGTCTGACCTATTAAGCTTTTTTTTTTTTTTTTTTATGGGCTGGAAGGTTTTCGGCCCATGTTCCCTTGAATGATCTAGGTTTCTTGGACTTTCCTATCAGCGCCAGTTTTAATTTATGCGACCCTGAAGCATTACTACATAACATAATAGTTATTCTTTCTTTAATGGGCTTGTAGCCTGCAGCTTGCTTTTCGCCTTCAAAAGCCAAGGTCTGGGTTGGCAAACATTTCCAAAATAAACCTGACTCATCAGCATTGTATATTTGTTCATAAGTCAGCAGTCCTTCTAAACTAAGAAATTCTTCAAACTTTGATTGAAATTCTTTTCCAGCTTGTTCATTGCCACTAAGTTTCTCACAATGAAAGCCGATTTCTCTTATATCATGACGTTGCTTAAATCTAGCTAAACAACTTGATGATGTGTAAAAATTTCCTTCTTATTTAAGCATTTCAAAAAACTGCATTGCCTTCTCAGTAATGATAGGCCCAGAAATAGGAGTGCCCTGACTTCTCACTTGACACACCCACTCAAAAGGAACTGCATCTATTTCTTCATAGGTGCTAGTTATCATAGTTTTCCTTTTCTTCATCGACGACGTATTATTTGACGAGGATACAAGTTGAAGTAACCTGTCTTTTTGTTTAATTATGTCTTTTATGGTGCTTTTACCTATTCCATATTTTAAGCTCATTTGTTTTCCTGTAGTACCACTCTTAACTTGTTTTATCAGTTCCAATTTATCTTCAGTTGACAGGACTACTTTCTTTTTTAATCTGCCATGATTTAAATTTGTTAACACTGCAAAACACAAAAAACGCACACTTTAATAATTCACTCTACATACAGTTGTAACGCAAGAGTACAACTGAAAGATGGAGGGCAGACAAACACTGTGCCGGACTCATGCCCCCTCACCCTACGCTTCCAGTCGCAACGTCTCAGACGGCCTGAGCGACGACAGTCTGGCTGTTCTGCAGCTATTAGCCAAACTGGTGGAACCATGTGTTGTCATGTGTACTGTAGCCTCGCGCTGATACCGGCACCCTGCTGACGGGTTGTGTGAGGCTAACTCATGACATTTTCTAAGGTTCTGTTCTCTCTACGATCCAACGACCTCCACCATCAACGCCCACACTACAATTACAGTACGATAAAATATGTAGAGCTAGTCGTTTTTAATAACCTACAATACTTTATACCAAAAATGAAGCAATTTGTTTTTTTTTTTTTAAGTATTGTTTATAACAAGATGTTTATAACATTTATTTTTTTGAATAATTTATTTCCTATTTGTTCAGATTATTTGCTGCGGATAATCAGGAGTTTACTGTATATACTATATGTGAATTAATTACATAAAGTGGCCAAGGTAACAATTATCACTGTAAACAAGCATGCGCTGTCAGGTGCATGATGGCTACTGACATGGCCAAACTCCATTCATCAGTCCTCTCTTATAGTGACGCATTTTTCGTTAAGGTCCCGCAAATCCTACTAATTTGGACTTAACGATGTCTGGGTTGTCAGGAAAGAACTAAAGAGAAGAAATGTGTGATATTTGGATGTTAGTACTGTACCAAACTTCTATTTGTTACTTAAACGTACAAGATAAAAAAAAAGTACAACAAAAAGACAACTTTTATTATTACTTAATGATATTGTCATGTTCAGTGCAGTACATGCTTCATTTGTTACTGTTTTTTTTTTTTTTTTTCGGCACTGCCAAATTGTTCCAGTTATTCAAATCTGGGTTATTGTGGTCCTGGTTTCTGTAACTTCAAAAGTAGTATTTTTGAACTAATAAGCTTCACGTTCCTAGATATTTGTTTTAGATGTATTTTTATTCATGGATTCATTTTTGAAAGATTGTACCTTGTTTGCACCGTTCAGGATGAATTAATTTAAAATCTCCAGTAAATTTCGTTTCTAATTTATATGCTTTTCTTATTTCAAATCTGTTATATGCTTTAAAAACGTGTAGGGTTGTTTTCTCACCTAGTTACTTGGTAACAGAAGTGTTAGATGACAATCCTTCGACATTCATAAAGAAAATAGCATCTAGCGGTAGAAATCAGAAGTTGTTCAATGCCATTCATTATTACTACTGTTACCTTGTTTTTTCCCACTCATAGTTACTATTATTATGGTTTTATTCTAGTTTTTATCATCTAAAATGACCATTTATAGAGTTTGTGTGTTCTTTCATTTTATCTGAAAACTGGCTATAAATGAGATATTTGCTAAATATTGTAATTAAAAAGTACAGAGGATCTAAAAAGTACAATTAATTATTAATTAGTTAACACAATATTTTCCTCTGGACTAGCTTCTACTAAATTGGTAAAAATAACATATTTTGAAAAGGACAAACTACTGTAATAAACCTCATTTTAATAAGATGCATCAAAAATTTATTTCAAGTCTTAAAATTTTTGTCCATAACTACCAAGATGGTTATACTGCAATTTTATCAGTAGCTGTACTAATTTCTTTACGTTAATAAGCAAATGTATGCTAAAGTAAGGCACAAATTAGAATGTTTACAGTGATGAATGTTGCCGTGACAGTACATAACTGACTGACTAAAATTGTTTTAACTTTGAAAATGAAACAATTTTTTAAAACCTCTTCCAGATATTAAGACATATTCAAGAATATATAATAATTATTGTCACATTAACTGCTAAGTTTTATATTTATGTGAGAAAGTTTTGCTTATTACAATAAAATTGGTTGCATTTTTTGCAAAAGATAAATTATCATTTCACTTTATTATATTTTAATGGAACCATTACTTTTATATTTTGCTTGTTTTAACTTATTTTAGTAATTTATTTGTTAGTGTATTATCATAAAATAATTATCATGATAATAGTTTAATTATTATTTTAAAAAGGTTTTTTTTTAACAAAAATGTTTACCTTTGTTGTTAAAAATAATCAACATTTGTGTTCTTTACTAAAGCATTTTTCACTTTTTATATTGAATTAATAGCTTACTATTTTGTACTACAATTTTTTTTATGTATTTATGCATGGATATTACCAGTCTTGAAGTTTATTGGGAAAGGATATTATTTCACAAGAATTTTAATGAGCCTAGTTCTTTATTTTCCCATAATGTTGGTTACTAAATTTTACAACAAAGTTTGGTGATATTAAATCTGACTAACCATATTTACAAATATTACCCTATCATTTGGTATTTTGTTCATACAAGAATTTAGCTACAACACTTTCATTTTTATTGTTAACCATTTATCCCTTAACAAATTTGACTCACAAGCATAATTTGCCAAAGTAGTTTAGTCCGATTAAAATTGTATACTTATTTTCGAGGAATTTCAATTTTTAAAGACATTTATAGCCCTTGAAACAGCCTAGCTGACGTATAAATTATAGTTGTCTTTGTCCACGTAACATGTATACTCTCCATCAGCTTTTAAAAATAAAAATTGATGGGATGGACTTCTATTTAAAAAGATTTTGCACTTCACCTAGGACCGTCAATCCTAAGACATAGCCCACACATTCTATGCCAGTTTTTACCATACTTTTGTTGTTTATGAAAAAAGGATTTCCTTGGGTTGGAGAAATTCTTTTCAAAATAAACCTGTTCTGTTTGTGAGTACATATTTTGGTTGAAAGTATCAACTTCTCATTTGGCTACACTTGTGTTTTTTGTTTTAACTGCTTCCCATCTTCACTACACTATCTACAGTAAATTAATGAAAATAGAATAACAATAAATCTTCTTCTATTGTTAAACTTACTGTTATTAAATTCTAACATTGTGTATTTATGCCGTTGATATACAGTAGAGCCCCGTTATCCGGCATGCTGTTATTCAACATTCCTTTTTAACCAAAATACCCATCCCAAAATCACCACCGTAAAAAATTCTGATTTTCCGTAAAAAAAACAAATCAGTTAATTTTTTACAGAATTTGATTGTGTACTGTATTACGTGAATTACGTAACAATGCAATACAGCAATAAGTAACTTGTCAGCTGTTGTATTTTTGAATGAGCAGATACATTAATTTTGTTGCTTACTGTCTGATCTTGCGTTCAGTTTTATTTTGTGTTCTATAACCCAAAGTAATGATTTTTTAAACAGTAGGCCTATTAAAGTGTTAATTCTTAGTAAAATGCATTAAAGTACTTAGTTATACAAAAGTTATCGTTTTTATTGCAATTCCCTATTATCCAACATTTTCACTTATCTGATGTCATTACGGCCCGTATACGTCAGTTAAGCGTGGTTCTACTGTAATTTTTGTAAGCAATCCATTTAGATTGTTTTATTGCTAATTTTGATGGTAGTTATTTTTTTACTCAGTGAGGCCAAAATAAGTGTACAATTATTTTAATGAATTATTTTATTCTAATAGTTTATCAGGTGGATGTGACTCAACTCACTGTAGCTACCGTGTACATAACTGTAACCCCTGGCAGGTCTCCTCAAAATTGACTTGTTTTGTTAATGGTTTAATGTATCCTTTATTTTTTGGTTTAGCCTTTTCTTTATTAGGGTTTCTTCTCAATTTTGTCCATAAATAAAAGAAAGCTCTTCCGTCTGAATTCCTGCGACACGCTTCTTACTTTACCAGGCGGTATTTCAAGCTGCTATTCCTCTGACAACACTTTTTCATATATATTTAATGTAATTATGTTTACTTACGGTACACAGAAATTGCTAGGTGAAGAAATATCCTCGCCACCTAACTCATTACTTTCAACTTCGAAATAACGTTGATTTACACAATCAATTTCACTATCACAAACACCAAATTTCACTACCACCATTTGGATCCACTAATTTAGCACGCCAAATAACACTCTTTGTTTGGTGGCCACCAGTATTACAAGTGCCTATAAAACAAACATGCTATTTATCCAGCTGATGTTAAGATACAACTAATTTTAATATATATATATATAAGCCATTTACAACTCATAACTTTTTCTCCAAAACTATACGTCCAATTGACTTGGACTTTTTTTATATGTTTATCTTGGCCACTAGAGGCTCACTAAGAAAGGATTTCTATATGCAGCTATATTATTGAGGTGTGTACAGCTAGTTAATAGATAAAATAGCAGCCTGTATTAGAAATGTTCCAGCAGAAATGTACATAATTATACTGTCAGTAGCTGCTAAAACAATTTGCATATAATTCTCAAAGAAAGATCAATACAAGATAGTATGTGTCGGTAAACTAGATAAATAATATTGATGATAGATAAAAACCTAAATAAGTTCCAGTAACCGCTAACAGAAAAATTAACCGCGCAGACAATTAAAAAAAATCATGTGAAAGCATTTGGAGGCTGCCATTTGCATCAGGCTCTTGGTTTGAGGCGGTTTGATGAGAGAGAGTTACTGCAGCGAGGCCTTCAGTATTATTTCTTACTTCAGAATACTGCTGATGATCCCTACCACATTAATTTAGGTTTCCACAAAGAGACTTTTATTTAATTAGCAGTGTCCTTGATTTTTAATAAATATTTTAAAGAAATACAAGTTTTGGTATATTTCCGGAATTACATGTATTTTTTTGAATTAAATATACTTTTACGATAAATAAAATTTAAATAGCCATTCTTGATGATTTAACGAGATGAAAATGCAGAGGTTTGAAAAGGAGGCACTTAATTTCATTACGTACTCAATAAACATGATTTAACTGTGGCAAATGCTATGCTTACGACAAACTGCTTGCATGTACACAACACACAACTCTGACAATAAATTATGTGCACAAAAGTTTGAAGATATGTAAATAAGTAAGCAGCATGCCTTAAAAATGTTGTTACACAATTATTTTTATAGTTTAATTTTGCACTTACTTACTCTTACTCTTGTGGCCACTAAAATCCAAGGTGATTTTTGGCCTCGCCAACAAGTTGCCTCCACAATCCTCTATCCTCTGCCATTTCGATGTCTCCACCAAGACTTCTCACATCCTGTTCCACTTGGTCATCCCATCTTATTCTTGGTCGTCCTAGAGGTCGCCTTCCTGCTGGTTTCCCCATCCATACCCTTCTTATCATTTTTTCTTCTTCCCTTCTCCTCACATGACCAAGCCATCTTATTCTTCTGCTTCTAACCACCGCCACAATATCAGGTCTCTTGTACAGTTCTCTAAGCTCTCTGTTCTTTTTTATTCTCCACACTCCTGATTCATAGGTAGGTCCATATATTCTTCTTAAAATTTTGTTTTCAAATGTAATCAATCTTTTTTGTTATACATTGTTAGGGTCCACACCTCAGATCCATATAATAAAACAGGTTGTACAATAGCTATATACATTCTTATTTTTGTGGGTCTTGACAGTAGTTTACTTTGGAATAGTTTCAGGAGACTCCAGTAGCATCTATTTGCTGCATTAATTCTGACTTGTATTACCTCTTCCATTTTATTTTGGCTAGTCAAAGTAACTCCTAGATACTTGAACTCTTCAGTGGCTAAAAATTTGTAATCCATTATGTCCAGTGTTGAGTTGATTGGCTCTGCCTGTCTCCCTATCTTCATATATTTAGTTTTTTCTTCGTTCACTTGAAGACCTACTTTGTTGGCTTCTTTTAACAGGACACCTGCTAGCGTTTTTAGATCATTTTTATTATCAGCTACTAATGCCACATCATCAGCAAATGCTAAAATATTGATTATACCTTCAATGTTTGCGCCTATTTGTACCGATTTTGTCACTTTCAGTGTTTCTTCAAGAGCGAGGTTGAACAACAGTGGTGACAACGCATCTCCTTGTCTTACCCTGTTTTAACGTCAAAAGTGTCTGTAAATTCTCTTTCTATTCTTACTTTCCCTCTTGAGCCTTCAACACACATTTTTGTTAGTCTAATTATCTTTTCTGGGATGTTTTTTTGTCTAAGATATGTCCACAATTTTGATCTCACAATGCTATCATAAGCCTTTCTAAAGTCAATGAATAATATATATAGATTTTTGTTATATTCCCATAAGTATTAATTACTGTCTAATTTAATTTAATATTTTTTACTGCAGTAAGAATGTAAAACATACAGAGTTTGTTTTTTCAACCAATACAATGTTATTACTAAAAAGTTTGTTGTTCGATTGAGTTGGAATTTTTATAATGGACTAATAAAAATGTTTGAAATAAGAATAAAGTATTTAAGAATGTTATTATTTTAAAAAATATCCCATGAAATAACTCATTCTCAGTCCTGGATTTTTGTAAATTTAATATTTTAGACATGTTGTAATCTTTGAAGATTAAACATTCATGATACGTGTTTATAAGAAACATTCACAGAATGTTATATTGATTTATATTTTTATTATGAATAGCGAGGCTGCTGGCCAGAGCGTGAAGTAAGGGTGCGACGTTGCCACATCACCACAGGCCATGTGCTGCATTACGTTAACAACTGGCTCTGGTCTCTTACTGTCTTAGTAGTAGTATGGCAGAGTTAAATTACAAAAGTAATTGTGTAAGTTTGTATTTTCACTGGTTATTTACACACCTTCAAACTTATATGAGATAAAGTAAGGAGAAAAAGAATAAAACATATTCAGGTTTGGATTTGGATAGCTTTCGACTTAATATATAGGCTACATTCAATATCAATTGATTTTAGTGCTCATAATTTATTGTTGGACAATAGACAAATTTTCTCGTTTTGATCTAAACACATTTCTTTAGATTGGTTAAATTATTATTTCAATTATAAATCTGTAGCTTACGTATTTGTGGGTGATGGCCACTGGTTGAGAGTAGGTTCGTGGAAATGAGTCATGAGCGTTTCACTTTGGGCCTCAGTGTTACAACACTGAGTTGGTTGGGGTTCCTTCAGTATCAGAAACCAGCGAGTAACGTAGAACCTCACTCGTCTAATAGTAATCGGCCGGAATGGTTTTAATTTTTCTGTTAAGATAATCTAATCTGTCACATTTAGATGGGTATGTCATAACAGATAACTGTGTTAAAACTATAGAAAAAACAAATATATCGAAACCGTAACCCCTGTACCAGTGATAGGACCTACAGTTCTCTAAAACGTAGTCAAGATTGTTTGTTTATATTTTATTGTAGTTCCTGGATAGGTCATTTTGGCTGGCCATCATTATGAAGAAGGAAGTTGAGGAGCTCTGCGCACATGTTGTTGTTTACCATCCTTTTTAACCAAGACAAAACCAAATATATCCTTATTCAATCCGACCAAGCTGCGTGTCACTTTATTTTTAGCTTGATTTATTGTTATTTTACACTGCTAAGTATTACTTTGTTTTTTCTACTTTTCCCTCCCATTTATATACAATTTCCTTAGTTTTGTTTGTACATAGTTGTTGTTTTAGTAAATTTTCATCAAATTAAAAAGTTTTACTTAGTTGTCAGATAAAAATATATTTTTTGTTGTTTTTTGTTTCTAAAAAAAATTATGTAAAAGGATTGTATATTTTTATTGTGATTCGGTATTGTGGACTGCTGTGAGAGGTTTTCATTAAAGTAAGCCTCAAAAGTATGTTTTTTTTAGTGGTAAACTTGAGTAACATTCGTGATAAGCTTGGGGAGCCACCCGTGATCAACTTGGTTAGTAACCATTATCAGTTGGGTATTCTTACATATGACATGCCGACACGTGCATATTTTAAGGTGAATATGAATGATGATATGAGTGTAGTCTGGTTACTAACTCAGTTAAACTATTCCTCAGAAAGGGCAATTTATTAATAATAGCCCAACAGTCAGGGGAACTATGGGACCTATAGCTTTCCTTGGATCACTATGGGACCATCCTTGGATCAATTTTGGTAGCATCCGTGACCAACGGATATTTAAAATTATGATACTTTAAACATTGAAAATATAATTCTCTTTTCTTTCGCTAGTTATAATTAATATTTCTTAATGTATAATTTTCTTTGGCTATGATCATTTATGTCATTTCCTGAAAAAAAATCCTTTCCCTAAAGCTCAGACATAATTCTTTTAACATCAGCCATCATTAATTTTCTTACTAATTCAACAACTGTAGTATGCAGTTATTACTAATTCAAAAGTACTGGAGTATGTTACAGTTCTCCAAGTGCTTTTGAACAGTTTATCTATACTGTAATTATGATTTGAAATGTCAAAAATTCAGAGTATCTTATTATTATCATTTTATTTTTATTTAAAATGAGTTTTCTCTTTGAGGCCCCAAAACCATTACTAACCAAGTTTGAGAAAAAAACTTAAGCTTAATTTCATAAGCCATTCTTATGACTAATCGAATGGCTTCGCCGGTTAATGTATAGGTATAAAACTACCTCCACCTTAGTGTCAAAATTGGTAATCATAATCAACTGGCGTATCTTTTCTTCCTGATTTTTTCCTAACTTAACAGCACATGTCAAAACTCACAAACCTCAAAACTGGGTTTGTCAGAAGTATAATTGCCGCAAATCATGTCCTTTTTGTATTAACTGATTCAACATTCATTTGAAATATCTTATCCCACAGTTGATTATTCCAAAAACAAAATTCTCGATATTACAAGTTTTGGTGCAATATATCAAATTTTATTTATGAATTTACTTGCATAATTGCAACAGAAAGTAAATTTAAGCTACTTTAAACTGTTGGCTTACATTTATTTTTAAAATTCTAAATTATTAACTATGAATAGTTTACTCTTTTATAGGAAACTGTGAGGTTAGAATCAAAATAGATGAATTCAGATATTATGAATGAAAGTAATCAGTGGTAATTAAACATCATATGTTGCAGTTTTTAAAGAAGTTAAACAGACAAGAGAGGGTTGTTGAAGAAGTTAAACTTGTATTGAAACCTCATTATGCCAAGAAACATGTGACCAAGGAAGAGTACAAAGAAATTTTGAGGCGTGCAGTACCGAAAGTAAGTATATATTTACAATTTATGTCATAAGATTAAATTTTTATCTGAACAATACATACTACTGTTGTAGTGGATTAGGTATTCATGTACTTTATAGACACTTCGCACATCATGAAATTTTAATAACTAGTAAATAAAATCAGGTTATTCTAAGAAACTGTTTTATTACGTGGAAAAAGTATGTACTAAACTTATTTTTAAATATCTACTTTTCTGGAAATCTTATTGTTGTTACAGAGTTGAAATTTGTTTCGTCTACGACATTTATTTCTCTCTAGATATAATGGAGCAATTACTTTTCCTACAAATTGAAAACAGCAGCCTACATAATATGATGTTATTCAAATACAGTGACAAAACACATAATTTGAATTTGTATACATCTCCCCTGGCTAGCTGTCACAGTTTTAACGCAAATTGTAGTTTGAGTAGAATTTATATGTTGAGGTTAGGTAAGGAAAAAGATGTGTTTTTATTCCGAAAAATATTTTTTATCCCAGAATCAATTATATATTCGTGTAAGCATAAATAGCTACTTAAAATGAAATTTAAAAAAAAATTTAAATAACAATTTCTATTATTTCTTAAATTACAAACATTTTTATTTTTTCAGTGAAAAAGTAGTTTTCCGCGGTATTGTGTCCTTGAAGAGAGTCTGTATACCTTTCTAAGGCTTCTTATACATTCTAAGAACTGTCAAAGTATATTTCAATTTCTAAAAAAGTATATCCACTGGTTAATTGGTTTATTTTAAGTAGTTTCTCATTATTCATGCTTCCTTTGACCGAAGTTTTGATTACTGTTAATAATTGTCATTAAAATCATGTATAACTGAAGTTAAACAGTTGATGTGTTTTTCATAAAACAATTAAATAATTTTCTCACCATCTCAAGTTTGGGACTTCCTTTTTACTCATACCCTGTACGGGCCAGGCTTTTTGATGAGTGGTCAAAAAGATCCATTGGCTTACTCTAGTAAACAACTAATGGCAGTTCCTAGTTCATTGTAATTTAAAATTGTTAGTAGGAAATTATGTTTTATAAAAGACAAAAATCATCAAACTCTTGCTTTGATTTTAATTTTCAAAGATATTTTTTTCTCATTTTGATCAAAAACTTGAAATTGTGTTTCTTTTTCAGATCTGCCACAACAAATCTGGTGAAATAAATCCAATTAAGATTCAGTTTTTGATTGAAGCGTACGTTAAGAAATTCCGCTATGCAAAGAAAAAAGCATCTGGAGCACTCCCAGCCTCGACACAAAATAAACCTAAAACGTAAGTATGAATTTGTTAGTCCACTTGAGCTAGTTAAAATATGTGTAGAATGTTAACAGAAAAAAAAGAACATGTAATATTTTATTGTAGAAGGCATAAAAATAAGTCACTGGTGAAGTGCTACTTGAAGACAGGTTGCTACAAGGACATAATGTTGTATTGTGGTGCTGAATGGAGCCAGTGGTCAATATCTTGGGCTCTGCTGGTGTTTTCCTGCATCAAGTGACTTAATTTGAGCGAGTTTTTGTAAGACACCCTTTACTATGATACTCTTCCTCACCTTTCCCTTTCTAAATCCAAATTGTGAATCACTCAAAAATTTATTATTTTCTAAATAGGCGCTTAGTTGTTCACAGATTAAAAAATAATACACTCCCTCAATAGGGTTACCAAACAAATTAAGATACTATAAATCTTAGCACTTACGCTTAAGAGGCCGGTGTCATAACTAGAATCTATATTTTCCTGTGACAACCACGTCAAGGTACTATTTACATTATTTAGAAGATAATCAGACGTTTCGCCCATGCTGAGATGTAGCATCCTCAGTGGTATTGCACCAGAAAATATAGATTCTAGTTAAAATACTATTTCTTCTAAAAAGTAACTTTTGATTTCAATTGGTGTGTAATTTAAGGTAAGTAATGTACATAACATTTTTAAATTAGACTCTTATTATAGCCTTTCAATTTTATTTGTATAGATTATGAAATATTATAGGAAAATACGTGTTCGTCAGCCTCTTACTGAATAATCATTCTTCAAGGTTCTAGATATTAGGCCAAGAAATAAACGACAATGGAGAAGAGGTGCCAGAAAACAGACCTTGTACATTTATCATTGAAATCATTTCTAAACCATCACTTAATATGAATATTATGCTGTATGAAACTATAAAAGAACATAGTAGGTCCTGTAGTTGTAGTATTTTTAACATTATTTTTACATTTTTTCAGAAGTCTACCACTATAAAGTCTCACAAATCTTCAAGTACAACAGATTACATATCTGACTCAGAGGTCCAGATCAATACTTGATTTTTACTAAAAGTAAAAATGTGTGATGTCTCATAAAAATAGGTTAAATGGATCTGCGATTGAGATGACATAGTTAAGTAGTAATTAAGTGATGTTGGGTACAGTTTTAAGTTTTTTTTTTTTTTTATCAGGAATCTAAGGATCAGCAAAGTAGGATAATTAGGTACCTAGTTAGTTATCTATTATTAATTTTGTTGCAATTCAACTAATAGTCATAATTTTTTCAGACAAAAAGCGCTGTGGAGCTGAGAGGAGTTCAAAATACTTAAGGTAATTTTTTTAAGACCTATATACTTAAAAAATAATGAAATAACAGGTATACAATTTTTTTGTTTTATTTTATTAACATCTAATAACTACCTAAAATGAAAACTTATTCATTTAAAAATTGTACTGTTTACGCCTGAACCTTTTTAGTACTAGGCATCACTGTGAGTACACTATGTATTTTGTATAATACGCTCGTAATTTCATTTTACTGTTCGCAAACTCTGTATTCCTGTTTTAAAAACTTCTAATTGTTAACTGCTTCCGCCTATTTTAGTTAAGAACTTGTGGCTTCTGTATTTTTGGATGAATTACAGTATTCATGTTTTTGACATTTTTTGTTTGTTTTCTGGGATACAATTATTTTTCTTCATAACTGTTGCTTATTTATTATTACTCTCAGTAATAATAAGCAAACATTTCGGAAGTTAATAATTCTTATAATAGTTATTACACATCAAACTTAGCAAAAAAGTTTATGAAAAATATTTGCTGTTATTTTTCTGTTTTTTTTTTTTTTACAAGTTTATTTCCCCATTGTATGTAAAATAAAACCATGAAAAAATTATAAAGATATGTTGTCAATAAAATTTATTAAGTTTTTTCTTATAGATCTTTGCATTTTGTCAGAGTAGGCTACCACTAATGGAGTTAAGACAGATGTTAAAATGTTAGTTTAAAAAAATTACTAAAAACGTTATTTGAGATTTTTAACAATACAGTATACTAACCACATTAGTAGATAATGTTAAATATGTTAAAATGTTGACCCAAATACGTCAATATTATTATTGGGGTAAAGTGTGATGCCTACCTAATTTATTTATTTATTCATAAGACGCCGATTGTCAAGATATGGGCGAATATGGATTTCGAATGATTGTGATGAGTGTAGATGAGCGAATGTAGTCATTGTTACAAACTAAGGACGACTATTCCTTAGAAAGTGTCATTAATTAATAGCCCAATGACAAATGAACAGCTGGTGGTTATCAGCTGATCCTTCTCAAAATGTGTTATGACTCTGATTGGGATCGAACTGAGAACCTTTAGCTTATGAAGCTGGGATTGAACCATCTACGCTACCGACCAATTAAAGTCTTCTTTATTTCTCTTCAAAGTAAGTATAGATTGTTTTATTTATGTGTAAAAGTACAAAATAACCTAAGCTAAGTGTACTAAAACTTAAAATGATTAGTTTGAGTTGATTAGTTTTGATATTTGTTATATTGTTCACTTGTTAGCATACTTCTTTACTTTTGTATTGTTTTGAACTCAACCTTACTAAACTAAAAATCCTGACCTAACTCAACCTATGAAGATATGAAGGTGAAGTCAACATGCTTCAAGTGCAACAAACATATGTGTAGCAAACATATGAATACTGTGTGCGAACTTTGCCTGGAAGGTACGCAGAGCTCATCAGAGGATTCGGACTAGTGACATAGTTTTATTACAAAAAAACAGAGTTTGTGGCCCTTAAAACAAATGAAGAGAAGTCAGAATGTTTTAAGTTTCCTTTATTGTAATAGTAGTAATTAGTTGTGCTGTCACTAATAGTAAATAGTTTAAAATCTTACATTTCTTGTTTTTAATAACCAATTTGAACTCCCCTATTGGTTTACTTAAAACACTTGTGCAGAGAAATGACACAGAATAATAATAATAAAAAAAAACTAATGGACAAAACAGTTTATTTGTTTTTTATTTTTTTAATTTTATTTAACTAACCGTACAGTCAGCTTAATGTACGAGGCGTGTTTTTCATGTAAGTACCGTTGTAGAATCCCGCCGCAGTAGCGCTGCGGTCGGCGTTCAGCGCATGCGCGCTGAGTACTACTATCTGTTGGCAAGCCACAGCCTCCGTTACGGATCCATTCGACTGTATTTAAGGTCACTTATGACTGTTTAAAATTTCTCCTCCGATAAAAAGTGCCGCCAACTGTAAAGTAAATGTTGTGATAAGTTTTCGTAACGCTAAAGGCGTGAAAGCAGCTGACATTCGTAGAGAGATCTGTGAGGTTTAATGAGAAACAGAATGAGTTACGGGATGGTATACAAACGGGTGAGAGCTTTTAAAGTAGCTGTACAAAAGTGCATGAAGAGGAACGAAGTGAGAAACCTTCACCCATTATTGATGACTTGGTGCAAAACGTTGAAGAAAAAAATCAGATAAAACAGATGCTTTACAACTGCATCGTTATCTAGTGAGACTTCAAGTGTCAAGAAGTGCAATTCGTGAAATTGTGACAGAACGTTTAAAGTACCGAGAGTTTTGCTTACACTAGGTTCCAAAAATCACAAAAACAAATGTTTCGTGAGAATCACAAAAACAAATTTTGGCCAAATTCTCTCGAATTCCTAGAGCATTAAAATCGTGATGGTAAATGATTTTTTAACCGAATTGTCACGGTGACAGACTCACAACGAATGTCAGCTGCGTTCACGCCCTTAACGTTGTGAAAACTTACACTGTACATAATTCACAGCCGGCGGCATTTTTCAGGTGAGGAGGAATTTTAAACAGTCATAAGTGACCTTAAATACAGTCGAATGGATCCTTAATGGCGGCTGTGGCTTGCCAACAGATAGTAGTACCCAGCGCGCATGCGCTCAACGCCGACCGCAGCGCTATTGCGGCGGGATTCCAAAATGGTACTTACTTTAAAAACACGCCTCGTACAAGAGTTGTTTTAATCATGAATTTAATGTAAAATTTATATTCTAATGTTAAAAATCTTAGCAACAACATTTTTGTTGAACCAGGATAATTGTTTGTGATTTATTTTTTACTTAATTTTTGTTCTGTACAGTACAACCTCGATTATCCGGCCTCGCTTTATCCGGCAGTCCGTGTCATCCGGTTTGGCAAGTAGATAACAATAAAAATTATTTACAAGATAAAATTACAATTAATCAGAAGAGCTTTCAGTTTTGAAACGCACATTTCGGACACAGTGTTTCGGTTTTGCATTTCACAAATTGCAGGTGCTGGATTGACTGGCCACCCTCTCTCGACAAGTGATTGCTTGTTACAGTGTAATAATTTAATAATTCGCCTTAAGATCCGAGCTGGCAATGTTGTTTACTTTTGTTCAATGTGGCTGACTGGAATAGTCCATTTCGCGAGAGTGGGGGAAGTGAAACAGATATCTTTCGTATTGTATTGTAAAGCAGCGTCAAAGTTGGCGATCGTGATAAACATCGTTCATTTCATTACAATTGCTGTAGAGCGTGTTGCGTCACATGCAATTGTAGGTGCCCCGCTTACGTGTGCTGTCTGTTATCAGTTACTAAACGTGTTCCTCCAATAAAACAAAGTTATATATGACTTATGTTTTATCCGGTTTTTATTGTATCCGGCTTTACCGGATAACTGAAGTTGTACTGTGTTTATTATTGGATTCTTTGAACTATTGTAACTCCGATAAACTTATGGTATTTGGTTTTCCTAAACAAGGAATTGCTTTTTTGGTGAATTACTCCAAATTTTTTTATTGTTAGAGAGATAAGTGTATTTGTACTTTGATAAATATTTAACGGTTTATGTTCATTGACAACATTTACTGATTGTTAAAATTAATAATTGACGTTTTAATTGAGTTTGTTTTATTTTGTGCTACTTTTATCTCATAAGATTTTACCAAGTTCTTGCTGTGATAGCTCAAGACCAAATATTATATTTGTTTAGCTGGATTTTTAAAATTTGTATTGTAATTATTAACTTGTGTTATTCACCAAACTATCTTTATTGCAGATAAACTCTTGATTGTACTACAAATTACTGTAGAAGGCTGCACAGAGAGACATGTATCTACTTCGCATCAGTTTTGTAATTTGTTAATAGACTAATTAATATTTATACATGTGTAATTTACTTGTGATTAAGGTTTAGGTTACTTTTTAGCAGTATCGATAAATAAAAACTAAGCTTTTATTATTTTATGAACTGTAATTAAATTGTTTATAGTTTTATTTATTTTATTATTTTCTTTAAAATGTGATAAAAAAATCCCATTATTTCTATTTTTTAGTTGCTAAACAGAATGATTTATAGGATTTTTTTAAAATTATATCCAAACAATATTATAATTGTCTTAGATTTTTATCTCAGTTTTGAAAGGAAATAAAATTATTTTACAGTGTACGAATATTATATTTATGTAACACCCGTACATACACCATTGATTTCATAAACACAGATTTTATGTCAGTGAGAGTGCCCACAGAAACGACGGGAGCATGCTCTCGGGAAAGAGTAAACTCTCACTTTATTTGTTGAATGAAAAAGTCACGTAAAAATGAAAGTGCACTCTCTGCCAGTAGATGGTAGTGGGGGAAAACACGTGACATGAATCTTTATCCATTAATGTTTCTATTCGTTTTCCTACTATTTCCGTGTCAGTTTTATTTGTTCTGTTAGTATAGTCAACAAGTAACGGTTAAATAATGGAGGACACAATTATGACTGAAGCCAAAGTAGAAATTAACAAAGATTTCAAAATATTTGTTTCAATAGTTAAAAACTGTCCCATTTTACTTGAAAAACTTATGTTGCCCGAAAACTTATACAAACGAAAACTGAAACAAAACGTCAATAGTAAAATTAAATTGAAAATCCAATAATTACTCGGAATAACAATGATTGATGACCAAATTAACAAAAATTACAAAATATGAAGACAAGATTGAAAAAATAACTGAGAAAACACGAACAGGAAACAAAAAGATTATTCTTAAAGACTGGGAACAGGATTTATTACCATACTTAGAAGGAGAATAAAATCCTACAATAGTTAAATTAAAAGGCAAGTATACATTGTTTTAAAGTGTTACATATAAAAAACAACAAAAAATTTTGTATAAAATTTGTTTTTTTATGATATATTTTATACTAGTTTATTAACTAAAAAATGGTTGTAATGAATTATTGGAATTATTTAATTTGTTCTGTTTACTATTTATGGTTCCAGATGCTTGGACATCTGTTAGTTAGCTGGCAGATGGTGTAGAAAATTCTGATTGCTTTGGATTAGAGGTAGTTGAGGTGAATGTCTAAGATGCGTCACAACAACTGAAGCCCCCAATGATGAAAACTAAAGAAAGAAAAAGGGAAAATTAAAGAAACAAATTTGTACCACTTAGTTCTATTGAGGCAACTTCAGTATTTTAAAAAAGCTGAAAAACTAGTGGACTTGTAAATAAATATATAGAGTTACGTCAAGAAGAAAATAATAACCGTGGTCATTTAAATAATAATATAATAACAATTGGGTCATTTAGTTCACTCACTTTCTGAACGTATTACTACACTGATTTTTATGAAATTATTTTTATTCTAAGTCTTAATAGAGCTAGATTTTTAAAATTCCCATTAGTTTTTGTCCTACATGGCGTCAAAGTTGCAACGTTAATCTTATGGAGATTAATATTAATTTACCAGCTGGCTGCATAAACAAATATTAACTGGTAAAATAGTTTGTTATATTAAACATAGAGAGCAGCACAGTAAAATATCAAGTTAATTATAAAAGAGCAAATACATGTCTGTGTGTATGTTATAATCAGCTGTTAAATAAAATGAAAAAAATTTAAATAGGCTTAGTAATAACCATTGGTTGTTTATAACTATTGTATTACAAATAAATATAGTGCAAACAAAGTGCAGTCAGTGAGCTATTATAAATTAATTTAAATAATTTGATTTTACTTAATACAGTTAATTAAATTCCTAATATTTGAAGTTAAAAGTTACATGCAGAGGCGTCACGAGCGCAGTGAGTGATGGGGTTGGCATGCGAAGTACTATTTAATCCCCTAGTACTATTTAAAATCTAGCACATAGGAATTTATAAATAAATTCAATATCCTACCTAAACTTCCTAGAATAAAAAAATATAAACAGGATGTCCTGTAAGTCAACGATAATACACAATGGGGTGATACGCAAGCCATTGACTAATCCAAAAAAACAAAAACAAGACCCTATTGACACTTTTATGAAAACCACCAAAATTGCTACTTTTTTATGCATTTTTCATGCACCACTACTACAAACATAGGAGTTCTGTTATCAAATTAAAGCCAAAATGTCAAGAAATGTGGTTTAATTTAAAGACAGGCAAAATCCTTCACTGTTTTCTCATTGACATAAAAATAATTTTGATTTTAATTTACTTAAAATAATCAATATTCTGATTGAACGATTTATGCTTTAAAGAGAAATCCATTACTAAACTGACATACTTGTTCAAAAACATGATCATGTAATGGAGATATCAAAATGGTATAATAATGCCAATTAAGATAAGTGTAATTTTTAATGTTAACTTATTTTATGTTAATTTAATAATTAACTAAAATAAGTTACTTTAGAGATAAAATTGAAAATGACACTTTTATCTAAAATGACCAAAAACATTATTATACCATTTTGATGTTCCCACAACATGACCATGTTTTTGAACAGGAATGTTAGTTTAGTAATGGATTTCTCTTTGAAGCATAAATCGTTCAATCAGAATACTGATTATTTTAAGTACCTTAAATTCAAAATTATTTTATGTCAATGAGAAAACAGTGAAAGAGTTCGCCTGTTTTTAAGTTATATTTCTCGACATCATGGCTTTAATTTCATAACAAAACTCCTAGGTTTGTAGCAGTAGTGCATGAAAAATGCATAAAAAAGTAGACATTTTTGTGGTTTACATAAGTGTCAATATCTCAAAAACTAAGCGACTTTTACTAGGTTCCATATTTTGTTTGTTGGGTTAGTCATTGGCTTGCATATTATCGGTGACTTACAGAACACCCTGTATGTAAAACAAAACAAGCAAATTCGGCAATGCTCATCCTAGTGTGTCTGTGCCAATTTGTTTAGTTTTAATTTATAGCCATTTTTTTTTTTATTTTATCTTAATAACTGTTTAGGTAGCTTAATTAGTGTGTAGCTTCATGGCGATAAATCTACTTTAATAGCACAAAATAGATTACAAGCATTGGTTTACTTACATTAATTATTTTGAAGAGTTCTGACAATGTTGCGTCTTCTTCCTTGTCCTCTGAGCCGAAAGTTGTACTTTCCTTGAACATTTTCATAGGGTTGATCCTCTGCTTGTAATTAGTTAGTTTTCATCAATTTGGGAATTGTCATCACCTAATGATTTTGCGACATTGTGCAAAATAAAGCAACTAAAAATAAGAGATGGTGCAATATCTAATTTAATTCTCAGCTTGTGTTGCAGTATGGAAAGTCTGCTTCAACTGGCCAAAACATTTCTTTATTATTACACGATATTATTAAAGAAATGGATTAATAATATCATTTCTTTATTATGAACCAGTTTATGCATCAATACTTGTGAATTCTTCTTCGGAGTTACAGGTAGCATGAGCATTAATGCTAGCAAAGTTTTTCCTATTAACAAACATCTCCCTGTTGAAGCAGTTTCAAAATAGGTATGTGTGTGAAATCAATGGTACCTACTGCTGAAGGAAATATATATTTTACCTGCTACAGTCGTATAGCTTCCTGCAAATCTTCTTCGGTTGACGGAAATTTCACCCAAACTCCACTTTTTCTAGAAATTGGAGCTATTACACCAGAAAATGTTTTGCTGACTGTTGACTCATGTATCCCTAAATCTTCTACGCCACTTTGGTTTCTTGGACCCTTCACACATCTCAAAAGCAATTTCATTTTTTGCAAATAGTAAGGTTACCACCTCTGCTCTATATAAAGAAACAGGCTCTATATTATTCAGTTCAAATTTCTCAACCAATACTAGCTGGACAACAAGCGTGGAACAGTTTTGATGGACAAAATAAGTTCCTTATTAATGATCCATCAATATCTGTAGGTGGAATGAACCTCCCTCTTAGGGTATAGACACTTGAATCGGTTCGGAACTGGCGTGGGTAGATGTAACTACTGGAAGTATAAGTGGGGATTGACACTAGATCAGTCATGTGATTGCAAAAAGTCCATACAAACAATGGATCACATAATTACAGTGTCCCCTGTGTTCTTTTACGGAGGGATTGGCCAGCATAAACAGAATAAGTGAGGCAGATTGTAAATGGCTCGATAGATAGGATTTAGCTTTGTGACAGATCACTTTTATTTTACATTATATATCGCATGACTTATGGATCTTAATCCAAGTTCATTGACTTAACTTGCATAAACTTCACCATACTTACTTACTTACTTAGTTGGCCACTCAAACCTTAAAAGGTTTTTGGCCTCGCCAACAATTTTGTCTCCACTTCCACTTCCACCTGTCTTGCATCGTCTCTTCTTCCACTCCCATTTTCCGCATATCCCTTTGCACCTGATCTTTCCAACTCAGCCTTGGTCGACCCAAAGGTCTTCTTCCTGCTGGTCTTCCTTCCATTACTCTCCTCAATACAGATTCCTCCTCCCTTCTGTTTACATGGCCTGTCCATCTGAGTCGTCTTGATTTTCCTTCTGCTACTATGTCTGCTTCCTTAAACAATTCTCTAAGTTCCTGATTTTTCCTTATTCTACATTGTTCTTCTTCTTTCACTGGCCCATATATTGCTCTTAATACTTTATTTTCAAAGGTTACTAATCGCCTTTCTGTTTTCTTGCTCATTGTCCATACCTCAGAGCCATATAGGACTACTGGCCTTATAATTGTCTTGTACATTTGTTCTTTGGTTCTTCTTGATAAGGTTTTGCTTTTCAACATTTTTCCTAAGGCCCAATAGCACCTATTTCCGTTCAGTAACCTTGTTTCAATTTCTGTTTCTTCTTTATTTTGTTGATCAATAGTGACACCAAGGTATTTGAATTTTTCACAACTATTGAATTTATATGGATTCACTTCTAAAACCTGCTCTCTTTCTAATGCATTCCGTTCTATTTTAAGATATTTGGTTTTTCCTCATTGATTTCTAAGCCTACTATTTTTGCTTGAGTAATGAGCTCCTCAGCCAGATGTTTGAGACCGTCCTCGTTTTCGGCTAAAACTTCACCATAACTGTACTAAAAGAGTTCACTCACTTATGTGAGTGTGGCCATTACCAGTCTGTACTTTTTTGAGAGAGCATTCTATGTTTTATTCAACAAAAATTGGAGAGTGAACTCACTCGTCAAGATGGTTGAGTGCGGTCTTCTCGTTGGTCATCATTTGAGTGGGGTCTAGTTCTTTTTATTCAACGAAATTTAAGAGTGCACTCGCAAAATATCTGAGTGGAGTCTACTCTCAGCTTTATTCACTTCACCTACTATATCCAGCTTCATAGAATATAAATAGATTTCTCATTTAATGTTAAATATTGGGTTTCAAATCATCAGATGTTGGTGGTACATTATGGAGTGCTAGTATAGCCGTAGCAGACTTCACTAATTGATAAATTACTGACACAAATATTCCTATTACATGAGATATCTATTTGCGATTTATAACATACTCAAGGATAGCGCTCAGAAGTTACTGACATGTCTTACTATTATATAACAATCTAACGGTGTCTGTCTTTGTGTGTGTGTTACTCGATTACGCAAAAACTACTGGACCCATTCAGCTGAAATTTTGCATGAACATTCTTAGGTCTCTGGTTAACACATAGGCCTATCTTTATTTTGCTATTTCCATCAGGGCACCAACCCAGAGGCTCTAAGAAGAATCAATGCAAGCTCTATGGCAATACCAATTTGACAAATCATTTGTAAAGTTTCATTAATCAGCTGTTGGAATAAACAAACAACTTGCATAGTTCGTAAGTAAATCAGTACCAAACCTAATCACAACACACTTTTGCGCTCACGTGTATCAAGTGAAGGGAACCTTCACATTTTCACAAAGGGAAACAAAGCTGTAAATATTGTTTATAAGTCTGTTTTATGAAACTTTTTTATAAACATGATCATATTAAAAATTGTTAAAACAACCTAGAGTTAACTTATTTCACCCAAGTTCTGTATAACTGAATGCAATAAACACAAAGTAAATCAACGCAAACCCCGTACAATATCACTGTAGTTGTATAGATGGGCGGGTGGGTCAATATCACTGTACGTGTTTGAGTGGGCGGGTGGGTCAATACTACTGTACGTGTTTGAGTGGGCGGGTCAGTACCACTGTACGTGTATGGGTGGGTCAATACCATTGTACGTGTATGGGTGGGCGGGTGGGTCAATTCTTCTTTACGTGTATGTGTGGGTGGGTGAGTCAAGAAGGTTGTATAGCATGCATCTAACCTTATAAACGTACAGTAGTATTGACCCACCCGCCCGTCCATACACGTACAGTGATATAGACCCACCCGCCCGCCCACACACGTACAGTGGTGTTGATTGTATATCTACCTTGGTAGAGAGAGATGTACTAGACATGTACTTAGTACATGGACAACATTTACTTCAATCTACATAGAACTGTTTACTTTTACAAAAATATTTTGGAACTAGTGAATTTTTAACAACGACCACGAAATAGCTCCAGGAACTGCCTCAGCAATAGGTGTAAAGAATACTTTTCAACAGCATAACCCCCCCTCCGTAATAATTGAGCGTCTTGCAAGCGTAGTAGTTAGAACTTTTGCTTCATATGTACCAACCCACCCGAACAAGAACACTGGTACTCTGTTAAGGACCACGGGTACTCTGTTAGTCCTTAATAATTAGAAGTAATTTTTTTAATTTGATATTCTTTTTAGGATAACTTTTGTAAACTTGTAGTATGGAGAAAGGCTTTCTTCCATAGTATGGAGAATATTTTTCTTTCATTAATTTTACCCTACGTCTCCATGTCACAGAAAAAGAAACAGAGGTCGCTTTCTTATCGTCATAGTGAAGAATAAACAGAATATATAAAATAACAATGTACATCTTACTTTATAAATTACGTCTGTAGTAATAGTTAGTATATCAATCCTTGAGTATTTTGGGGCAATAGGGAAGGGTATGCAAAGCAAAATGGATAAATAACTTCTCAACACACATTTAGCGTACTATTGAGTGCAACCTCTGACTCCTTCTCTATATCTACATTAAACTTCCAAATTTATTTTTTTTTTTTTTTTTTTTTATTTTTACTCAAGTATGTAAATTATACAAAAGGAAATCAAAATAAGCCTACAAAGTAGGGTTTTTATTGATATCTACAGTTGAAAATTCAAGTCATGGAATCTGAGACTTAAGTAAAAAAATATTATCAAAGTTTTCCTTTATGTTAGGTCAAAAAACACCTTCATTGAATAAACAAGTTGCTCTGCTAACCAGTCTTTAGTTCAAGTATACCTTCAATTTATTTTCTGTAATGGTCATGATGTTTTGAGGATTAGAATTGGTTATTTTACGGCCAGTATGTGAACGTTTCACTGTACTATGTTGTGTGGTGAATGAAAAGGTCTGTTGCTCCTCAGGTATGGTAAGAGTGAACATCCTTATTTCTGGGTAGTTCTAGTTGGCCGGTATACATGGATGTACAGTGGTGCATCAATGAGAAGTTCTTTTTGCAGTCGTCTGTTGGGCCAAGGCTAGAGAGCTCCCTTAGTGCTTTTCTCTGGAGGACCAGGATTTTGGTAAGGTCGGCCCAGCTGTTCTTCCCATTAAATTAGCCTATACATGATGCAGGATTCTACTAGAGCTTATAAACTGGCTCAAGGTTCCTATACAACAGGTTGTCTCATTCTTATATGGTCTATATAAGCCGAGTAGTAACGTCAGAGGGAGACCTCCAACCACAGAGTATGTGCCTCCAACACAGTGTGTTGAACAATTAAAGCTACATACTAAAAACCTTTATTGTATTGTTCTTAAGATTATTTTAGAATTATTTTAATTTATGGTGTTTTAATATCAATTTAACACGTTCAGTGCTATAGTAAAAACACTCTAACCGACCCGGGAAACTGAGTACTATAAAATTTAATTTTACTTTTCATAAGGTATAGACAGCCCAAAAACAGCAAAACGAAGTTGGTTGTAGCATGGGAAAAAGTTGTTTATGACGTCATAAGTTGTGGTCTGGATACGGTCCATCAGCCCCTTGGGATGCTGGAAAACCAATCAATAGGTGAGCCATCACCAGGTATGGCCACCAATAGCTTATTGTCCTTCAAAAAGTTAATTTTTTTGAGTCCAGCAGTGTTGTTACACCAAATAAGGTTCAAAACTTCATCATAATCATCACTTTCGTCACTTTCGGTGACGGAATCTTCACTTGTAATAATGTCGTCACTCAAGTCAAGGTCATCAACAGTGTTGTCAGCCATGTTTCAACAATAAATTTACACTAAATACTACACTAAACTCACTTATTTACATAAAGAACAAACTTATTTACATGAAGAAATCACTAAATTACATCAATAATTGTAAAACTCCGCTCGAAAAAACGATAGATAAAAACGGAAAACGCAAAAATATAGAACGGTTCACATTCGTATAGCGGCTGACGTAAGGTCTACCTTGCGCAAAAGCTGAGCTCACACTGACTGCATAGCAACAACAGTGTAGAGTGGTATGGGCCCGGTCCACGCGCTCCCAGCGCCTGGCCGGCGGTGGACCGTATACGGTCCACCCGCACTGAACGTGTTAAAGCAGCAAATTATCTTTTTTCATGTGTTGCCGAGTTGTAATTAGTAAATAATAAATTATATTAATATTAAAATCAGTCATTTTTTGTTTACAGCAGTGAAGGTAGAAAAAACGCAGCTGAGGCCTCCCTATGACGTATTTGCTACCTGCGCGATATGGATGTGTGTACTTGTATGAGACAACCTCTTGTATAGGAATTTTGATTCTAGCTAACCTCCTACCCGCTCTTTTTACAGCATATATTTCAGATGAGAATTTTTCTGTCAGGCTGTTCACATGGTCTGTCCATATGATGTCAGCATTGATCCTTAGGCTAAGTAACAAATACTTTTGTTTCAAGGGAGATTAGGAATTTCTGGTAGTTGTTCATTTTATCTGTGTAGTTTTTGAGGGATTTATTGCAAGGTAATTCTGCAAACATTATTGAAATTATGTCTGAACGTAATTCTTTAGCTTTATTATACGAAAAAATAAGAGTTATGTGCATACATAATGGTTTCTATGTGGGTATTTTTGATCAAGCTAAGGAAGTAGTTTGTTAACACATTCACTGCGGAGCTGTAATACAGAAAACATGCACTACGAGCTAAACATTATTATTGTATATAAAACTTACCAATGCTGTGAAAATGCATAATTTCATGGTAGTTGGCCATTGGAACTCAAAAAAAGTGCCGCTGAGTGACGTCACATTCCGTCAGTCTAATTCGGCTGGTCAGGGTGGCGCGCTCGTCATATATCACATCATATTATAAAACATAACTTTTGACGAAGATACTGCTATAGTTTTTATTTTATAATTGTTTTTATGACTATTTAATAGAACAATATTTACATATTTACAAATATAGTCCACTTTTGTTACATTTTATTTGTGGAATTGATCAAAACATTGAACTGCACAAAGTCCAGGTTTTCCCGGGCAAGCAGCACATATAAAAACACTTTGCTTGTATTTCCTTCCTGCTTTGTAACACACTCTGCAAGTTTTGCGTTTAGTGAAACCTTTAGGGCATGTTTCATCATTTTTTACTAGTTTGTGTTCCAAGGGGCGTCTGTTTGCTGGACTTACAATTTCCCCGGCAGCCTTGGCAGGGAACAATTCTTCAATTAGCATCAATCGAAAGTCATACAAGCACAATTTTTTCTCGCCAATTTCTAATCGATGCATGTTGAACAGAAAATGTGCATTGATAAGAATCATATGCAGAATGTGGACGAAAATTTTCTTGTACCACCGTAGAGATTTTTTTTCAATCGGGTAGTAAGACATTAATTGATCGTGACGATCGGTCCCCTTCATTTGTGCATTATATTGCACTATAGGCAAAGGCTTTGTAGTTTCAACACCAAATCTGTTGGCACTGGTGACCATTTCATTTTCAAATTGTGTAGAAATATATACCACTTCCCGCTTGTCTTTCCACTTGCCAATTAGAACGCCTTCTGCATACTTGGCTATAGTTTGGCCTTTCTGGAGTTTTTCTTCCACAACTTCTTTGGGATTGTATTTCCTTGATTTCCTCAAGGTACCAGTACAATACGTGTTGTTAGCTAATAATTTTGATGCCAAGGAAAAACTGTTATAGAAGTTGTCCATGAATTTTGCCATGTATGAAAAATTGCCATGCCATGTCCATGAAATTTCCATGGCCATTGCCTAGAAAACGCCTCATAAGGTGCAATACTACCTTCTCAGTATGCCCAGGCCCAGATGTTATGTCGTTTGAACCAGCATAAATTTTAAAAGCTACAGCCAGTCCTTCAGGTTCGTTGACAGAATAAAATTCAACACCATATTTGTGGCGCTTATTTTTTATATACTGACGAAATCATAACCGACCTCGCCATAGCACCATCGACTCGTCAATAGAGAGTTCTTTTGAAGGGTAGTATACATTGGCCATTTTGTTGTTGAAGTGGTATACTACTTCATCAATTTTTTCAGTGGGAGAAGGCCTAGGTTGTGTGGATGTCGATGGTTGAGCTTGTTGGTTATTAGTAGGCCTACATTTACAAAAATACAAACATCTAAGTATTATCTGAAACCTATCTCTTGACATGTACTCTCTAAAGATGGGGATGTTGAAAAGACGACTGGTTTTCCAATAATCTTGGATACGGTTTAGTGGAATACTCCCCATATGTATAATCAGGCCAATGAAAGTGATCAGCTCTGCGACAGTTACATCCTTCCATTTACAAATACGTGAAGTTGGTACAGTGTCATTTCCACAAAACAAATTCAATGCATAAGAATTGGTATATTTACAAATGGACTCTAGAAATACATCATCTACAAACAACCTAAACCAATCTATAGGCTTTTCACCAGGAATGGGTACAAGTAACTTATTGTCTTTTGTAAAAGGTATTACCTTCATTCCATTAGTATTCGTAGACCAAGTAGGTGGACTAATATCAGATGAGTCAAAATCAGAAGTATCATCACTCTCCCCTCCACTACTTCCATACTCTATTTCATCACTGTCGTAATCGTCTGCCATGTTTTTAGCACAATCCACAACAAAACAATGTATATTTACACTAATAAAAACATTACACACACAATAGACAAACAGTTATTCTACTAAAATATATATATACAATTATAAACAGTAATAATTTACATAAAAATTTTAAGATACAAAAACTACGCCGAAAATAAACTCACAGCACACTGCCAGATGCGGACTTAACAAATGAAAAACCTGCACTGAAAGCGTCGCTCACGATAGACAATACAAGATGTCATGGAGACTTCCCTCGAAATCGACTGATCCGGGTGGCGCGCCAGTCAGCTGATCAGCCGAATTCGGCTGACCCGCACTCAATGTGGTAACAGAAAAAATTAGAAAGGGCCAACAACAGGTCCTTGTGGCACCCCTATACTAATTGGGAGTTGCTCGGACCAACAAACACTTCTTCTCCCATTAACATTTTGCTGGACTTAAACTCAGGTAACTGGCAAACCAATCTTTTGCCAAGCCTTCTTTCCTAAAGATGATAGTTTTTCTAGGATAAGTTCATGTCTTAAGCAACCAAAAGCCTTATTGAAGTCTAATAAAATAGCAGACATTCCTTCTTTCTTCTAGGTGGTCTATGATGTGTTCAACTAGATTTACAGTGCTGTTGTTATCAACCCTCCTTTAAGGAATCCATGATGGATTTTTGTGATTAAATTTACCTCAAGGTGATCAAATTTACTGCTCAAGGTGGCATAACATTCTAGAAGTAAAAAAACCTTAAACCCATTTCTCTAATCCTATTATTCTCAAAGCTAATAGAGTAAATTCTGCTAATTAGACTTTTCCAACATTTAGAATTTAGTCAGCTTCTACTTCAGAACAGATGGCTTTATTAGTGGAAAATCTATCATAACTGATCTTGTTTATTTACTTGGGCACATCATAGACAACATTAAGATAGAAACACTGCCACTTGCACCTTTTTAAATCTTAGCAAGGCATTTGACTGCCTTAACCACAACTGTCTTTTGATGAAACTCGGTAGCCTAGGCATCGAAAGCACAACTCTCAAATTTTTCTTTGGGATAAAAATTTTGTCTTCAGGAGTTATTCGGAGGGAATAAGACAGATTGTTGAAATCAAACTTCCAAGGGATCAATTAAGACTGCAACATCTGCTCCATTGATCATAACTAAAGGAGTCCATAGGAATCCATTCTGAGGCCTGTTTAATTCATTCTGTACACCTCAGGACAAAATATCTTGAATTGGCGACCACTCGTATACACTGATGATACAGCTTTACACTGTGTCAGAAATACAGCTGAAATTCTGGAGATTTTCAGCTTTCATTTCAGTTAGCATGGCTGAGGAATATATATTGCACTAAAAGTGAGTGACCTTCCTGGATAGACTTCCCGAAGACCAATTTTCTCTATAAAAAACACCTATTTATAATGAAAGTAAAACCAAGCACCACCTAGCCTCAAACTAACAGAATCAACATAACACCTTGGAGTGGCCATTGATGATTGCTTAGCATGGAATGCTCATATCAACTCTCCACGTCATGCTCTTTTGAAAGTCGTTTTCGCTATGTTATGGCTTTTCCTTACAGAAGCGTGCCTTAAGAAGAATGGAAGGACTGCAAACACAAGATTGTTGCAGAAAAACTTTTCAAGAGACTCAAAATCTTGACAGTTCCATCAGTATACATCCTTGAGAGCCATCTACTATATGCATCAGGACAAGGCTTACATATATTTTGTGATCTTCGTAGTAGTCAAACTAGAAATACATACGACATCATCTTAGCAGTGCACAAGATTGAACTCTTTGATAAGAAATTCTCATACACTGGAGGCAAAGTATTACAATCTTCTTCCACCTGAACTCAAAAGAATGAACCTCAAGCACATTGAGAAGCAAGTGCGATACTGGCTATTTGAACACCCAATCTACAGCCTGGTTGAATTCAAAACATGAATACGGGACATGCAAGTCACATCCTAGAAGGAATGCTGTTGACACTGCTTGAAGACATAACAATATTATTTATATGTGTTTGTTTGATAAAACAAACTTTTTCTTAAATTTATATAATATATGACAGTGTTGAATTTATTGATGAAATTGTTAATACAATACATCACAATTAATAAAAAAAAGTACAGAGCCTAATAAATTTAACATTAAGGATCATTTTATAATTAAGTAAAAATAAAGATAAGCCAGTGATAAAAGGAGGTTGACTGCACTGCAATAATTTCATTAAATTTAAGTAAGAATGATTGTTCAGAATGGGACAAAATTATAAAAATGTAATATGTTACAATTATAATAATATGATACAAATAGTAGTAGGTGCTGATAATATTTGTGAAATTAATTTTAAGAATGTAGCCTAGTAGGTTATACTGGAAGTTATCATCATAGTACTTTGTAATTATGAATAGTTTTAATTGAATGTGCTTAATTGTTATCCCCTTAAATTTCACTATTAACTACTTATAAAGGTGTGGCAGCCTAGCTGACTAGGAAATTACTTTGTATAATTTATGGTGATATTTCACTGACCTACAGTTGGGACGCAACTTTTTTTACTACCACAAATTGTTAGGTCACTCACCAAAATAAAATTGTTTGTACAGTTAATTAAAAATATGACAGTCTATCTGACTGCATAAATATTGTGTACTATAAGTTCATGATTAAGAATGGGTTTTTTTCTCAATAAATTTAGTGGAATTGTGTTTTTTTGTATTTACTTTTAAATATTAGTGTAAGTTGTTAATACTGGAGTTAATTCAATTCATTGTTAGATACATATAAATTTTATTAAATGTATACTGTTAGTGTACTTACATTCAACAAAGCGTCACTACTGATCAATTTGGTTCGGGAATAGTACTGACTGCCTTAGTTTTCAGTTTTTTTTGTTGTTAGTTTGGCGTTAGTGAATTAGTAAACTACACACTTATAACACCAAAACTATGAAATTAGTTAAAAGATGGATTACATATAACACCAAACACTTTGAAATACAATAGCAACACTGAATATATTCCATAGTACATAACAATTAATACATAATATTGGGTAGTGTTAGTACTGTAAGAATCACATTACAAATGAGAAATTTTGGGATTATCAGTTGAACAGGTTAATTAAGCTGATTTCTTGTTTATTTCATCATTGAAAATTTTTCTGTAAGCTTGGAGCATATAGTGCACATGGTTGGAGCTGATACTGAACTGACTAGTTAAAGCAGATGATAGTTTGAGAACATGTTAAATCACATCCGGCAGAGAAACCTGTTTTTAAGTTGGGGTAAGAGAAGCTAATGAGCTCCACCCATTCCTCATGAAATGTACAAAGGCACCATCTTTGGGAACAACCTTTTTATAAATACATTCATAGTACTTGTTATTATAAACTATCTATGTAATATCAGTTAACTTGTTTAAGTTTGCCACTTATACACTAGGTGAATTATTTGCCCGCCAATTGCCATTGTTTCTAATACAATTATTCTTAAGAACATGTTAAATTTATTACATTACTATGTACTATATACTAATTTATTTTGATGTATTACATATTACAGTTAAGATGGACCCCGCTGACAAGTATTATTTGTTACTTAGCGGGGCCATAATATGTAAAATTTTTGGGAAAAAAAAAAAAAAGCAAAATATATGTGCAAGACAGAACAAAAGGCAATGTTATGATAAAATGATGGAATGTTGATGTCAGATGCTCTTTATCAGATAAGAAGTGATAAGATGGCCATGATGATAACAAAGGGACTCCCAATTATTAGTTTTAGCAAACAAAAACTCATTAGAAGAGCCTAATTTTCCCTATTTAATAGGGATCCTATAACTGCTAGTGTTCGGCATCGATGACCGATGTTTCTGAAACATCGATGTTACGAGATCGATGTTCGATGTTTTTGCCATCGATGGTCAGCTGTCGATGTTTTTCTAACATCGATGTCGATAGGTCGATATTTCAAATTCGATAGCAGTTCACGGAAATTAAATTTTACATCCATTATATTATAATGTACAATAATTATACATCAAATTCCAAATTAATTGTGTTTTAAAGACATATCAGTTGCTTTTTATAGAATTATAAGTCTCCTGATTGACTGATTCAAGTTCACAGTTTTGT
Organism: Stictocephala bisonia; assembly: GCA_035578905.1. NCBI lineage: Eukaryota > Metazoa > Arthropoda > Insecta > Hemiptera > Membracidae > Stictocephala > Stictocephala bisonia. Next base: position 1,275,149 of record JAQJVL010000003.1, read on the forward strand.
TTACGGTCAATATTTTGCTAACTGTATTTAAATAAGTAATTAGTGAACCGTTTATGATTCTTCGTTCTTAGTGATTTTGGTAATTATGCACTTTCTTGCCACCAAACAAATTTGGAACATTTTGCTTGAAATGGGTCTAGAATTGGCTGTATTTTCACGAGATATGCTTTTTATTCCGCGGAAATAACGTATTTTACCGAAAAATTCGAAAAAACCAATGTCACAACTTTTAGTATTTTTGTCATATTTCCGTTAATTTTTATGGTATTTTAATCATCTTACGGTTATTTGACGTCAAGCTTAGCAATACCAATCATTTCAATTATTAGTGATGAAATCAAAGATACGAAAACCTCAAAAGAAACGCCAACCAAATTTTTGAAAGAGGTGAACAAAGAAATGGTCAAAAGATTTGGCCAAATCGAGTGTTTTCCTTTTAGCTATAGCAACGTTGTTGGACCCGAGGTTTAAAAGATTATACTTCAAAGAGCCAACAGCTTTAGCTAAAGTAATTAACTTCGTTAGTAACAGCTTAAAAAAGAGTGAAGCGGAGAAGGAGAAAGAAATAGAGAGTAGTTCTTCTAACAATGAAGGTAAGAAGAATTAATATTTTATGTATAGATAATAAGTAATACTAATAGACAGTAAATGTGTGTATTTTAGATAACGTTTTACCATACAAAATCTGTAATGGATATATATTATGTGAAGCCTATATAATATATTATGTTATAGTATGGTATATAAGTAATAATATTTTATTGTAGTATATAACATATTATATTATATACATTATCTTTCTCATTACTTTGGATTGCCTAAAAACAAATATATTTAATTAACAATTACTTAGATTTAAATATTTTGCTGTTCTTGATCGTCTTATTCTTATAGATTAAATGGTACCGCAAAATGTATAACTTACTGAATATTTTAGGGCTGTATTAACTTCTTTACTGTTATTCAACTTCTCGAATTTACAATTTTCAAATAGTGATTTCTTTAAAGGATTAACTGCAAATTTTGGTAACTACTTGTTGTTGGAATGATATCTGACATTTGTAGGCCTATGAAGTTTTTTCAACAAATACAATTTGTTTCAGAGGCCCGAGATGAAACGAAGAAGAGGAAGAAAAAAGATCTATTTTCAAAACATGACCAGCTAGTGAAAGAGTCGGTGAAAAAACGGAATGTTTCAGCGTCCCCTACCACTATGGCAGATGAGCTGTTGAATTATCTAGGTAAGTGTAAATTGGGTTGTTTGCTGCGCTTGTGGTTAGATAAATAGATAAATCTCTTTATTTGTAACAATGTTAGTACCGGTGAATTGATGAATGTATCTTTATGTTGTTTGTTTTTTTTACTTAATGTGTGATTATGTTTTAATAAAATGTTTTAGGTGCTGCACCTTGCAAAATGGAGATAAAACCATTGAACTATTGGAAGGAAATGGAAGTTTTATACCCCAATTTGGCGAAGATGGCTCGGATCTATTTATCAACTATGGCTACCTCTGTTCCATCGGAACGACTTTTTTCAAAGGCGGGAGAAATTAAGAATAACAAGAGGAATAAGCTTAAAGGAAAGCTACTATCAAAGCTATTGTTTTTGCAGAGCGCAGATGACAGGATTTGGGGACTAACTAAATAAGTAGCCTTTACATATTAATTGCTATTTGCATTCATGTAATTTATTTATTTTACATACTACATTTTTCAAGATTTCATAGTTTTTGCTCAAATGTTTTGTTTAATAAAGTTTTATTGTATTGCAATGTGTAAAATTACTCTACACCCATATTAATTTTTCATTCAATTAGTATACTATTGTTTAATAATGCATAGGATAGCACTTGGAGGAAACTTAATAATAGATTAGTTTAATATTATTATTTTAAAGCTATTTTAATAAACTCGTAATGAACTTATTATTATCCGAAACGCTGAATGAAAGGAAATAGGTGTTGATATATCGCGTTGTATCGCTAAATTAATAATGATCGATGTTCAAACATCGATGTTTTCGGGCCGATGATTTATCGCCATCGATGTAGACATATCGATGTTGGCATCGATGTAGACATATCGATGTTGGCATCGATGTAGACATATCGATGTTAGGGCTTCGATGTCCAAACACTAATAACTGCTGACTAACCAAAATTGATCCACTATTTCATTGTAAAAAATATGCCATATAAGAAAATCTAAATACTCACATAAGATGCACCAATAAGTATTATTGATTAAAAAGGCATTTATTCTTATTAGTTACTTATTGTGGTGCATCTCTATAATTCTGAGACAACTTATACTGTAATGGACCGAATATAAGGCTACTTCGCTTGAAATTTCTCTTGTGTGTATGTATTTTGTCCAAGGTGTGTGTATGTATATAACTCTCAATTAATTACCATTGATTATTTCAAACAGCTGGAAAATAATGTTAATGTTGATCCATTCAACTTCTCAGTTAATTTATTCTACAATATTTCCTAAAGGATGAAGTCAAATTATATTCTGTAATGTAATTAAATACTAAACACAACATTTACCGGACTGAAATATTATCCTGAATATTATATGATAAAATTTGTTGAACATTTCTAATGCTTCATGTGTTTATAAAACTAACCCAATATTTCTACAGGCATAAGACTCCTATCGTGTTCATGTGCTATGTAACCTAACTCTCATGAATTTCTGAAAGATATGACATTTCATGTTTGTGAGTAACTTTCAAGCATCATATTGAGTTTGAAAATACTCAATAAGCTAGTTAGGAAAATGAAGTCAACATTTCAAAATAAACTATGTATATAAATAAATAAAAAATATATAATATAATAAAAATTGCTATCCTCATGTCCGAAGCATCTTCCAGTTCTTCCAATGATGCTTGTTTCAAAATGGCTACTCTAACTCTTATCCTTTCCATCTCTTACCTTTTCCAACATGTAACAACTCGTCTCCATCCATGCTCTCTTTGACTTTCTATTAAAATTGGTATACTTGTACAAACAACATCTAAATGTTTATCAATTAAAAACTAATGTACTTTTACGTTACAATAATTCATATTAAAGAACATTGTAATACATCCAATGGATCCTAGGTTTTGTTTTTCCCTTGTAACGTTTAATAGCATTGTTAACATCATTTCTGGTGGTCAATGGACATATCTGAAACAATAAAATAACTAACAAATTATTAGAAAATTTTAGGAAGTGTTTTTGTTGCAACAGTTATAACCGGGTAATAGCTGGTCTTTAGAACATGTTGGGATGTTAAGATCAGGTAACTTAAGATATATTTGTTTAAGGTTTTTGTTTTGTTTGAAAGTAACGGTTGAAGGTTCTTCTAGGAGATCTTTGGTATGAGGGGATGTTTTTAAGATGAAGTAATTTTTCAGGATGTAGTTGAGCTTCTGTAGGTCAAAGTGTTAGTTGGTGACAAGGGGTAAGCATTGGGAAATACTTCTGGCTTTAGGTTGGTTATGGGACTGGGTTAAACTGATATGGTTTTTAATAATATTTGTTAGGTAACTTCTCTTTAGGAAGGCACTGACAAGTTGGTTATTGTATTTAGGTTTCTGGGTGAAATTTAACTCGGGTTGCTAGGCTAGATGGTAGAGGGAGTTTAGTCTTGTTCGAATGACAGCTGGTATAGTGAAGGTATTATTGCTTATTTGAAGGTTTGATGTAAATATCAGTTTGAGGGACACCATCCTTCAATGTAATTTCAACATCAAGGAAGATTTATGTGTTCAGAAGAGATTTGCTAGCTGAAATTCAGGGATGAAGAGTTTTGTAGGCTATGAAGAAAGGTTTCAAAGTTAGTTTTGGAGTCAGTCCAGATCATAAAAGTATCATCAATGAAACGGAGCTAGCAGAGGGTTGAACAGGTTGCTCTTGAAGGAAGTCTTCTCTAATTTCCCCACGAAGAGGTTGGCATAGGAAGGGGTCATGCGGGGGATACATTGTAGTACCCTTGATATGAAGGTAGTTAATGCCAAAACTTTGGAAGTGGTTCTTTTCAAGGATGAATTGAGTCAGTTAAACAATGAAGGAAGTGCTAGGTTTGGTATTGGGAGGGCGTGTATTGAGGAAGTGCTCAATAGCGGCTACAACGTGAGTGTCAAGTATTTTGGTGTTCAATGAAGTGGCATCAATGGTAACCAGTTTGGTATTTGGGGGTAGGGGTTGGGGAAGATTGTAAAGAAGGAAATAATTAGTATCCTGAACATGAAGAAGGAAGCTGTCGTACCAGAGGTTCAAGTTTGTCATCAACAAAGGCAGATATACACTTGGTAACAGAATTAAGCTGGCCATAATAGGCCTATCAGGGTTATAGATAGTATCTTTTTGGAATTTTTGGTAAAATATAAAACTGGAGTGCAATATGTTGTTCATTGATCAGCAGGATAAGGCTGGCAGTGGTTAGATTTTGGTGTGATGAAAACAATCTCAAATCATAAGTAGCTCCCATTGCTTGCCCCTTGTCATAAAATAACACAATGGCCTACAGAAACTCAACTAAATACTGAAAGATGGCATCAACATTTTAAAGGCATCCCCTCATATCAAAAATCTTGCAACTGTCACTTTCAGACAAAACAAAAACCACCGCCAAATCCTGGTTTTTCTTAAGTTACCTGATCCTAACATCCCAACCTGTTCTAAAGACCAGCTATTACCTCGTTCAAACCACTGCAACAAAAAATTTTGCAAAAGCTGTCATTATAATTTTGCAATATTCATCTCCCAGCCAAAGCTTTTACCAGCTCCGCCTGTCCAATATATTGGTCTTACCAACAATATCCTCCAAAAATACATTAATTGCAACCCTCCCCATACCCTTCTCCATGGTCAAAATGTGACCAGTGTTAAACCACTGAAGTAATCAGATCCCTTCCTTCCCATGCCAATAGTTCCCAACTCAGGAGGATGGAATTAGCACACCAATTGATAACAAAATTCCCTAACCCTCCTAATCTGAACAGAAGATAGATCATTTACCTTTCCTTCCTACCCCTCCACCGTCAACAAACTTCATACATACAAACTGGAAAAACTGCATTGAAACCTGAACTTTGCTTTGTGGATATACAACCTCCACCACTACACAACCCCACCACCACCACTGCCACCTACGCAGTAACAGTGGAAGTTAAGTCAGTCTCTCTCGAATCACCTCACCTGAGGAAAATGCCAGTGGCACTAAACATTTCTGTAATGTGATTTCTCTATATGTATTCTCTACTGCAAGGTGTTAGTGGACTTATTTTAGTAGTTAAGTTTGCTGATGCCCTATCTCTATTAAGATACTAATACCTGGCCTAGTGCGCTTTAACCTAACCTAAAATTTATAAAAACATATTGTAGTCACTTTTAGAGTCTCATAAATGTCAGATTAACTGGGTGCACATTAGAGGAGTCAGAAGATCGGAACATTTACTGTGGTGGCAGAATAGAAAAGAGCAGTTTTCACTCATAAAACATTATCAAACACCATTAAAACATCTGAAACACTTTGACTTTTTATCAGTATTATAATCTATAATTATTTGCAATATTTCCCCTAAAGAGGCACGCTCTTATTTTTTATATCATAATTAGGAAAAACAAATCAATAATTTCATGTTCCATACAAAAAATTATTTTAAATTTAATTGGCACATTTGGAATACTCTTGCCTGTTCTATAATGTAGCTCCTGAAATATTAAAATTACTTTTATTAATGTAATTTCTAAAATAATATAAAAATTGTTTACCTGTGAAATTCTTTGAAAGATATTATTACTGTTGGCGCTGTAGTCAGTTAAATCAAGTATTTTAAGTTGAGAAGGAACAGAAGATGTAAGACACCAATTTAACAAGGCTTCAGTGTGAAATTTTGCTCTATGAAACGATACATATTTTAAATCCGGTAAATTTGTTATTTTCATTAAACTTTTTTCAGTAACAAATCTGGTGTCACAAATAAATAATACATTTAAATTTTTACAGTCTTTCACTTTCTCCAAAGCTTCATCATTGATGCTTGATCCAAGGCCTATTTCTTTTAAAATACCTTTCTTTTTCTCAAAAAAGTAAATAACATCGTCATTTGTGACATACCTGGAAAACAAAATCCACAGACAATCCAATTTCTCACAATCATCAGCTAATACATTGATATCAGATCTCATAAATTTGTAATCATGTGATATTAGGGTGGTAAGGTTTTGGAAATGTGTAAGCTCTTTATAAGGTATTTTCCAAACAGCTGTTGTTCCATATATTATTTCATAAAGTCTGTGATACCTTGAGTTCAGAAATTGCAAGAATTGATGGGAGGTAGCACCAAAACAATGCCAACTCTCGAATTTTTGAATGTTTTTACAAATTTTACTTATTTTATCTAAAACTCTTATTACAAACATTGCTGGTATGTTGGCGGTTTTGCAATCACCTTGCAGTTTTAAACTGCGAACATTAGACACTTTTGGCAAGTCATTCTCTCCAATCACTATTTCACCTTCTGCTTCATAAAAAGTCTCACCACAAAAGGTATTAGTACTGCTTGGTGAAGGGTTGAGATGACTTACTTTGACAAATTCATCACAAATTACAACAATTTGCAAATTTTTCCAGAAATATACATCTGACTCAACGATTGATCTCCATCTATAACAGACGTCTACTATGACTGTTAATATATATCTTGAAGGTAAATAAGAAAATATCTTTGAAAGAATTTCATCTGGGATGCACTGTATTTCAGTGGGAGACATTTCCATTAAAACTGTAAAAAGAAAAAAACTAAATTATTAACAAGTTCTATAATGTATGTTAAACTAATCCTAGATAAACATACTTTTTGGATTATCGTAGAAATAAGAAGACTATCACGTGTAGATCCTGTGAAGCCAGTTTACCTTTCCTTCCTACCCCTCCACCGTCAACAAACTTCATACATACAAACTGGAAAAACTGCATTGAAACCTGAACGTTGTGCCCTGCAATTTAGTTCTTGTGCTACCTTCACAGGTAGCACCAGAACCTTCCTGTGAAGGCAGTACAACAACCTTCCTGTGAGTAGTTCTGTCCTCAGCCTCAGATAAACATACACTTCATATTCTCTCTCTCACTCTCTCCCTCTCTCTCTCCCTGTTGGCTTCTAGCAAGGCAAATGATTCAAATGAGTTTATTTAGCCACAGGGCCGCCCAGAGGGGGGGGGGGGCAAAAGGGGCAGAATGCCCCGGGGCCACACAAACTTAGTCCAGAGGGGGGCCACATTTCATGCAACAAAAAATAAAATACTTAATAATCTACTAGATAAGAAATGATTCATGCCTGTATCGAAATATTATTAAAAGTGATATTAGGCCAGATAAGTCTTCCAGTTTTAGTTTTAAAGCGTTTAAGCTAAACCATTGGTTTTATAGCAACCAGGGAGCCTTTTGGTGCTAGTTGAAAACTGGTCTTTGAAGTTTGTCAGCGGTCGGAATAGTAGAATGACAGCGTATGCTCTGGTTGATATGTGACTGCACCTGTACCCCTCACCAGTTGCCTTGTTTGCGAACAAGTGTAAAGTCATTCAGCTTGTGAACATACCAAAACATCTGTCCTGTTTGCGAACATATAAATATGCTTGAGTGGCGTGGGCAGTGGGCCACTCAAATGAGATGTCGTGTTTTCGTACACTATTTGTATAAAACATGTCAAAAGACCCACTAACTTTACATTTGTATTACTCAAAACTCCGTTTTTGGACCGCATTCATAGTTTAATACGAGGTGGACAACAGCGTTTCTGTATGTTTTATTTTTCAACTTTAATTTCAAAAGTATATTCTATTTCAAACAAATTTTTTATACTTGTCCTAAATTCAAATTTATCTTGGCTTTAGTGGTAGGAAAATCAATTTTATGGTCGCATTGTAATCCCTACAAAACCAGTACGGTAGTTATGATACATTACTATTGCAAACTTAAGATAATACAGCGATTGTGAATTTATTTGTTTTTATAGTGGTTTATTGATTAAGCTTTTAACAATATTTTGTGTTTTTTTACCAATTCTGTTTGTGTAAATAAATAATCTTGATTTAGTGCTTTGAAAATCCCTTGACTCGTCGTAGCAAAATAATAGCTCTATTTAATGATGTGAAAACGAGTGATCAGTAACCTGGGGCTAAAGTATGCGAATGAATAAAATCGTGATAAAAAAGTAGAATCCTAAGAACAATTCAATCAACTAAGTAAACAAAATTAAAGTAAAAACATTACAAATCTGCCATTAAAAAGTTGAAGTCCTTACGATAAAAGGTTCTTACAAACTTGGTTTCAAAGCCGGTAGTAGGTGGCGGCACTCCGTTCGAACGTGGTAACGTTGCACTCTTTCCCGGCACTAATCAGCTAATTTTTCAATAAATGCACTACATTTAAGAAATAGTAGTCGTATTTTAGAAGTCACTGTGTTTTGCATTCAAAACACCTGGCAGGCAAAATATAGCCTACAATGTTGTAACAACGTGGCTGGAAGAGTTCCATTAATTGTCATGAAGGGTGTGTCGTGTACATTCCTTACTTGGTATCTTCATTCGTCAGTCATCAGTCTGTTTGGTTACTGTCGTCCAGTAAAGAAATATTTTGTTATTGTTGTATTTTATAGAGTGGCATTTCTGTAGTTTAATGCGTTCTTTTGAATTTCCTAATAGGCTAACCTACTATAATTTTCCATTACTTTAAGTTGCTGTTATTCGTATTCCATTTCCAGATTTATACAGATTTTGAGAGAACAAAAAGTTAAAGTTTAGGCCCAGTAGTTTATGGTAACGTTTTATTTATATCAGTAAGAATATACTATAAATGTTTCAATGTAGTATTGTAATATACTGCAAAGTAAATTATATATTTTTACAGTACAAAAAGAATAAATTAACGATGGTGCATTGTAAACCACTAAATTACAGTAGATTTCTAGGTACTTAAGTCTAGTAATATCAACATCACAACAACATCACCGCTCACTTACCCAATGTGCAAAAATATGTGTGTATGATGCACTATTTTTAATGTTATTATTTATCATTCACTTGCACTATGCTATCGCGGGAGGTATTGTGTGGTATATTCTTATCTAAAAATAAGAATGTTGTTACATTATGTACTATCCGGATTCACCTACCATCATATTTAACCGGTTAAGCAGAGTATATATATATATGCAATGTTAATTGTCTTTTTTAGTTTCTCCCTACTGTAATGTTTCCTTTGGCATTTAAAATTTACTACTTATTATGACGTAGATGTTCATAAAGACCTTTGATATTATGACGTAGATCTTAATAAAAAGAGGAGCTCTTAAATTACAACGTTAATAGCTAAAATATCTTCATCATTGTTCAGATATGTACAACTCCTTTTTAATAATATTTATTTTGTGACATTTAACTTGTTATAGCTCTTTTATTCATCTGGTTTAATTTACCCTGAAACTGTAACTGCAACAGGGGTGTATTCTCAACATATTCAATAGAGTAGCTCTTGATTAAAAACCATTTATGCCCACGTACGGGTTGTTCCCAAACAAATAGTATGATTGATTTGTGTTGACATACATTAATGTAACAAATCTAAGACCTATCAAAATTGTTTTCATAATATTTTACTGTCACTGGTGAGCGAGTAAGCCATTTATATTTTGGGGAATCATTAATTCAGTATTTATTTATTGTTTATTACGTGATAAGTTAAATTAACTATGATTGAACCACTGTAGTCTAAGTGTATTGTTGAGCGAGATGGTCAATACCACTGTCACTATACGGACGTGTACACTCTGATGTACATCAATGATATAGTGTCCCGCATGATAACACAAATTTCACTGTATTTCATGCTGAGAAAATTGAGTTACTACAAAATATCTTTTATGCCTGTAAAATACAAATTGAATAATTTTAAAGTTGAGCACAAAAACAAACCAACTCACGAGTATCAACTAGAGTTTTAATGTTAATAATAATTTCCAGACATCAATAAGCTACTTAGCCAGTGGTTTACAACCTGTTTTGAAAACAATAACATAACCCCAACTTTCAGTTCACTGTTTTTTTAAGCACTGATGTTCGCGCTCGCCATATTATTTTACTTCTTGAACATTCGGCCACTCTCGGTCTAAGCTTGCTGTTTATCTAGCGAAGCCAAGTGGCCTATACAAATTTATTGGCCCCTCCCTCCCTCACCCACAGCTAATATTATCGGCGAGGATTGCTCCTCAACTGGCGATCGAAGGGATACTGTGCCCAACAATGCAACTGATTGTGGCAGTGGCTACTATCGGCGCAGAAATTATGTGCACCCGAGTTTGAAGGTTGTTTACTAAGAAACTAAGAGGCCCATGAAAACTCCAGTCATACAATGGTTTTGCTTATTTAATTGTGCATTATAACATATGAATTTTTATTTCCTATAAGTTAACAATTTTAATTTTACTTGGAACGAAAAACGTACCTGAATTTTAACTAGTTTTCACTGGGTTTGACTCAAAAACCTGATAATATATCACATTTATATTTTAATACATGGTTGATAGGAATGTTTTCTATAACTTTTATAATTTTATCTTCTCAAGAAAAAAGTTCTTATCAATTACCTGAAATATTGTTTTCTTGGCTTTTAGAGGTAGTAAAATTAATTATTTGGTCTTGTTGTAATCCTTATTACAGTATAGTTTCGTTACAATATTTTCATATGTGTAAGTAAATGCAGTGATTTTATATCGATTTTAATCAATTTAAAATTACAATTAAATAGATAAATTTAAATTTGTGAATCCCCCAGGTCTGAGGAAGGTGAGCGTGGTTCACCGAAATTGATCACCATAATATTTGTGCATTTTGTACTTGTATTGTAATATTTTTGTGCATTTTGTGCTTATATTGTAATATATTTGTGTTGTGTGACGTTTCCTTGTACTGTGTATTAAAGAATAGCAGTTTTATTATATGAGATTGATGATATTGTAGCGATAATACTTAAGGAAATGTTTCAAAAGTTTATATCAATTAGACCTTTGTTTATATGAAATTTATTTTGAAATGAAGGGAAGGGCCACATGCTAAACTTTGCCCCGGATCACCAAAAGTCTCTGGGCAGCCATGTTTAGCAATGCAACAAATTACAAATTGTAATAGGCTATCTCTAGAAGATCTTAAATGCTAAAATAAATAAGATTAATATATAAAACAACATGCAATGGCAAGATGAATAAATATATAATGTACATATATTAGGCCTATAGCAAGCAACAGTACTAAACACTAAGCCTCTAACCGACCTAGCATGAAGGTGGAGATTCGATTTGGAAGCAATTTTAAATAAATTGTACTTGGCTAGGCATTAACTGCTTTACATTACACACAACCTTTAATACCAGTATAGACTACAGGAAGATAAATTTAAAGAACAATTGAAATAAAGAAAACACTATTTTAACTTTATGAAATAATAATACATAATTCAATAATTTTTATGAGAATGAATTTTGAAAAATATCTCAAATTTATAATCACGAAATTAATAGAAAAATACATTTTTTTATTTCTCAAAGTTTTATCCTTTTCACATGTTTTACGGGGTTAATGGTGACGGGGTACATTGTTAATTTTGTTTCAGAATTGTTAATTAGTTTTGATATGCAAAAGCAAACGCTCTTTCTTATAATATTAATACCCCAACACACTATAAGCATACGCTTGCCTGACGAACTTATGTCGAAACCAACGTCCAACCTGATAAGTTAGGCGTTTCCCACACACTATCAAACCTGTGATTGATTAATTTGGGTGAATTATGGGTTGTGTGTATGCAATGGGTTTTTGAAATAAGTGTAGCTATTTGTGCCAGTGATCAGGTCAAAATTCTACACAAGCCTATTTTGAGTACCCAAATGCTAACGTTACCAAATAAAAAGGTCAAACTTTGAAGGGTAAAGTCTCATCCTCTAAAAATTATTTATGTTCCTTCAGAATTAGGGCATTTGGCCTGTAGTGGGTTTGATACAACAATTTTAAACCCAGAAGTAGTCTTTGTACATATTTACAATATAAACACTGTAAAATAGGCTAAATTTTACAATGTACGTTTCACAATTCGGTGATACAATACAATCAGCAATTCATAAGTCCAGATATGTTAATGTTTGTTTATTCTAAATCAAACATAACCTAACTGATAAACAATTTATTGGCATAACATTGCTTAAAAACATAAATATTACTTACATATTGCTGCCGTAGTTGCAGAATTTTCTTGTAGTTTTAGGCAACATTTATTGTCGGCTAACGCTGTAAATTGCTACGGGTTTTTGACGTTTCTGTTATAATTAAAATGAAATCTATTCTATTGCCACAACAGTCAACAACTAGCTGTCAGAGTGTCAAACAAAGTTACGATGACAGAATTGCAGCAGTGCAGCTGCTGATAATGATGTCACCAACGCAACTGATAATGATAACAAACTTGCTATGCTTGATTGAGTGATAAACAGAATCATGTTTATTTCCCAATAACTGATAATGAACATTATTTATAGATTCTTGAGGAAAAGTAACTAAGTAGAAAAATAATAAAAAATATATGATAATAATCACTTATCAATATAAAAACAAGAGACAACGCAAATCAGTTACACTCAACAAATTTGTATGATAATCTTATAAATTGCTTATGATTGAATTTTGCATTTATTTAAAAATGTACTCGATTAAAGTGCACTCATGCTCAGTATCATAGACTAAGCCAAAATACATGGGTATGAAGCTTTATCAGGATCTTCCTAGGGGGTTGCGGGACATTATTGAATTGAACTTAAAACATTCAAATACAATTAAAAATATTATTTAATATAACTAACTCCATACAATTTAGAGTTTTTCTTTCAATCGAAATGCCTTGAATTTAACAATTGCAATTGACTATTTATCCTTCCTAACTAAATAGAATAGTATATTATATATAATAAAGTATGTACCGGTACTGAGAAAGTAAATTGTTCCTATCTAAATGTGACCCTTTTTTGTTTACCCTGATCTATCCAATTCCCCTCCTATGGGACTACGGATGGAAACAACAAGTAAGTAACATGTTGTATTCCTCTGTGAAATTAGAGCCTTAATGGGCTATTTTGCCTATGCGGAGGCCCTGATTATCATAAGCTACGCGCGATAAACTAGCAAAGAACTAGAAATAGAGCAAATTTGTTCCTAAATAGATAGAGGCTAGACAATCTGCAAAATGTTTTCCTGTTACAAGCAAAAAATTAGTTAACGTACTACCCACTGTTATACGTGACTTGCCCAGGTCAAAATTCCAAATGATTATAAAACACTGGCTCTATAGCAATCCATTTTACACTTAAAAGGGATACTTTGATGCAGACATTGGCACCATTATGGTTTTGTTGTGGTAGGCTATATAGTCTAGACTCTAGAACAAACAGGTGATGGTAAGTTTGAATTGCATGATAATGTCTTATAAATAATAACCGACTCTACTGAATGAGTTTTATTTTAATTCACTGCATGTATGTATTTTAAGTTAGTTTTAGGAAATGTTATGACTTAGCCTATTGTAATTTTGTATTTATTTACTTAATAAAATCTTATTCATTGGCATACCTATGAATCAAAATATTAATTTTTGGATGTACACTTTTGTGATTAAGTTCGTCTACTTTCACAAAAAGAAAAAAAAAGTTGATGGAAAAAAGACGAAGAAAAAAGATGATGGTGTGGGAAAGCCATAAAGAAATAAAACCTAAGCTGGGCGCAGGCATAAGTGTACCGGAGGTAGAGAGGTCAAGTGGGCCTGTTGTACTCAGACTCAATGAGCGTCTCGACCTCTTTGTAACATATGGATCTAACCTACTGCTATTTAACTTTGTTTATACTCTATGAAAAGGATGTTGATGATTTTTCATGATTGTTATGGTATTGTTGCCGATGTTGGTTAGCTCTAACTGGTATTATATGAACATGGTTTTGTCATGTCTTGTTTTGTTTATTTAAGATCCACACAAATCCGTATAAATCAACATAAAACACTTAAGCACTGAGATTAGTAAAAATTCAGTAACTCTCTTTTTGAAGGTCGCCAATAAGTTTGAATACAAATGACTGGAAATACAAATTGGGATTGATATTACATCAGTCATGTAATTGCGGCCAGTCTATCCAAACAATGGATCATATAGTTTTTAAGTTCCTCTTGCGCTGTTTTACGGAGGGATTAGCTAGCATAAATAGAATCAGTGAATCATGTGGCTTGATTGATTGGATTCAGCTTCCTGACAGAAATAAGTTGCTATTTATTTACTATTTTTATTATAATATAATAAAAATAGTAAATACATTAAACAAATACTTTTGGGCTTTATTCCAAGTATAAAACTCAGCTTTTACATGATTTTAATATATACATGTATATATATATATATATATATATATATATAATGGTACCACTTTTTTCTTTAATTTAAATTATATAAATGCTGAGTTTTATACTTGGAATAAATTCCAAACGTCATTAATATTACATTATAATAAAATATATATGAATATAATGAGTTTCAGAGAAAGAATTCAGTACTTCGGAATTCAGAGCATATATTTCTGTATAATATTATTTGAGAAATATTGAAGGAATTAAGAGTTCTGCGTTCTACTATACGAGTAGTCAGTACGAAAGTCATGACAATGTTGAATTCTCCGTTAAACATTAAATGTAGCCTAATTTGTGTTTGAAGCATTTTGTATAAAATACATTATGGGCAGTCGAGAAGAAATTTTATACGTGTCCTAATTTTTATTTGAAAGCCTCAAGAAATAATTAGTCCTAAAAAGTTCTAGAAAATCTTATGATATGATTATATAGCTAAGTAATTTTGCAATTAATCCTACAATATTTTTAATTTGAGTTTCGAATAGATATCACCCTCGTTATGCAAGAGGAAAAGAAAAGTGGTAATTTTTTTAAACGGAAAGTCAAATATTTAGATTTTAATGCGTTATAGAACTTGAACTTAACTTGTAAACTGTGAACTGTGTTAGTTGACATGGTCACTATCTGAATGTTATTAAATTTTTAATTTTTACAAAGTATTTCATAACGCTGTCTTCATCTTTGTACTGTATATGTATCATAAATTACGTAGTTGGGAGCAAAATGAATTAGCATGGACCTCTATGTAGCCATGAAGCAGAAGTTTAACTGTACCTCTCGAAAGAATATTTATTTCCTTCCGGCTCCAAATCTGTTGGGTTGTAAAAGCCAGTACCTTGTGATAGTTGTTTTATTTAATAAATAAAGAGAAATACTGTACAATTAAAACATGGGTCGTATGCACGCACCTGGGTAAGTATTTAAGTACTATTTATTACCAGTTTGTTAATAATTGAAACATCCTAAAACTGCCATATCTTTCAACTAATGTATATTTTAGGTTAAGTGTCTGTCTACTAGCTTGTGAAAGTGTGTTTATTTTAGTAAAAGAGGATGTTTAGCCAAGTTTAAAATATTTATTAATTAGCATTAGAGTTTTGGGCCTCTGTGCTATTCTACATCATTATGATTGCAGTGCTATTAGACCTATTTCAATGAATGCCCAAGTAGAACCCAATAACATCTAGGACAGCCCAAATACTAAAACTTGAATGTTTATTGGCTTACTATTCAATCAATGAAATTCTGATTTTCATTTGGATAGGCTAAAAATTAATTGAGGGGAAATAAATTTATAACCAATAATTCGAAGAGACATTACAACTCTAGATCCGGGCTGTTGATTCAGCGGCCACTGGGCGTCCCGTTTTTTTATATGTTGTATTAACAATTAATTAGAAACATATTTTTAGTTGCAATAACAAACTATGTACTGACTGATTCAGAATGACAGATGTCTTTTGCGATTTTACGAAATAACAGCTAACTTGGGTAACCAGGCGTCCCGCTAAAACAAGATCGTTCCGTTTTTCACAGATAGTCCAAGATAAGATGGCTGGAATATTTAGAGTTTATTAAATATTCTAAATGATATTTTTAGAGAATAAGAAATAGCCAATTACATACCGGTATTAAATAATAATAAAAGAAATAATAGCGAAATGATGATGTTTATGCCTAACTAACGTAAATACAGGATATTTAGGCATTCCGAGAGGCTTTTTCGGGAAACTGGGATTATCTGTGAAAAATGGCACAAACCTGGTTACCCAAGTTAGCTGTTGTTAATTTCCTGAAAAAGCCTAAATGTCTTGTATTTAAGTTAGTTGGGCATAAACATCATCATTTCGCTATTATTTACTTAATTATTATTTAATATGTAGTTGGCTATTTCTTATTCCTTAAAAATATCATTTGAAAAATTTGTCTCTGAAATCTGCCTCAGAACAGACAGAAATGTTAAAGATGGCTGGAATAAATGCTAAATATTTCAAAGGATCTACTAACTCTTAATATTTAATATTATTCATTCAACTGTTTTGTTCTAAATTATCTGGTACCTAACTTTATGGTTTAATAATCTCCAAATAAGGGTTTCCCGAGTCTTGTTACAATTTTAAAACCAAACCTCAGATTTAAATGAAGTTGAAGAAAGTGGTACTATTGAAATTGAGTTCATTATGTCATGCTGTAATATAATTGTGTTTAGGGTTGTCACATATTTTATATACTAAATTTGTTACAATATTTATTTACAAAATTAAGAGTAGAGAGGAAGGTACTATTTAGGGTGAGTCCTTGATTAAACAGATTAGGCAACATAATCAAAACCATTTTTCTATGGGTATGTTAGACTTCAAGCTCCATTAGAGCGTTAAAATATGTCATATTTAGCCAAAATGTAGTGTCCAAGGCGCTAGGCTTAGGGTGTACCGTTTTTTCCAGACGAAGATCTGGCCACCCTAAGCTAACTGCAGTGAGACGAAAGTCAGGCGCAGGTTACCTTCAACGCATGCGCAAGTTCACATAAACCCTAACTACACTACGCCACTCTCGAGATGGGTAACTTGCAGGACTAGTACACGAATGAATTGTTCACTGTAATGAATAATTCAGTCGTGTACTAGTTTTACTGTAGTTCAAAATGATGCTACGAACAAAGACTTGTACAAGCGATGGTTGGAGTGATTCATAGTTTTGTTATGAGCTTTGTTTCACTATTTATTAGACACGTTTTTATTATTTATACTTGTCAATTTGCTCAACCAACCTTCTTCATTCAATTGTAAGTTTTTATCACTAAAATACTAAATATTGATAAAAATAAATAATTACATTTTAATGATTTTATCAGTGTTCCTTGCCAGCTCTGCAGTTCACTTTGAACTAAACTAGTTCAAATCATAATTAACGAACTTATTCACTCGTTCACTAAGCTGACTAGTCCATTTGACTCGATCGTTCATGAACTACCCATCTCTCCATCCAGCTTCTGCTTTCCAATTACGATCATTATATCTTGTTTAAGTAATCTGGAGAGCGTATTGTTTGTATTAACGGATCAGAGAAAATACTACTTAAAAATCTTAAAACACATTATTAAGATATAATTCAGAACGTTCTGTGATGTATACGTCTGCAACCAACGGGTATATTGGCATTTTTTCAGTCCAGTACAGTTCAATAGCTTCTGCTATTCGACAAAGAACAAAATCAATACTTGTGTGAATAAATACAAATTCCAAATAAAATCTGTAGTTCAATTATTATATTATAGAATCGCTCATTGACCATGAGTTAGTCTCAAATATTTTTTTATTTTTTGCTCACAACGGCCTTGACTTATCAAGTAAGGGTACATGTATTCCTCTCTTTCTTAAGACATAGGAATTAAATTTAATTGTTTATTGAAAATACAGTCGACCAAAGCAACGAAATAGACAATACTTTACACGTACAGAGAAGTTTTGACAAAACAAAAATACCTGATAAATATGTATGTAAACTGTATGATGATGAGTTTTACAAAACTATAATTAATTAAATATATATCATTAAATATTTAACAGCAAAATTTTTAATTTTATTTATTCATTTAAATAAAGTGATAGAGGCTTTTGTCCCTTTGTGTTGGAACAAGCCACTAGTTAGTATTATTTATTTTATTCATTGACTTATTTAACAAAATATGTATTATTACAAAATGTTTAATGGTAGGCCTACCATAACTAAGTTTCACATTGTAATATTAGTATTATTGGATGCCATTCATACAAATCTGTATATCTGTGAATAAAGAGATACTGACTATTGAATATTAGTTGCACGTTGACTTTTTATGTACATCAAATTCACTCATTATTTTGGAGCTTATAAGTTGCCAATAATAATAATAATAATAATAATACAATTTGTACAAATAATTGTAATAGTGAATCATTGGTCATCTCATATTTATCTAGTTAGGATATATGTTGTTTGTAGCTTTGTTGACAAATACGGGCCATTTTAACAAGGGACTGATTACATATGTCATGGCGCGCTCTTGATAGTCAAGGAGGATGCCTTCTTCTACTCCTTTAAATTCGACTGATTTTGTCACACCACTACTACCAACTTAAGTGCTTAATTTACTCACAACTCATACCAATCCCTTCAGTATCCTCTCCTCTTCATTCCACTATTATTTACATTTCATGAAATAGTTAAATTTGCTCTAAGTACTACGTATGCTACGCCCAGTTGGGAAAATGCCAGAATAAGGATTTATAGAAATATTCATGGAAGAATATCTTTACGGGGTACAGTGATAACAGTTATACCGTTGAAAGAGAGTTTTCCTGTTCATCAGTACAAAATAACCTGTTTCCGTCCAATAATAGCTGCTATAACCGTCATCATAGTCTGGCAATTCTGCTTTGCAGTGCCTGGTTAGCGGGAGTTTGGTACGCCCGGATACACGTTGAAATCACAACACATGTAAAGTATGCTACGCCTGGATCTAGGGTTAAATGTATATTTGAAAACAAATTAAAAAAAAATATATATTATCGAAAGAAAAACATTTTGACTTTTGTAAAAAAAGTTCTAAGCGGTTAAAAATTATCTTCCCAATAATATAAGTAATATTCACTAATTTAATTATAAAAGTAATTTGTTTCATTCATGCAGCAAGAAACTGCATGGTACTTATGTTTTTACTGAAAAAATATATTAATCACGTTTTACAAGAAATTAAATGTTGGACATTTTTTTAAATTCTTGGTAGTTGTTTAGTAAAATATATGCAGCTACAATTTTATCTGTATTGAAGTTGAGGGTAGCCAAGTAAATAATTAATGGGTACATTAGTAATGTGTCAGATATTTTATATCAAGTTTCATCCAGTTGGCGATAACAACTGTCGTGACTATTTGAATGATAAAGCATGTTGTGTATAACAGCTGTAGCATGTGTGCAATATGTCTTTAGTCTTGCTCTTGCAGTTACGTTAGGTTATATTTGTATAGTTTAAGTTTAAGCGCCGATATCGAAGTGCACACTCAAACCATAATGCAAAGTAACTTTTGTTTTTAACTCTTTTAGTGCTATCTCGCCTGGCCTATGGATATATACCCAAAAGTGCTAAGCAGTTTTGTGTGAAATGTAGGATTTTGGCAAAACACTCAAAGATTTGTTATTTCTTATCGCATCTTCTTCCATTTTTGTTTTGTATGTTAAAGAGAATATTCCTATAACAAGGAAATGTGTACAAAAGTATATTTTATTTATGACAAAATTTTCAAATGTTGTAATTAGGGATAAAATAAGAGTGCCAAAATATTTTTTTTACCTATTCCACTGTAAAGAGCATCTAATGAAGATAAAATTTCATATATTTTCAGTTCATTTTTATAAAAAATTAAGGAGTATAGAGGAATTATAAAACATATTGTTCCTGCAAAAATTAGTTGAGAACTTGACATTTGAAACATTTGTCTTGAACAAACAAGCAATTGTCGGCAACCGAATGGCCATATATTGATTCTCTAATACCTTCAGTATAAAATGCCATCGATAGCGGCCAGTAAAATAAACAAGCCTGTTGTACATATATAAAATAGCTTTTAAACATAAATACAGCTTAGATTACATAATTGTAGTACCTACATAGGTAGACACTGTAGAACTAAAGGGGCTAAACCTCTTTAATTAATAAATACAATTTAGTTGTAATAGTCAAATAACTTACCACATTAAATTCTGGATTGCATTTTAGGCATAAATGTAAACTTTACAATTGGTAAAAAAAAATTTCAACTGTAAAACCAATATTGTCTCATGACGTGTATAGACATATATGTTTGAGTAACTATTTTGGTCTATAGACATTCAAGGATTTATTAGCGAAAACCTATTCATAGGCCCTTTTCTGGATTAAGTAACTAAATGAAGGTAATACCTAAGAAATTTTGCAGTAAAGAAATCTAAGATTTGTTTTATGTAAAATACTCTTTAATAAATCCTGGTGATCTTGAATGTGTTAGTTAATAAGATAACTAAATAAGAGTTAAAATAAGTTTTAAAGACATTTTACATTTAATATATTATATTTCCAATTAATTTTCATTTCATACATGAACAATTACTATTGTAACACAACATTATTATTTTAAAAGCACCTCTTTAAACTGCCTTTAATTCATAACAGTTTCAGTACACTAAATTTCACATTTTTATTTACCAGATATTTATATATTTTGGACAAAATCATTAAAAACTAACAGTTTTGTTGTATGCCACTAGGCAACCGCTGCTAACCCTAGAGGTTAAATATAGCGCAAAGATTACTGTTCAAATGAAAAATTATTTACTATTGCTTTTAGAAAGGGTATATCCCAATCTGCTCTTCCCTACCGGAGAAGTGTTGCCACATGGTTGAAGCAGACTCCAGAGGATGTCAAAGAACACATTTTTAAATTGGCCAAGAAAGGACTTACACCATCACAAATTGGTGAGTAATCAGTTTTTGATTCTTTGACAGGGTCTACAACATAAATGCCTCTTAAATTTATTCTTTTAAATTAAATAGATATAGAATCTAAAAAGACACAAGTTTTGATCACTAAAAATCAGTGTGGCAGACTTATTAACAGTCACAATGGGTCCATTACATAAAGGTGACATATTACTTGGTCTATGGCGACTTAAAAAGAGGAGTCGCCCTCCAAAATAATGACGATGTTAAACTATTTACCTTTTTCTAAGCAATCTTTGAAGCCATCTGGCTCAAATTCTGTGTACTACTTATTGGTCTATGATATAAATTTAGACCTAGTGCTCTTTGTCCTAAGTTACTTGGCAATAATGTTTTGATGTTTAAAAAAATGTTAACAACATTTTAAAAATAATTTTAGACGAGAATTTTTTCAACAATACTATTGAACATTTGATCCTTGATATAAAAATTTGGTATATGGCTTGTGTGAAAACTTAGATCCTGAAAAAAGGTACATATGTACAACAAAACACAATCTTGGATAATCCAAATTGAAAAAAAAACTTTATTTAAAAAATACATTTTTAATAGTTTCTTGTGGGATATGATGGGTTGTCCACACCTTCTTTAAAAACTTCTTACAGATTCCTCTTCAAACTATTAGTGTGCCTAGATACACTTTTTTTGCTATTTCTTCAAGAACTTTTTCACCTTTTTTTATTCTAACAGCATCACTGATCTACATTGCTGCAACACAGTTTTTACCTTGTTCTAGTCCTAAAACTTTGAACAGATCATACTTTGCTACGTTTCCTTTTATTTTTTGTAGAAACAGGCATCATAAATGCCTAGTTTTAGTGTTTCAAGCATAACAAACACTTTTTTTGGTATTCTGATCCAAATAATCTTATTCAATGATTCACTGACATTTTGCGTACATCCATATGTGCATTTAGCTAGAAGTATGGGGTTGGACAAGTCCCCAAATACTTGTTTAATTTCTGATATCACAACTAAAGGCAGGTGAGTGTGATCCTTGTGATCATACATAGTTCCATCTAGCCTACTTTTAAAGGGTAGATATTGTGTTGTGGCTTTTCATTGGTAGAGGCAAGGTGAAAATAAGTTGCCCATAAGACTTTTTTCATTTCATCAACACCATGCTAACATTCCTTGTAATTGCCAGGCCATTATAGAGATGAATGGTGTCAGTGTCAGCCTATCTATTGCCCATGGGCTCTAATTGCTTTTCCATGGATTAGAAGTGTTTTTGATTTTTTGTTTGTTTCAAACTCTGAGGTGTTGCCCATCCTTTTTTGTGTGTGACCCAGACATTCTAGTTTCTTTCCTTTAAAGCTATCTCACCATATATGGCTTTTCATTGAAAATAATATCAAATATCTTGCTGTCACCTTCGCCTGTATATTATTTATAACATATACTGTAGTTGTCTTGGGACCTACTGAATAATTTTTGCACTCTTTCTACTTCCATTCCTCCATTTGTTCCTGAGTAATTTACAGTGCAAGTGGTGGTATGAATTGTATTCAGTCTAGATTCACGAGTATAATACTTGAAAAAATTACAACATAAAGTACTTAACCTGTCGATATACTTTTAGCAGTAACCACACTGTTTAGGGAAGAAAAGTCCCGTTTCTGCCAGCTGCCGTCAAACGTAGTGGCAATGTCACAACTGTCATTTTCTCTAATGGCAAATAGAACTGATCCTTCCATAGATTGAATACATACTTTTTGTGTGGCTCTGAGTAAGACTTTGTTATAATAAGCACATTTCAAAGGTTTCAAAGGAAAGGCTGATTTAAGTTTAAAACACTGGCTAATCTTCAACCACTTTCTTGATCTATAATGCATTGACCATAATGCATAAAAATATCAAAGGTGTATGTTATAATATGTTCTGTTACTGTTCTCTACAGTTGTTTTGGAACTAGTCTCCTTACTTGCTTTCATCTATTTATTATTGTTACGTTTTAAATTTATAGTAAACAATAGGCCTATTCTGTTTCAGATAGTCAGTTTCAACGGACACCACATTGTTTACAATTTTTAGGAAAAAACCAATCGTGATTTTTCAGACAAGTATATGTTCCTAAAGTACTTATCACTGATTGATTCTAGACTTTAACTTGATTAAGTATATTCTTACCGTGAGACATGGTGATGGTTATTTAATTTTCCTGAATGATTTATTCATATATGGTTTATTTTACTATCAATATATTCTCTATTTTTGTGTGCAGTATATATAGTATGAGATTTTTAGGCAAGCAATCAGATTTGTGATTTTAAATTGTCCAATTAAAAGCCACTCTAGGGGTTTGTAATGTAGTCATAAAATAACTATTTTTGAATCATTAACCCTTTGAGTCCCAGCCATATTGTCATATTTCACTCTGAGAAATCCCAGACATTTTTGACAGGCGTGTCTGTGAAATCCCAGCCCAAGGTGGGCAAGAGTACTTAGAATGCCCAGGCCTAAAATGAGAATTTTGTAAGGGTTTAGCAAAAAATTGATTGTAACCTTATAAAAAAAGATATTGCCAATATAAAAGCACCCTTTTAAAGGTAATCATACACCCTAACAGAAAATACATATTTGATTAAAAAATGTTTATAAAAATAAAAACTTTATATAAATATTTGTAGTTAAAAAATATATATATATTTATTTTTATTTTTTATTATTATATAAGTAGGTTTCAACTAATGTTATGGCAACATATATATATATTTCCTTGTTTAGCATATTTCTAAGAATATATCCTGAAACTTTCATGAAATTATACATAAAATTGCGGTTTTTATAATATTTTGAATACATACATATAAATTGGCATTTTATAAAAAGTAATGTATATGTTTACTTGTAATAAATGGTAATGTTACTAATTATTAATTATTGGTTAATTTTTATAAATTGAAATATTTACAATTATATATTTACTCCAAATGGGTTTATGTAGCTATATATTTATAACTGCTATGTATTAAATTTATATTATAAACTTATATATATAAATAAAAATTGTACTCACATTC
This sequence comes from Stictocephala bisonia, assembly GCA_035578905.1. NCBI lineage: Eukaryota > Metazoa > Arthropoda > Insecta > Hemiptera > Membracidae > Stictocephala > Stictocephala bisonia. The sequence continues at coordinate 1,299,181 of JAQJVL010000003.1, forward strand.
AGCGATGATATGCCAGAAATAGATATAATCCCAGCTGCCACTTTTCTTCAATTACAAATATATTATAAAACAAAACAAGAATATTTATTTGACTATTTACATATTTACACATTTACTGTTTTATAGCTTATAACTTGCAAGTATGCTGCGGGATGCAGTCCAAGTGTAGGCCTTTCTTGCACCTGACACACTCACTACGTGACCTCTTCCTTTTACCTTCAGGGTTTCTTGGTCCACTACAAACACAGCATTCCTTTTCTTTATTATTCGGAACTTTTACTACCCCAAAAGTATTTACTCGGGTACCATCACCGGCTGGGCCAAGAAGTACTACCTGATTTTTTTCATTGAGCCATTCTTGAGCTAAACTTTCAATTATGGAAATCTGAAATTTCAGTCTTGACATAGGCTTGTCTGTGTTGAGCTTGTACAATACATATGCATTTAGGGCCATCCTACCAAATATGTTGAATATAACTTTTTTCCAATGCTTGGAAGCCCTCCGCTCATCAAGGTAGGTATAAAGCATCTGATCTGTGCTGTCAATGCCACCCATGCCATGGTTGTATTCATACACAATTTGTGGTTTAGTTTTGATAATTACTTTTCCACTTCTGCTTATTGTATATCTAACATTCTCTGCTATTGCATTTGTTGAGAGTAAAACAAACTGGCTCTTGTTTGTTGCCTTTTCTCTAAAAGCCATTTGTAGAACAGGACCTTTCCGCACATACACCTTCTTTCCAACAGGAAATCTTCCTAACAATTGCTTTGGTATACCCTTTCTTCCTAATCTAATTGTTCCTGTTACCCATGTATTATTTTCATAGAGGTATCTGGCTAATTTAGTAGTGTTAAAAAAATTATCCAAATACAAATGGTACCCTTTATTTAAAAGATTACCCATTTCTAGGAGCTTTTTTACTACTGAAAAGCCAAGACCATAATTTACTGTATCATCCCTTACTTCATATTTGGATCCCCTGTAGCAGTAAAACTGGTAACAATAATTTGTTGTTGAATCGCATAGAACCCACAATTTGATTCCCCAGCGATGGTGTTTCTTTTTAGGAATATACTGAGTGAGAGCAATCCTTTTTTTTGTTCCTACCAACGATTCATCCACTGATAATTTCATTGATGGTGTGTAATGAAAGCGAAATACTCTGTTCGAATGATCTATTAGAGGTTGGAATCTTCCGCAGGGGTCATAATTTGCTGTACCATGCTTAGCCAAAGTTTCAGAATCAATTATATGAAAAAATTTTAATATTGCCTCAAATCTATTTCTTGAAAACATATTACATATCCAGTTGTCTACCTGTGATGATGATGTAAACCAGTAGCTCCTTAGAGAAGGTTTCTGAACTACGCCCATGTAGAAAATCACTGATAAAAATCCTTTTATTTCAGCTAATGTTACATTCACCCATTGCCCTGCATAGCTATGAGGTGATAAGGTTGCTCTGTTAGCTTTTATATATTTTTGAGCGTATCTGTTAGTTTCTTTAGCAAAACTTGTCAACACAGTTGTCGTAAATAACAAATTTAAATATTCTATTGGTGATGAATTTCGGGGAGGGCAGTGTTTTGGTCCTGGCAATTCATTATAGGTAAAAGAATGTACATACCCTGGATCCTGCTCTTCTTGTATTTCATCCCAATCACTACTTTCTGGGCTTTGATTATTATTCCTTCTAGGCCTAACTGCACCTCTTGTATTCAGACCACCTCGCCGACGTCTTCCTCTACAAGGTGCAACATTTTGAGCAATTACGTTATCCTCATCAGAGCTTAAGTTTTCTTCTTCTAATAATGGTAAATCGTTGTTTGCATTTGAAGTACTAGGTTGGTCTTGAGCAAGGAGGCCTAAGAAGGGTCTAGGATTTGGATCAGGGTCATAATCTGGATCCTCATCGGTATCATCAATAATATCTGAGTCACTGCTTTGAGAAGGAGAAATATCAATATCATCATTAGATTCATCATCGCTGTCATCAGCTCTATCAATAAACTGAATATTTGAGTCTCTTATTTCCCTAACTAGTGTCCCTTCACTTGTAGGGGAATGACTACGTTTTTTGCTATTGCTCATTTTAAATATACAAAAACAAAAACTATAGCCTACTATAAGATAAAATAAGTATATGCCTACACAATAACTAGCACTAGATTTGCACAGTAATAGGCCTAGGCCTAAATTCACACTTCACATTTTCACTACAAATTTAGGTCACTAAAAATTAATCCAAACTAACTATGTACACTAAAACAGAAAATAGTAAATAACTTATAAACTCACAAAATAAACTAATAATCCAAAGAAATAATATGATTACAAAATAAAAATGTATCAATTACACAAAGCCCACTCATAAACACTGAATGTAAACAACAACAAAATCTTACAACTTCACGATGTTGTACACAAAGAGTAACTACAGACAGACTGGTAGAAAACAGCTGTCAGATAACTTGTCATGTTATTATTATTATATAAAATGCACTGTTATAATTATTTGTTATTTTTACACCAGATTTAAACTCATTAGCTTTCATTTGGTATAAGAATTACGTATATATAATAAGATTTGATCTTAGTACAAAATAAACTACGTGCCGCCGACCTGATCGGCGTCTGGGGTTTCTCGCGTAGTATACGCACGGCGATGAGATCGGCCCTCGGGGCTTCTCGCGTAATACACGCACGGCGATGAGATCGGCCCTTGGGGTTTCTCAGACAAAATTTCAAAGCCGATGACATCGGCGCCTGGGGCTCAAAGGGTTAAACACCACTAAATGGCAAAATCGAGTTGGAGCCAGGATACTATTAACAACTAGGGGAAACCACTGCACGCTTCACGTGCCAACCCCATCACTCGCTGTGCTCGTGAAGTAAGCTCAACCTGCGGCCTCACCTGGGAACTCTGCTTTTGGCCCCTTTGTGAAATTCGGCCTGCGGCCTCGTGAGACAGCTCAGCCCACAGCCTCGCCAAGTCACATTTGGGGATCTCGGCATCTTACCTCGTGAGGAATATCAGCTACGCCCTGCCCTCACCAGGATTCTTTAGCAGTATGACCACTAATTTTGGTTTTGGGGGCAGTGGAGCCCATAAACATAGTATTTTATAAAATCTGATGGTATATTAGTTATTAACTGGATAATTATCTTTAATTTAATACCCCACTTGGTTGTATTAGTTTAATATTACCCAACTTTGGGTTTTGGAACAAACGTTATATTTGGGAGGAGGGGCAGAGCCCTCTTAAACGGTTTATGTTACAAAATATAATGGTATAATGTGATTTAGGAGATAATTACCTATTTTGATACTCCAGTTGGCTGTTTTGTTTTAGTAATAGTCTTTTTTTGGTTTTAGAATATTTTTTGGGGCATATACTCCTTATTATTTGACCTTTTGAAAACCTGATGGTATATTTGGATTCAGGAGAAACATGCTTTAAACTGATACCCCATTTAAGTAGATAACATCAGTATACAGAATTTTACGCTTTCGAAAAATTCAGTTTTTAGGCCTCTGACACCTCAAATTTTTTAGTTTTTAGGCTGGAATTCAGATATAAGGTGCAGTTTTGCTATTTGTGGATATCTGTTAAGTTCTAAAATTATTACTCAAGCTTTTTCCGAGTTAGGTCAACAATACTAAACTTTAGCAATTTTCCGATAAAAAATAACTTTGGAGCCTAAAAAGGCCGCCATCTTGTTTCTGAGTGAAAAAAGTAAACTGTTGTGAATTTTCCTAGAGGTTTCAGACCGAGCGCTTCATTTCAAGTTTAAACTTTATGGGGGTAGAACGCCGGAAAGTGCCTCAACATCTAGTGTCAGTGAGTCACTACATCAAGCTTTATATTATATAGATAGACTAGGGAACACCCCTGCATGTTTTGCGTGCCAACCCTGTCGTCACTTGCTACACTCTTGAAGGAAGCTCGGCCTACAGCCTCGCCTGGGAGCTTCACCGTTAGCCCTTTTGTGGAATTCAGACTGCGGCCTCGCCAAGCCAAGAAGCTCTGCTAAAGACTTCGTTGTGGAACTTGGCCAGCGGCCTCACCAAGACACTCTGCTACAGTCCCATTTGTGGATCTCGGATTGTTACCTCGTGAGGAAGGTCGGCTTATACTCGCCAGGACTGTTAACCAGTATTACCATGAATTTTGGTATTTGGGGCAGTGGAGCCCTTAAACATAGGATTTTCTAAAATCTGATGGTACATTAGTATTTAAGAGATGAATACTTTTAATTTGATATCTCACTTAGGTATATTAGTTTTACATTACCCAATTTTGGATTTTGTAGCATATGTTTTATTTGGGGGGCAGGTAGAAATTCATACATAAGGTGTGCGTTTCTTACACGTGTAGGTGTACACCGTAAAGGTTTGAACATTTTATTCAAGCTTTACAAAATATTATGTAACAAAAACTACTCTTTTGTGATTTCCCCATAAGAAATACATTAGGGCAGTTTTGGGGTAAAAAAGGGCCTCCATCTTATTTATGAGTGAAATAAATAAACTTTTGTGAATTTTCCTGGAGGTTTCAGACAAGAGAGCTTCAATTTAAGTATACATATTATGGGGGTAGGACGTTGGGAAGTGCCTCAACATTAAATGTCAGTGAGTGAGTCAGTCAGTGTGTCACTACATCGAGCTTTATAGTATATAGATATGCCTTGTAAAATTACACCAATTTAGCAGTAATTTATATCCATGGACATGTATAGGCATCATTGCAAAATGAAGCAATAATGGTAGAGACATACTATTCATAAAAATACATACATATCTGACACCTTTTGATTTTGTTAAGAAAAATATTTACATGTAATACATCATCAAACTAATATTCATTCACATTCATTCACTCCTAAAAATCATAAATATAAGCTTTGAATTATAGAAAGAAAACAAAAATGATACTGTTGTGATGATTTTAAATTAGTATATTTGAATAACATATTGATATAATTCCACAAATTTTGATATATAGTTGTTTTATTCAATTAAGTAGGTCACTGATGACTATCATAAAAAGAAGATTTAACATGTCTCCGAACACTAACGAGAAAATTGAGAATCAGTATTACATGTAGATTTCATTAAATTTCAAGTGGATCTGAGGGTGAATAAGTTCTCGGAACTCTCCTTTTAATCTGTTTTAAAATGTAAGTCAACCATTGAGTTCATAATATGATAATGAATTTATAAATATTTTAAATCTCCAGTTGTTTTACTAACAAAGTTCCTTTATTCATAAACGTCTGTTGAATCTTGAGTGATTACAAAACCTATTATAATCAGATTAGAAAATATCCGAGCATCACCGGTTTTTAGGGAAGTTTTAAGACTTAATTTTGTTTCACTTAACCGTGAAACTGACATTACGATTGGGTAAGCCAAATAATAATTAGTGCATATCACATTCTTGGAGTTTCATCTGATATTAATGTGTAGGTGTGATCTTGAGGGATTCCCATGGTGTGGCCCAAGTGAGGTTTGTCACCGGCAACCAGATCCTCAGAATAATGAAAGCCATTGGTCTGGCTCCGGACCTCCCTGAGGACTTGTACTACCTCATCAAGAAAGCTGTGGCCATCAGGAAGCATCTTGAGAGAAACAGGTGAATTCAGTTAATTTATTTGAGATTGCAAAATATTATCTAAGTAAGTTTTTTTATTTTAGGGAGAGGCCAATCTCCTTCTTAACCTTATTTTGCCCATTCCCCATAGGCTATTCATCTGTGCGGGGAACTAATTCAGACAGAGTAAGGGGGCGAACCAGTACAATACAAGGTGAATATTGCTGCAAAATCTACAGTCTAGGCCGGATTCGAATTAGTGCTATCTCTAACCCAAAGTCAAAGTCCTGACGCCTTACACCACTCGGCCAGCGGTTCGCCCAGTTACTTCTCTGTTAAATTTATGAATGTTTTTATCATTAACTAGGTTGGCAATATAACTGTGACCAGTAGTTGTAAATGCGGTAAAGTACAGCTGTAAAAATAACCATCGTCCACTGCAGTTAGCCCAAGTGTGGTTGTAAGCCTCTTCCATTCATTTATGTCATTATATAGTATGTTTTCTTTTTTTACTTCTTCCTTCATATCCTCCATCCACCTCCTTAGCCTACCTCTTGGTCTTTTTCCTTGTATTTGCATGTACAAATATTTTCTAGCAGTTCTTGTCACTTCCATTCTCGTGATGTCTCCAAACCATCTCAATATCATTATGTGCTATATGTCAACATGTTACAAACTTTTTAGCATTATTAAAATAAAGAGAGTATGGTAACAGATAATTATACCTAAGCACACGACACAGAAGAATATTTATCCAGTTTTCAGCGGGAATCGTGCAGACTGTGTTTCCCACTCTGTATTGTCATGTAAGGAGAACGAAATGAACAGATCACGGCCTCTATTACCCATTGGTATATAAACAAATACAGTTTGAGGCTATTGTCATCACCCAACAAGCCAAGTAAGCATTTATATTTGAAGAGTTTGAAGGCAGGGGCAGAAGGGGTAAGATATGTTGGATAGAAAGACGGCAAAGTGGGGTGCCTTTGTCTGCGTCAGTATATGTTACAATGCTATAATATAGCTAAATCTAGCTGTCCCTAATGCCAACCACACCATGTTAGAGCATGCATTACTTTTCAAACTAATATAGAGTATCTTCACATAAAGATATATTAACTTTAAGTCTGAGGCCAAAAACTTTGGTAAAATTCTCTAGGAATGTAACTTAATTTGTAGTCAATACATGTTCATTGTGTATGTCCTTGAAACAGTAATTTTTAGAGGTTCAAGCTGAAATTAATATTAAGATCTTTTGAACAATGTATGTATCAGTATTAAACTTAGGTTTAAGCTGCCGGTGCCATAACTAGAATCTATATTTTCCGGTGACAAATTGGTCAAGGTGATATCTACATTATATACATAAATGATGTCTACATTACTTGGTTATCTTGTAAATTACTTACATCATGTAGATAGCACCTTGATACGGTTGTTACTGGAAAAAATGTAAATTCTAGTTATGTATCAGTATTATTATTATAAAAATATTGTTTTTTAATTTATGAATTATATATGCCTCAACTCAATTTTCTGCCAAATTTTCAGGATATTGGTTATTTATGATTTCTGGTTATTAAAACTGATCTATAAAGGTATTTATACTCAAAGCTTTTTGTATTTTACTTGGTTTATGCTGTTTTGACTCTTAATCCTTAAAAATAATATAAAAAGTGTAAGGATATTTTAGTGTAACCAAACTGGTAATTTAACGATTTTTAACAATCCTGTATGTAAATATTTTATCTTTATTAAATTGTGCCTTTTTCCTCATTTCAGGAAAGACAAAGATTCCAAGTTTCGTCTGATTTTGGTCGAGTCAAGAATCCACAGACTGGCTCGTTATTACAAGACTAAATCAGTTCTCGCTCCCAACTGGAAGTACGAATCCAGCACAGCTTCAGCTCTGGTCGCATAATAAATTACTATGTAACAGTTTTTTTTTTTCATTAAACAGAAACATATATTGCTTATTTGTTTATTTAACCTTTGTAAATCATTCGTACCGAAAATAGTAATCATTTCAGAAAATGTCAGTAATATGCTTTTAGGGAGTTCGTCCGACAGGCTCAGTTCGGTGCTGGATGGAGTTTAGTTCATCGTTTCGCCACAAGTAGCAAAGTGTATGCCTTGCTGGGGGCGTGAGAGAGTAGCAGTACTCTTAGAAATAATAATATTTCTATCTAATAAATAATATTATTTATTAAAATAACTCTCTAATAAATAATAAAGGGAGTTATTCCGTTTGAGCTCCGGAATTTTATAATAAAGTATGTCCGAAGTACAAATAAAGTATACAATAAAGTAGAGTAATTTACTGATAAAGTTTACAATAAATGAGGGCATTTATTGTAAACTTTGTCAGTAAGTATTTTATCCAAACTTTGGATAAATAATCGAAACTTTGGTAATCCGAAAAAGAAATTGACAACAGATTTTGCAAAAATTTAATTGCAGTTACTGTAAGAACCACTACTTTATATCTGAAATTTACAAAAAAATATTATTTCAAGTATTTAACTGTTAATAAACTTTTCAAATATTACTTTGGTTTGGAAATATAAGTTAAATATCCTTGCTTTAAAGAAGAATTCCTATTTAACTAAATTACGCCAGAATCTTATATATGGTTAAAAAAACTGAAAAAAAACATGGTAGCCACTGAGGTTGCGGGGTGTTGCGCTACGTAGCGTAGTGTGAGATCAAACACAGCCGGAGCGTCTGTATGGGTTGCAACAAAACTGAGATACAAAACACACGAGTTCAAACTGTTGATAAGAGACTGACAGTGGAAATTGGGAACAGTGCTGTCTTAAGTAGTGTGAGAACTCCAGAAATATGCACACGTCAGCTGATTACGTGGCCTAGTGGCGAATGCAATGGAATCAAGTAGCACTGGGGCCGGGATCAATTTCCGCTAGTTACTCCAACTTTTTATCTTGAAAACAGTTTGATCTTACATCAGTTGAATATATTCTTCTATTAAAGGGTTCATTCTCCTTTTAATAATCATAGGCTATTATTGCTTTTAAAACTTAATGTACTGTACTTAATGTTAGGCATATTATTTATGTTATATTTTATCAAAAGAGTGTTATAAGAAAATCTGTTTAATCAGAAAAATTCGGTTATCCAAAATGGGTTCGGTTCCAATTATCTTGGATTATCATGACTCCACTCTATTAATCTATTTTTTTGCCAAAGATAATTTACAAATTTCAACTCAAAATTTGTACATATGTTATTTATAAAATAATAATTGGTTACACTTAAAAAAATATGTTTTATTATTAGTTTTAATTTACTAGGTTACTTAGGAATATAGTACCATTTGTCCACTATACAGTATTCTCAAAATTCGAATTAAATTAGTTGCACGATTCGTTAATGAGTTGGGCACCAAATATGTTGAAAAAAATATTTTAACTTTGTTCCTCAACACAATTATATTATATACTTAGTTTATCCTCAATAATTACTGTAAGAAGTTGTATTAAAAAAGTTTTAATCAAGTTATATTAATAATATGTAGTGAAATTCTATTGTAAAAGCGAGGTGTATTATATGTGTAAAAGTGTTGAAAAGCAGTTAAATATGCTTTTGGAATTTCAAATATTAAGCGTCCAAATAACAACACCATGTATAGAAAAACTATAACTTCTAACAACAAACAATTTTAAAACACTATATACAGATTACACACTTGCAAAATTGTCAAATGAACAAAAAGAGGCCAGCTAGGGATGAATTGGGGACTAAAGGTGATGATGCGAAGGAAGGATTTTTGGATATAGGATATAGCATGGTGACGGAGATTCCTTATCAACATGCCAAGCCAAAACCGCCAGTGTACATCAGTACCATCAACAGAGCAAAGAATAAAATATTGTAGAGACACAGCAATCTAAGTGAAGCCAGTGCCGGACTGGCCAGGTCGGCAAGTCGGCAAATGCCGAGGGCCCAGGGCCCAAGGGGCCCTCGGGCCTCAAGTGAAAAAAAAACCATGTGTATATCGAAATAAAATAATACTTTGCAAATTAGCTATATGTAATTATAAGAACTAGTTGTTGGTATGAAATTATCTGCTAGAACACGAATAGTACACTATCACTTTATTATGCGTAGCAGATTGTATTGTCATATAAAAATATGTTGGTACCGTACCATCGGACTATTTTACTATCCGTCCATCGAGCTACAGGCGCCCGCCACGCCGCGCCATTCATATCAGCTGTGAGCAGCTCATGTCGCGATATGTCCTGTAGCTGGCGTCTGTTCGTCTGCATTCTGCAACTGTGTGGTTAGTCTATTCATACACTCACTGAGAAGTGCACGTTCGCAACTCTAAATTTTTTTCTTTTTTAATAATTTTGATATTGCAGCGTAGTGCGTAGTTTAGTTTAGTGCGTAGTTTAGTGATGTAGTTATAGTGTATTATTTATTAAAATATTTAAAAAATGAATAGACTGCCTAGGCCAAGTGGGGCTTTCAAGCAAAAACTTAAGAAGGAACGAGAGGTCGATTTAAAGAAATCAAATAAAGTTTTAGATTCGTACTTTTCTATCGCTGGTTCAAGTTCACAGCCTCAACAACTTGCAGATAAGCACAATGCATCAGGTACGATAATTTTAATTGTTATCAGGGCCGTCCAGAAAAATGTTGGGCCCCTGTAAATATTTAGAACCTTCACGCACCTTTTTACAAGTAGTTTTGACCTTAAATGACGCTCTATAGCAACTTCAAAAAGTAGGCCTAATTGTTGTCGGAAAGTTGAAAAAAAATAAAAAAGGGGATTTTCATATGCTGTATATTAATTTAGGTTTAACTTTTTTTAATACTAGGTCTATTAATCTTGTAATTTGTGATTTTTTTAAATTGTAAGTTTCCATTCCATAGTGAAAACACAACTACTACTTTTAGTGTAGTAAGGTAACTTACACACTAAAAGTCATTCGTGACTTTAAAGCGAGTAATTTTTATTATCAATTTAAATCTTACAATTAAGTAACTACTAGACTCAGTAGTCATAATAATATTATCTAATATCATAATAATTATTGTAGTTAATTATGGGATTAATGGCCAGTGACACTGACACCCGGGCACGGTCTTTTTACAGCCCCCCCTCCAAATAAAAACAGCTTTCGAATTTGGAAATACTTGTGTAAAATATCAGATTTCGAGTCACCGTCGTGTTTGTTGGGGGTGAGGGTGTAAAACATATTAAGCACGCCTGATACTTGTGTAATTCTTTAACTTTTAACTGGTGTTGTCTTAATATCCTTTAATAAGTTTTACTTCCTTTAAATGTATCCCTTAATAAGTTTTCTTAACAAATCTTATTTAAGTTAAATAATTTTTCCCCGGGTTGGCTATTTTGTCAACTTTTAAACGTTGCTTTAAACAATGCAACAACGGACATCAACAATTTTTTGAACACTGCCTTTTTGGTGGTTTGTTAGTTTTTCTAATTTTTTAAATTCCTTAAAACATTTTATTTTAACGTTTGTAATAGTTTATATTATTAAAAATGTTGCTCTCAGGTGAAAACTAAGAAGAAAAAACACAGCTTCTGTCACACTCAGACTCCGAACAACCCAGTAAGGATACAAGTTCAATTAATTTGGATTCCGAAGATAAACCAGCTAGTACCGATGCAACTTTTATTGCTGAAGAGAACAATAGTTCATCAGAATCAGATGGAGAAAGTGGTGGTGATGAAGATAAATCTGTTGGAAACCTAGCCCATTTTATAAGCCCGAATGTAAATGATCCTATTACGCTTAAAAGAGCATTCTTGAAACAGCATCCTATCCAAGCGCATCATGTACAAGGGAAAAAACTTCCGTTCGATCCCAGTAATCTTTACTACAGGACTTTACCTCGTGGGGAGAAAGTCCAAAGAAAATGGCTTTCATACTCTTTTGAAATAAATAAAGTGTTTTGTTCAACATGCATGGCCTGTGGTGGAAAAGACAACAGGGAATCCTCATTCATTTCTGGACATAAAGTGACATACAAACATATATACAAGGCTGTGGAAATTCACAAAAATTCGCGATACCATCAAAGTTCTGTCACAGCAGCTCTTCAGCTGTGCAAAGAACAAGATATTGAATCTTATCTGAACATAAATCAAGCAAAATATCGAGAAAAGCAAATTGAAATGAGGAGGCAAGTTCTTCAACGCCTTATAGACATAACTCTTTTTATTGGAAGACAAGGGTTGGCTTACAGGGGGAATGAAGAGGCAAGTCATTCTCTTGGCCAAACAGGAAATCATGGAAACTTTTTAGAGCTGGTGTTACTTATTTCAGAATACGATGTGATATTAAAGACCCAAGCTGAACAGTGCATAGAAGAAAGTAAGAAGAAAAGAATCAAGAAACTACAAAAGAGTGAACAATCGAGGAGTGGGAAGGCGCATTCTGGGAGAGGATCATTGGTAACTTTCTTATCAAAAACGTTTATTAACAAATTAATAAAAACAATCGGCACGATTGGAAGGCAAATGATTTTAAAAGATTTATCGGATAGCATAATCTGCAGTTTAATGATTGATTGATTCTACACAAGATATAGCAGTCATGGATCAGCTAGCGATTTGCGTTAGATATGTTGTTCAAGGAAAGGTTTATGAACGTCTCCTTGACTTATGTGACATAAAAGATTCTAGTGGACAGGAACTATTCCAGAAAATTAAAACAGATTTGACTAAATATGGAATTCCCATCACAAATGTAGTTGCATGTTCCTTCGATGGGGCTGCGAACATGAAAGGGTGCTTATAATGGATTACAAGCCCATTTGAAGAAAGAAACCCCCAATATAATATACACTCACTGTATGGCACATGTATTGAATTTGGTTGTGGCGGACTCTACAGTAAATTGTCTTCAGACAGAAAATCTGTTTGGTTTGGTGGAAGAAACAGCTTGTTTCCTTAGTCAGTCTTACAAAAGAATGACAGTTTGGACGGAGAACATAAGAGCACGTTTTAAAGGCCAAGAAAAGCTATATAAGCTAAAAAAATCGGCGCAACTAGATGGTGGAGCAAGCACAAAGCACTAAATTCCATAGTTGACTTTGAATCTCTCTTGGACATAAAAGATTTTGACTTCAATGAATCTTGGAAGTTGATAAATCTGTTTCATGTACTAATAGACATTTCTAAAGGGAACTTTGACTGTAAAACGAAGTTTACAGCTCGAACACTCATTAGCCAGTGGACCAAATTTGAAAATATATTCACTTCTTCGGTCATCTTAGATTTATTCAAAGCAACTTCCCCAGTGTCTGTCTATTTACAGAGCAAAAATATGGATTATTCTGTAGCATGGAGTTTAGTAGAAATTTTGTTACAACAAATCCGAAAAATGAGAGACGAGGCTAATTTTGATAGACTACTATCAATGTGTAAAAAGTACACTACTTGTATCAACGAACACTTTGAAGACACCAGTGAGTTACAAATGGAAGTGGATTTCCCAGAAAAAAGAATTGGGAAGAAAAAGAAAATGCCAGGAGAACTTACTCAGGATGAATCAAATTTCATTTCTCCAACACAAAAGTTTAAAGCTCTATACTTAAATATTTTGGATTGTGCTGTGAACAGTATTGAGGAACGCTTTGTAGTGAATGAGGATTTATTACGAGACTGTGCTGTTTTGGATCCCAAAAACTTTAAAAAGATGCTGAATAACTTCAGTCTTGATATGTCTACAACTTCATTAACAAAGTTAGCAGATGTAACCAAAAGTAGTAGATCCGAACTTATCACGGAACTCAAACAGTTTGCTACCAACTATGACGTATTTAAGTTATCTTTGGTAAAAGATCGTGATGCAAATTTGTCTTGTGAAGAACAATGGTTGGCTGGTAATGATGGTTCTCTATGTCAAATTGAAACAAACGTTAAGTGTTCACAATATTTATCATGTGCATTCACAGTATTATATGATCTGTCCTCTCAATCAGGTCTTTTCAATAATTTATACTCAGCATATAAATACTTACTATCAATCCCATGTACTGAAGTTTCTTGTGAAAGAGTGTTTTAAAACTAAAAATCATAAAAACAAAGCTGAGAAATTCTTTAGGACAAGAGCTTTTGAGTAATTTAATCCTAATGAATTGTGAAAGGGATTTGTTTAAAATCATTAATAAGAATCAGGTTATAGACGAAATCGCTTGCTCAAGTGAAGAACTAAAAACAAAATTAATGTTTTAATCGTTCTCTTTGAAGTTGGAACCAATTGGAGTTTTTAATTAAGTTGTTAATATAATAAATAAAGTTATTTAAAAATATATATGCGTTGTACACATTTAAAACCTAATTTTCTGAAATTATAAGGTATTTACAAAATGATTTCTTTGTAGGCCTAATATATTTAAACTAGTGTGAACCACATACATGATTAGGATGGTGTATGTAGGTAGGGGAAATGGGGGCCCACTAAAACATTTTGCCGAGGGCCAAGAAAGCTGCCAGTCCGGCACTGAGTGAAGCTGTTATTCTTAAATAGATGGCAACTCTCCTTTCACTTTCTTTCTCTGCTTTCTGTTTTCTCTAAGATATTAGACAAATTAATAAAACAGAGATTATTGAAATTTTTAAACAAAAACAAGTTCTTTAGTGACTGTCAATTTGGATTCAGATAAGGGTTGAGTACTGAGGATGCCTTACAAGTCTCCTTTGAAAATGTGTACAAGTTGTCAGAAATGGAAAATGTTGTGCTGCTCTGTTTACTAACATAATAAAGGCATTTGATTCAGTAAACCACCAGACCCTAAGAGATAAATTGTTCATAGCCGGTATTAGGTGCTGCCCCTAAACTGGTTAATGAGTTACCTTTCTGATAGGCAGCAGTTAGTAAAACTTTATTCCAACTGTTGTGATAAAGGCTATGTTAACTTTGGATCCCTCAAGGTTCTGTTTTGGGACCTATTGTGTTCCTTATATATGTGAATGATCTGTGATGTAGTAATTTTAATGGACGCATAACTGAATTCTTGATGATGTAGTTTTTACCCAATCTTATGACAAATTAAATCTTAGTCTATGATAAAATGAAAAGAGACCTGTAGCTCCTATGTATATGGTTTCGATCAACTTTACGCTTTTTAGTGAAAAGACCAACAGATTTTAGATTTTAAATGTAACAGAAGTTCTGGTACATTTAGCATATAAAGGAACTGACGGTTTCCCTCTTCTTGCCAATGTCTTGTTGTTAGAAAGTTGATATGATCAAATATTTGAGATTGTATATTGACTCAAAGCTATATTGGAAGATTTATGTTTTACAGTTGAAATGTCAATTACTAAGAAGTATTAAAAGCTTTTATCGTCTACGGAGTAAGTGTCCGCAAAAGTTATTGATATCAATATACTACGCATTGGTGGGCTCCAAAATTGGTTATGGCTTGGTATGTTGGAGAGGAACGTATGTCATCATGCTATATCCTATAATCATACTCCAAAAATCCTTCCTTCGCATCATAACCTTTAGTCTCCAATTCACCCCTAGCTGGCCTCTTTTTGTTCACTTGAAAATTTTGCAAGTGTGTAATCTGTATATAGCGTTTTAAAATTGTTTGAAGTTATAGTTTTTCTATACAAGGTGTTAAGTTGTATAATTAGGGGGGGGAGGGGGAGAGGGGAGGGGAGGTGAGAGACGGAGAGAGAGAGACGGGGGGAGAGAGAGATCATATTTATTCAAAATAATAAATTGACAAGTACCTCATATTTGAGGTGACCATAAAGATCCAGCACAAAAAAACTTTGCTAATTTATTTTATTAAATAAATGGTGGTTCAAAATAGAAGTAGCGTCTTTTATAATTCCAATTAGTATTTTTTCTGTTTTATTTTTTTTTATGTTGTAACTTTTCAAGAACTATGAAGTGAATTTAGATATTGTTTCTCTACTTCCAAATAAAAGGCTAATTACTTCCTATTTCATTTAAATATATATGAACTAATATATTTAAAATACCATCATATGTTATATATTTGTGTTATCTTTTTTAAATTACGTGTTGTAAATTGCTTATATTTTGTTGTTGAGAATTTTTAATGTTGTAAATAGGTGAATTGTAAAAACTGTTATGCCTTGTGTGTGAGCTGCAGTTGGTTGCAATAACAGCAATAAAAACAAGCAGGATGGAATAACCTTTCACAGGTGAATATTATGAAATCAGTTAATTTAACTATTATTTCTTTATAATACTGTTCAATAGCCTACTTCTAGTTGTTTTACATAGTTTACTGTGGTGATTAAAATGAATTGTATCAATTTTATCAAATATTTTATTTTAACAGTGGTTTAAATTTTTAAGTTCCATCAGCTATGGTCATCTAACAAAGATGGCGGATATTGGCTTCAACTACTACTACAGGATAGAATGCATTATGACTACTCTATTATTTGCTCTGTGATACCACTAAATGTACAAGTGGGCGGGTGGTTCAATACCACTGTACATGTTTACATTTCTAAACTTAAGATGATTGTAGCAATGTTTTGTGTATTTTAGTCACTTGATTTTTATATACATTAATAAATCAATATATAAATTTAATTCTGTTAACATTTTAATCTTGTGATTAAGCCCAAGACATTTCAGATTACTTTTTGGATCAATAGAATACCACTGATTACCAATAAGAGTCACAATAAAAGCATGCCATATAATGAGACTCAAAAATCCAAAGTGTAATACTTTGGGGTGTTCAATTGAGACAACATTCTTAATTTCCAAACCAAATAAGGTACTCTAGACATTTTAGAGCAAATGCTGCTATTATTTGAAATTAATACCAATACCCAAAATTGTAACTAGTTGGAATCTTTATAAGCTCTGAAAAATTGAAAAGGTTTTTTCTTGGTTACAATAGGAATTTCTCTGTGCTAACACATATGGGAGAAAGTGAAATTACTGTTGAAGAATTTCATTTTTAATCTTAATTTATAGCTTGATTATTTGTAGTTCCACTGATAGATACTGTATGTACATTTAATTTGATATGTGGTAAATAGAATCAGCAGATTTAGATAGATTAAGAAAATACTGGGGACACCCCTGCACACTTCGCGTGTCAACCCCGTTACTCCCTGTGCTAGATACACCTTGGCCTCGGTATTGCCGGTTGGTGGTAAGTTTCATTCGCTATGCTCGTGACAACTCAGCCTTCGGCCTCGGGCTGTATTTTTTTGCCTACAAATATTAGTGGGTAAAAATTACAATATTCAATTTATTTATAGTATTTTACTCACATTACTTGCATTGCTACCTGTTTATTAGTATAAATATCCAATACCCAATGTTATTACTTAGCCTTTTTCAAACGTGTTTAATTCATTTGTTTTTGTTAAACAGCTAAAGATTAATTAAATAGTAAAATAACTGTCCAGAAGAGTTAAGCCCTACAATCAAATGTGAATAAAACCATCCTTACAACCTTCTCTGGTTTAACATTATGAAAGATCTAACCTCTTCAATAATACAAACAACATTGTTTATATTCTAATGATTGTTAAAACTTTTTGGAAGTCATTATTTACATTTTAACAGCTGTTACTTTTCGTTTCATTTAAATTTCTCGCCTTGTTATTCTTATAGCAGAAAAACAAACTTTGAAGGCTTCCTACACCCTTCAGGGTAAAAATATTCAAGAATTAAGACCTTAATGCACAACTTTGAACAGAGGCAAACTTTTAGACACCCTAACGGTTTAAATTGGTCAAGGAATAAGGGGGGAGTTGCATTGACAAAAACGGGTTTTGTGCGATGGTGCACCTTAAAGAAACTCTACGGCTGGGGTGGAAGTTGCACAGAACAGCTCCTAATTTATTTCTTTTTACTTAAAATGAAAGGAGGTGGACACTTTTTAATATTTTATAAATCTACAATATATTAAATAAAGTATAGATAGTTATTTAAGTATATTAATGACATGTCAATGAGGCAAATAATAACTAAATTAAATATTAACATGAAAAATAAAAAAAGAAGATGTAAAATAAAGTATAAATTCCTGCAAAATTATTTCAGGATAGTAAGGGTTAATAGTACTGATTTGTATAAGTTATTAGCTATTATCTAGTTTCCATGTTTTCCAACTTTTATAATTCAAAGTTAAATCTAGACAGATGATGAAAGGTGTTTATTTACTTTATGAATACTTGCTTGCAATTATGTGAAATATTTCTCACTGATATTATATAACCACATGTATTTTGGTGAATAAATATGGTGGCTGGAAGATAAACTGTACTCTGTGATTGCTTCCTAACTCACAAACTGCTACATTAAACGTTTACGGAACAATCACGGTGGAATTATTATCTCATATAAAACCTCTTGTCCTTAACTCATACCTAGTACCAGCTGAGTTCTCCGTAAGACACTAAACCATTATCAAAATATGAGGCAAGATAGATTGCGAAGGGGTGCGATAAATGTGAATGTGCAAATGTCTTTGATTTTAGGTATGGACAACTTTTATATAAAAGCATTTATGTTATGTGTGATTGTACATGAACGAGTGTAATCATTGTTACTAACTGAGATCGACTGTTTCTAAGAATCAATCATTATTAGCCTAAAGGAAAGGGCACCTATAGCTTAGCAGGGAATATGAAGCATGTAGAATTGATCAGATTTTTGGCTAACTTACAAGCCTGATACTTACATCTTGAATACGGGCCACCACCAAAATGGCTACCCTAGTTTTCTCTATTAGTCATGCATCAATAATTAATTATAAGCTCAATTCACTCCAGATCTGATGTAAGGGTTAGTAAGTACAGTAAGTTGATTCTCATAACAATTTTTGTTTAAGTTTTACTTTCTTCTATACATATGCGTTAGCATAGAGAAAGTATTGTAACTGTCCAAAAAAAATTTTACAAGTAGATATAAAAATCCATTTTAGGGTCCACTGAACCCAAAAAAGGGGTTTTTAGAAGAAAAAAAAAAATTAGTATATGTGCAGTCAATGGAGACCAAACCGATGGATTGATTTTGATGAAATTTGATATGTAGCCTATATCTCCAAACTATTTATTTTTAACTTTCTGAAATTTTAGTTTTTTATATTTTTGTGGGCAAAAACATACAAAAATAAAATTTTCTCAAAAACGGCTCTAAGGACTTTGATTACAATTTCAGGAAATATGTAAATTAATATTTAAAATATTTGAGTAAAAATCTCATGTCTCTAACTTGACTAATTTTAGAGTTATGGCAAAAAACATATTTGTGAATCAAACTGGTAATTTTTAAAGTTTTGATTTTTTTAATATTTAGTATCGGAGAAAGTTTAATTTTTTTGTCTATTTACGCCAGTGGTATTTCTTAAAAATCTACAAACGTTGTTATGGGACAACGGTCCAAACTTAACAAGCAAATTTGTAGTAGACCTCAGGGATTTAAACCTGTAACCCTCTGCATAAGAAACAGAGGTACTAACCACTAAGCTAGCATGAGCCTTTTTTATTGAGATAAGACTAAAAACATGATTAACCACCATGTAATATATCTGGGCAGTCGTTGAATTCAATGATCTAGTTTGGGATGTTCATGGGTCTTGTAATTGACTGGTCATAATGGTAGGGTGATGACGCTCAACACACAACCTGTTATTACAAGCACCGAGCTCTCGCATTGATTCTGTATAGTTGGTCAATCAAGTGTGCGTTGATATCTGAATAACACCACTTGTCATTCACCTGCATTGACTAAATCCTGAGTGTATTTCCATAAGTAGGATTATGTTCAGGATGTTTTTTGGCTGTAAATAACAGTAGAGGTGAATCTTTCAACCACTTACTGCAACTTTTTTATTTATTGATGAAACGCTGATCCTGAATTTATGGGAGAATACGGGTGTTGAACGAGTATAGTCATTACTATTAACTGAGATCGACTGATCCTTAGTCAGAGCAACTGAGGAAACTAACAGATTAATGTGGAATCTGAACTGCATAGTATTGGTCTGATTTTCAAGCAAATCGACAAAACTGATTCTCAGTTTTCTTTCTCGCACATGTTGAGAACCTTAGCAATCATTCCACATGGACTCCTCAGATTTCTGTAGTAGTGTTCACATCAAAATTAATCAATTACTGGATGTGGTGTTGGTAATAAGAGGATTGGGAACAAAGATAACCTTCATACTGTCATACTGATACATAAGTAATATCATCTCCATACACAAGGTTGGGCTGAAATATATTTATTAATTTTAAAACTATTGAAAAAATGAAATTAAACTTTGTTGTTAGGTACATGTCACTATTACAATCATTTTACTGGTTTTTCACATAGCCAGGGGATGGCAAACGAAGGAAGTCTTAAACATTTTAAATGTAAGCCTACCTCGAGTTATATCTCATATTAAATATCTTTATTTTTACACTAAAGAGCAAATCTTAGGACGAACTGATAATCAAGTCAGAAAATACAGCCTCTCAAAGTGTTTTTAACTAATACTTTTCAAGAAGGATTCAATAAGACAACAAAAAATATTTTCTATTTTTATAAGAAAGTAATAAAATAATTCATTATATACTCACTTTTATTGTAATAAAACTAAATCAAAATTATACTAATGAGACCATCTTAAAATGAAAGTTTTGTTTTATATAATTTAAATATTCTTAAAAATCTTTACTGTAACAAGAACCAAGTTAAAATAAAATTGTTGAACATCATAAAATGTTCAATACTCGATGTGTTCTATTTTCTGATAGAGTTATTCCTTAGGGATATGGCATTCAATTCAATTCAATTCACTATAACCTTTAAATTGATGTATCACAAGGTATATGCTTTCATTAAGCTGATTAAGATGATACCCTCAACAGGACTTTACAATCTATATATATTTCCTTACATTTCAGGAGGGCGTTAAAGTCCCCTCTCGCTTTAGTTTACTGGAACACAATACCTATATAGAGCAGTATATTATTCAGACTCTGTCATAAATACAAGCCAATTTACACTGAGGCAATGAACATTCAATTAGCATAAAAAATATTTTGTTAATACCTAAATGTAGGCGGGATAGCTGAAATAGCTTGGAGATCACACAAGTAACAGTTCAGCTAGTAAAACTGTTGGAGTTCGTTTAGCATCAACCAAGGGACACGTACAGCTTGAGGATTTCTGCGGAAGGAATCTATTATTTCCATTGGCACTGGTGGTGCAGTGCTGTAACCCAGCTACTTGGGGACAAAGTGTTTGGGAGATTTTAGGCGATAGGTTCCATGCTCGGTCCTCTTAATACCGTTACATGGCGTCCACTCAATAGTTGCCATCATTGTAGACACTACTAGAGAAGTCAGAGGTGTCCATGTTGGATGGTAGTCAAGGTTCAGATGTTGTTTAGGGGAGAGAACTGAGTGTCAGACTTGACAGCGGACTACGTGGTTCGAATTCCATGCAAAGCTGTAGGTGTCATAGTTGCTCTGGCTATTGGGCTATTAATAACTTATTCTTTCTGAGCTAAGTTGAACTCAGATAGTTACAATGACTACACTTATTCATCTTCATTCATCACACTCATTCACCTCTCATATTAGGCCATATTTCTACGATCAGCGTTTTAGAAATGAATAATCCAGTTTTACTTTTTTCCATTTTGATAGATATGAGATGCTGACACAACTTTGCGTGTAATTTAAGGCGAATATGATTATGACATGAGTGTTGATGGCCTGTCTAGTCTGGTTACCAACTCAGCCGACTGTTACTTAGAAAGAGCTATTTATTAATAGCCCAATAGCCAGGGCAGTTAAGGGACCTACAGTTTTACATGAAATCGGAACCACGTAGTCTTGGTCTGATTTTCAGCTAAATGACAAGCCTGATACTTATTTATCGTCCCTATACAACATCTGAACACTGCTTACCATCTAAGATGGACACCTCAGACTTCACTAGTAGTGTCGATGACAACCATTGAGTGGTTTTTATTTTGGTGGCTGACGATTAAAGCCATACTATGTATATATAATGCTGGTGCGGTGGCTCAGTGTTTAAGGCTGTACTGAGGTGTCCAAGGTTTAGATTCATAACTGAGATGATTGTTAGTACTTCACCCATTGAATACAATTCAAGCACAGGGCTACAGGCTTGTGTGAACTGGCAAGTAAAGCTAAAAATAAAACTATTAGTTTATCATGTCAGCCCATGCACTCTGTAATAGCAAATACCGGTAATGAATGATTCCTTTTATATATAAGATGAAGTGGCATTTATAAACTAAACGGTAATGATTGTCAAAGTTACTATATTGGACAAAATGGCCGGTCTTTCAAGACAAGATTCGGTGAACATATTTAGGCATTAACAACTTCAAATAATTCAAAACATACTGACCTTAATAAATCTTAATAATTCTGGCTACACTTACAAAAATATCGAAACAAATTAAAAAATGTTACATACTTGCAAGAAAAGTAATTTAATGTTAACCTTAGAACTTCTTGAAAATTATAAAAGTGCACAGAACCATCCAAGTTTTATATTAAATAACAAAAACACAATTTCTTAAAACTTACTTTTTGATAGATTTTTAAAATTTTGAGAATTGATTCTGCCAAAAAATCATAATTGGTTTATTTATATTGTTTTATAACCATGCATATGTACTGAAAGATGGCTTCAATGAAGTTGGAATGTAGATTTCACAGATAAAAATCAAGAAATGTCTCGAAAGGTATTATATTAATAATATTTTTATTTTATCTTGCACTTTCTAGAGGTTTCAATTTAACTGCAATATAACTATTTATTCATCAATGTAGACAATACATTGTTGCATATTGGATTGTGTGATTCTATTGGCTCAATCAATACTGCAACATGTGGAACTGACTGGAAGTGACATTATAAGGGATACTTTGATTTGCCTTTGTTATGACCACAAAGCAGAATTTGAGTATTTGAATAACTTGAAAAATAAGTAGATCGTAATAGCAATGCTGATTGATGCTTTAGTAACCTATGTGTCCACAACTTGTAGGGTCCATCCTGTTTATTGTATGCTCATATGATTTAATTATATGTATTGAACATAAAAACTATAATTGAACATTAGAGGAGTTGCAACATTACTTCACTTTACGTACTTACTCGTCTTCCATACTATATAGCTAGGATCACCATGTAAAGTCATCCATGTTCAGGGTGGATATATGAGTTTTGTCCTCTTGTGCAGATGGTAAGTGAGTCAAATGAAATACATACAGGATTGTAGCTTGGGCTATACAGGGTGTATCAGACCACCTGTACCAATTAAACAAACTGAAATGGAATATTTCTTCCAACTGTAAACCTATATTTTCGACCCAAAAGAATTTGAAGAACTTATATTCAACCGTGTTACTTGCCCCAAAATGACACTTTTTGGGGTGAGTAGGTTGGTTTTGGGAAATGTTCAAATATAAATATAAGTTATGTTACATCTCATTTTAAAGGTTTTTAAAACTGTATTTGCTATAAAAAGGATCAAATTATTCTTCCCCATAGGGGCAGAGTGGCCAAAAATGTGAAACATTTTGGTTTTTAGAGTGGACATTATTGTAACTTTTATGTTTATTAGAGGGATATAATATTTTTACCCAATGTTACCACTGACACAACATTTAAGAAAATAACTTATAATGTGCTAAGTGGATATAGAGCTGTTTGTTGTCTTGTGTACAAGGTGAGTGAGCCATTTGAAAGTATAGGCACGAGGGCGGGCCATAAAGTCATGTGAAGCGTGGAGTAATATGTAGGTTGGGTAAAGAGCTGTTCATCGTGTAAGCAAGGTGACCAAGCTGAGAGTGAATCAAACGAACATGATGTTTGAGTTAGGTTCCCATGCAAATCGAGGTGATATCAGTTTGTGGGAATGTGGTTGTCTAAATGATGTAGTGTATCCACGTATTGTGGGTGGATTGTAAACTGCAGCTTCCTACATTCAATTGTATCCCAAATTCATTTATGTATTCAAAGCTTAAAAGTGTATGGATTAGAAATCAAATAAATATGCAATGTTATCCTTTTTAACGCCTCATTAAATATCTCTTGTTTAACGTACGATCCATATTTTTATGGGGAATCTCTTATTTTATGCATGAACTCTTATAAGGCAGCAAAATCTCATTTTGTTTTGTGAACTGAGTATAAAATGTAAGCTGTGATAAAAAGAGTACCAAAGTGCAACTGACATTTTAAACCATATGAAGGAAGTGAAAAATGAATAATAAATCTACCAATACAAACCTCTTATGATGGCACCTTTAAAATCTCAACCAAATATATTTTTAAAATATTTGTTGTACCGCATAATAATACTATTTATTTCATTATTTTTTCTTATAAGGCCATTAAATCTGCATTTAGGTTGGATTAATAAACACTGTACAAAGATTAAAATTATACATATGTTAAAATAATATAGTATATAGATAGATTAGATCAATAATTAAATAATTGTGACATTTTTAATTAGTTCTCGACTCTTTAAATTGTTTTAGCATTTATTTATGTTGAGTTTGTTATTTTTTTAAGTTTTTATAGTATTTATCCATTCACCAATATAACCTGTATTGTTTGAGTTTTGCATTAATGATTTTTCAGATCATCATAATTGTAAATAATGTATTTTAGTACAAGTTTTTGTTTTAATGTTTATGGTTCAGCCGTTCTAAATTTACCTCTGAGGTGATCACAATATGGCAACATTGTATATTTTGAGCACTTGGCTCCTTCCTGTCTCACGGCTAATTTGTTTCCGGTCTAGATGAATCACAACTAGTGCGTGATAGTTTTTATAAGTTGGTTTTGTTCAATTGACTTACTTTGTTGACATTTATAATCAGTAAAAAAGTACTTCTTAGTTGAACACTAAAAAGATTTTAATTCACACTAAAAAAAATAAACTTGTACCTTCCTACATTATTCCCAGTTGTGAGTCACCGGATGTAAAATTTAAAGAAGGGCTGTGGCGGTCTGGATGCAACGTTGCCTATGTCGATTTTACAGTTTAGCCGGCAAACCTCAGAGGTAAAGTTAGAATGGCTGGACTTTACTAGTCTATCTTTATCTTGTTCTTTAAATGTTTTTAATTATTATATTTTATAATCTATTTACTAATTTGAAAATTTTATCATAAAGCCTCTCCATCAAATTATAGCATGAGCTATAATGTTTTGGAAAAAGTCAAAGATATTTTTGTATTAATTTTTTATCAGTCTTAGTTTTTAGAATTCATATTGTATGTGTTTAAATGTTTTGTATATAAATTCCATATGATAAAAAATTTAAATTGTATTTGAATATTTGTAAAAAAGAAACAGTGGCCTTTTAGTTTTTTATTAGTTTTTTTTTTTTGGCTCTGTGGTATTTCCTTTGACATATAACTATTAGCTGGAACTGAAAATGGTTAAGTCTGTATTTAAAAAGTCACAATGTATACTATCATAACAACTTGAGTTCAATATTTGGAATTTCTCTCGATCCTTTACTTCCACTAATGTCTTTGAAACAATGTCCTTGCCATGAGACACCTGTTGTAATTTTAAGTAACTCAATTAATTGAGAAAATTGAAAATAACCTTTCTTATTTATTTACATGGATTTATGTAGTCATGTGTTCACATTTTAAAAGTAGGTTTTCTTTTTAAATTGTACAGTAACTGCTAAGATGTATACTTTTGGTTTGTTATTAGTTAGTATAACCATTTACCTCATATAATACATGACTTATGGTAATAAATATTTCTTTCTTACTTTATTTATGGTTCATTTAAAACTTGTGGTTTTCATATTAAATAAGGCTTCATTACTGAAATTCAGATATGATCGTTTATAAATAATAACGCTGCAAGTATTAATGCACTTCAGTTCTATTATATAAAATGCAACTGGATTCAGTGGAGCAGCCAGTTAACAATAAGAACGTGCCTCCCATGAACCAACCTAATGAGCCTGCAACATGAGAGCCCTTCTACAGAGTAAATCTCATCGAGGAAATGGCCTCTTAGCAAGCAACTCTCCCTTCTTCTTCTCTCTCTAAACTTTCTAATCTTTCTCCTCAATGAGTTGATCTCTCATGGCACCCCAAATTCTAATTGAATTGTGGTTTGTTAGTGTAATCTGAAACCTTAAATGATTGTTAGTTAACAATCACTAAGAAACCATGATTAATTTACTATTGGGAAAAAAAATTATTAAAACAGGTGAAAATGTTTACCACTCAGAAACACATAAGATGTAGATTGAAGGATAAAAGTGAGGTTTATATTTAAACTGCAGCATCTATAATAATAAAAATAAATGTCACCCCCTTTTAATTATTCTTGTACTAGATAAGGTATTTGAACAAAATGTATAGCTGCATCCTTGGGTGATTGTTGAATTTGTTTGAATTTTGTCTTTGTGAATAAACTTCTGTGTAAAAATCTTGAATTTAAAAATCCTAATTGTACTGTGGAAGCCCACAAGGAAGTCTTATAGGCCCTGTAGTGTATATATGTGAATATTGTTGTTTTAGCAATGTGGATGATAGAATATTGGTTACAGAACAACATGGCCTTTAAATGGCTGAAAGATTACGTCATCACTACTACAACATTACAATAATATGCTTGTGACAGGAAATTAGTAATTTTAAAGACTAGTATGAGAGATTCTGGAAATTTTATATGTTTCTGACAAATATCTGGTTATGGTAGTACATTATCACCTGAACAGCTATTCAGAACTAAAGAAATTTACTTCTTAACAATGCGCTCTATTTTATAGAAAGTCCACAATTCACATGTTCAGACAATGTCACCTTGAGTGTAGTCATGTATTATTGTGTCCTAAATAAATTTTCACTTATTGGTACATTGCTTGGAGTCAGATTACACCCTCTCTCTTCAGAAGTTTACTTACAAAAAACACACATGTCATTCATTGGCTAGCGGATTAACTCATTCAAAATCAGGTTTTCTAAATTTATCACTTATACAAAGTATGAAATTTAGACACTTGGATAATTTGTGGATATTTTTTGCGTTTATTTTATTTATTATTTTTTTATTTATTCATAAGACGCCGATTGTCAAGATATGGGCGAATATGGATTTTGAATGAGTGTGATGAATGTATATGAGCGAATGTAGTCATTGTTACAAACTAAGGCCGACTATTCCTTAGAAAGTGTCATTAATTAATAGCCCAATGACAAATGAACAGCCGGTGGTTATAAGTGTTTAATTCATTTAATGTGATTCGGAGAAAAACAATGATAAGTGGTTTTGAAAATCACCTAAAATGTTTTTATAGTTTAAATGTAGCTTTTGAAAATTCATTTACTCATTAATCAATTTGAAAATATTAATCTGAGTATCAATTTGAAAATCTGCATGGATATGATTAAATGCTTTTAATTATATGTACTTTAAATTAAACAGCTTTTTAAACAACATAGGAACATAATTAAAGCAGACTTAAGTGATTAAATGATAATAGAATTGTACGTTTATCAATTATCAATCAGAATTAGAATTCTAAGTAAAAGTATTTTTGTTTGTTTTGAAAGACAATATTTGTTGTATTGTAAAATCAGAGATGTGAAAATGCTCAAACTGAACTTTGAACGACTCGTTTTATCTAATTTCCTCCAGCTCAAGAACCTCAAGTGTGTCAAACTGTAAGAAACGTTCAATTTCAAGGTAAACATTTTCTGATATTGGCAGTTCCTTTTAAATCTTACTAAACTCACCTGCCTTCATAAATACAATAATTTTCTTTGGTTTATTTATTAATAGCAAACATTTTAATGCCTGTAATGAACCAACCAAATACCCTTTTATACAATTTAGTTACATCTATATTATTACTATTACTAGCTGAACCCGGCGGACGTTGTCTCACCTTTCATTGACGTTGTCTCACCTTTCAGTTTTCATTGACATACCAAAATAAAGCAATAAAAAGAATTATAGAAAAAAAACCATTATTTATTAAATGAGTGCAAGAGGGTAAACAATATTATTGGTCTTCTTATTTGGTGTATGAATGTAAAGGTTTTTTGGTGAGCCTACTCTCGAGCAAGCGAATACAGATCACCTGATCAAGTAAAAGTAGTGTGTGCTACACTCTCAAGGTGAAATGTAGAACTACAATAAATCAAAACATATACAGTACTGTTGTTGTGAAAACTTCAATCTGCTTATGGCATGTGAAACTACATTAAACCACACAGTCATATGTTTATTGTAAACAATTCAGATTCTCCATTTGAATAACATGGGATCTTTAGGAGCCTGTGGGGTGGGACCATATGGATGAATCTGCATCAAACTTCACAGAAACCATCTCGGGAGTATACAGGACAACATCCTAAAGTTCCATGGCGATCGGTTGGATGGTTTGGCAGTGCATAAACTTCAAACATTTATATATATATATATATATATATATATATATATATATATACAAACATCCTCTTTTATAAATATAGATATGTTAATTAACTAATAAACAATAAGTAAATACTTTTATTTTCTTATTTAATTTATTATAATCCATTGGATATTAGATTACTGCACATTTATTCTGTCCCATTTTGATTTATTTAAATTCAGAATTTTCATTTAGTTTCATTTCACTCTTATTCCACTTATTCTAATTTTAAATTAAGATTTAAATAACAAGTAACTTATAACAAAAACAAATTTGAATTTTCTAAAAACCGTAAAAATATCGGTATTCCATTGTTTTAAACAGTTTTTATCCTCATATTAACGCTATGAAGAGAGCTAAAAAGAGTTTATTTATTTTAGTTACAATTTATAGATAAAAGTAAATTAGTATGGTGCAACCCATTTACTTGGTGAGAAAGTGTTATAGCAATTGTAGGCGATAGGTTCTAAGCTAGGTCATCTTAATTCTGACACATCTGCTTAATGGTTGCCCTCAACGTGGACTTTACTGTAGAGGTTTGGGGTGTTTGTGTTGGATTGAAGTCAGTGTCCGGATGTTGTTTAGGGAAGAGAACTGTGTATCAGGCTTGTCAGCTAAAAATTAGACCAATACTACGTGGTTCGAATTCCACATAAAACTGTAGGTCTCTTAGTTTCCCTGGCTATTAGGCCATTAATAGAGATCTCTTTCTAAGGAACAGTTGACCTTAGTAAGTAACAAAGACAGACCCCTCACCTAATATGAGATAAGATGTTTGGAAGCGTTGAGCTAGTTGGAAACTATGTCTTTTACATTGTGATTAAATCACATAAGCTATTTCGTTATTCTTTATTAATAATATACACTCGTTCATCTACACTCATCACACTCATTCACCACTCAGATTCGCCCATAACTACGATCAGCGTCTTAGTAATGAGTAACAGTAGAGCTATCTCATTGCCTTAACACTTCTAAATATCTCATTTCGTATGAGGTGAGAAGGGCCCGATCAATCGTATATTCTAATGATTTTTGTCAAAAAATCAATCGAATATTCTTTATTTTGATAATTACAATAAATTATACAATGTTGTTATTTTAATAAAAATATATTAAACATAATTAGAATATGTTAGCTTTTAAATTGTAGGAACTTAGAATATTTTAGCTTTTAAATTGTAGGAACTCGGACAAAGATCAACCAGTAGCTACCTCAATCCCTTACCCTTCATCCAAATACTCTCCCTCCTGTCAAGTCGGGATGTGAGAGATGGAAGTGATGTTCATTGGAAAACGATATTTGACGAACAGTTTTATTACTACTTGATTGAATTTAAATTAAGATTGAAATTAAGTGCGAAGATTCTAGCAAATGAACAACAGTTTTCTTTTCACGTAAAACAAAAGTAAAATGTTCTTGCTTTGAAAAACATATTTTACAGGCGTGTGTTCAGTATGATGTTTGACATTTGAACTACACGAGCACTTTAGTACCTATTACAGAACGTGGGTATTACCTTGTTTATGGTAAGTGTTTATTAAAACACTAATGATTAATAAACGTTGGAAAAATTATGTTGGTTTGAAAACAAAGGAAGTTTTCATTTGAATGGAGTATTTGTAAATACGCTAGTATAAAATGTTGTAGAATTTTACAGGACAATGAAACGACATTAGAAAGTTTTGTTTCTCTAATGAACTTAATTTAAATGAGATCAACTGCTTCGTGGTAATGCCTGTGAAGAAACTGCTACGCCAAAGGTCTAGAATAACAATTAACTCTCTGTCAGCTCGTGATATCGGATAAAACAGTCTCTCCACAATAAACCCGTCTGCCTCCGCTCTCAAGAGTTACTTCATGACTTGACTCAGTTTAATGGCCTCCTTAAGAAAGTTTAGCGATTTGTGGTTGTAGATGTTTACAAAAACTAAACTATAAAAACTATTAAACGATAGAAACTGTTACTACTAGTGTTACCGTGCGTCCATTGTTACAAACACATATTTAATTTTATTTATTTTTTAATATTTAATTAAATTATTTAGTTATTACAATTAACAAACGAATAAAGGGAGATTGTAGGCGATAGGTTCTATATTCTTTCCACTTAATACCGACATGGCGTCCACTCAACTATCGGCGTAGAAACTACTAGAAAAGTCTGGAATGTCTATGTTGGGTGTTAGTGAGTGTCTGGATGTTGTGTGAGTGAGAGGACTGAGTAAAGATTCCAGGCTTGTCAATCAGCTGAAAATCAGACCAATACTACGTGGTTCGGATTCCACGTAAAGCTGTAGGTCTCTTAGGTGCCCTGGCTATTGGGCTATTAAGAAATGGTCCTTTCTATGGAACAGTCAAAATTGGTTAGTAACCAGACTACACCGACCTTCTACACTAATCCTTCACTCATGTAATCGTTCATATTCGCCTTAAAGTATTTACAAAGTTGTGGTGGCGTCTCCTGAGTAAGAATAGGAATAAGAAACTCAATTCATACAACATTAGAACAACAATCGTTATTCAGACCCATCAGTATGAGGCGTTTAGGAAGATGTTTAATTGTGAGTTTACGGTTTTGACACATGTTTTGGTTAGATCAAGTCATTGTATTTGTTGGAAAAACCTATTTCAAATTACATGGTTGATTTGATGGGATAGAATCGCTTGTGATCAAAACTTATAACATAGCTTTTCATCTTTAAACTATAAATAAAGCATACAATGAAGTATAATAAATTAGCTTATTGCGACAGTGTGTAGTCTACACGACTATAATACTTTAACCCGCGATCACTCGCACTTTTAGATTGAATCCAACATTTTTAGTTCCTCTATAGGAAATTTTTTAAATTATGCTTTTATGTGCCTGAGCGTTTACGAATGCTTGCTTTAGTATGCATTTTACAACATCTCATGCAGTTCAACATTATTTAGTTTAGGTATTGAATTGTTACTCGCAAAATATTTCTGATATTTACATAGTAACAATGTTATTTTTATTTGTTTGGAGAAACAATGATAAAAATTCACTTAAAACATTTTTACAAAATTAATTCACCTGATTGTCTAATTGCTCGTAATTGTTATGTATGAGGACTGTCAGGAAAAAATGATGTCCTCTGTAAACCATTGTCTTTAAACACATGTAACCTCTTCGATTGTGTTTTCAAAACCATTGATACTATTTAAACAATACAATTACATAATCTACTGTGCAGTAACAAGCGAATATGGGACTTAAGTCTATGGCGGGAAGTGGTAAAGTCGTTCACAGGAACTATTTAATGGCGTGCACGCCTTTTCCCTCCGGCAGTCAAGGCACATAAACACGTTGATAACATCGCCAGGGAACAAACTACACCCACGCCCCTAGCGGACACTTACTGTAACTAAGTGTAACCGCGAGGCTGACAACTTACTACAACAGAGAAGTAACTAGGCCTGTTCACAACAATAGAGTTAGTTCTGTGTGTCCTTACCTTGAGAATGGTCGAATGGTTGATACTCTCATCATTATATGGTGTATCTTTCAACGTTACTCTAACGTTTTGTCAGTTATATTAATAATAATTGACAAATAAACAAGCTGCACTCATGGCATACATGGAGTAATATTGGTAAAAAAAACTGATTGATAAGAATGAAGGGAGAAAAAAGTTTAAGAAATGTATGAAAAAACAAACGAACGTCTATAATAGTTCAAAAGTTAAATGACAAGACATTTTTAACACTTTTTCACATAGGGTATGCCATATGACACCTCATCAGTAATTTAAGTTTTTGTTGTAGAAAACAAAAGTAGTGTCTAGAATTAATATTGCAGCATTTTAATAACCATGCAGCTGCGTGTGTGCAAGTATGTGTTCGTAATATTTGCAGCACTTTAATAACCATACAGCTGTGTGTGCGCAAGTATG